>CM039720.1:5001758-5601758 GCA_022539455.1 Dendrobium nobile | reverse complement strand
GATTTTTGTACATTTTTACATTTTTCAAGAGTAATTTTGATCTTTCCAAAATCAATAATAAAAAATTTCAAATTTTTCTAAGTGCATAAATATTTATTGATAAGCGAAATACAAAATAAAAAAACATCACAGTTGCAATAATAATATTAGACATTAATGTAGTCTAAATAAGAAACATAAAATTGACAATCTTAATTACATCAAGTTATAAGCAATACTTAAATTTAGAAAAATTATATTTTCTAATGAATTCATTTTTAACTTGCATTTCAAGTATAACACTTTTAAGATAAAAAATTATAATGATTGTCATATGGACTAACACATATTTCAAAAACAAGATTAAAGCCAAAACAGGATAACTTATATTGATATCAATATGAAGGATATTACAATCTAAGCATGTGATATCAATACATCATAAGATTTAAAAATAAAAACATCTAAGGAAAAGAAAGTACAACACATTTTCCTAAACACAAAACTAATACATCAACTAAAGAAAACAATAAAAACAAGTACATAAAATCTAATACGAGTGTCACTCAGAAGGACCCTGATCTGGAGGAGGAGAAGGAGCAGTAGCAGCACCAAAGATGTTAAAATAACTACTCATCATAAGCACATTGGTACTAATATCATTCATTTGTGCTCTCATAAACCCCATGTCTTGAGTGTACTGTATATTCTGATGCTGTATATGAGCTTCAATTTGATCAAACCTTTGATCAAAGTGAGTCTCTAAACGATCAAATCTTTGAACCAAATCCTGATAATTTGGTTCATTAGCAGGCGCAGGTGCAGCTTCATATTCTTGCTCAGTATCACTAATGACATGTGTTTTACTTAGTTCTTCTTTGAAGATTACTCTAAATGATCCGTTGTTGTAGTAGAGCGGTTCTTCAAACTCTTGATCAAGATGAACCAAATTATATTTCTTATCCAGAATATAGGCAACTAGATGTCCTAAGGCAATGTTCTTCTTTCTTTTATGTTCGACATGACCAATTTCAAAGAGTCCATAAAGATAGTCAAGGATTAATTGGGCTTCATCTATAGGTTCTTGAGCCATGAATAAAAAGGTTACCATAAAAAGAAGAGGAGTAATATTGATTCTATCACCTGCTTTAGGAATTATAGAAGTTCTAAGAACATGCTGGATGATACGAGCATTACGAACGAGACTGGATACTTTAAGCATATGCTCGCTAAAATTGATTCCTCTAATCACTTTATTAATTCATACCATTGATATTCTGTTGAGGTGATCAAGGTATGTGCTCTAGCTCCCTCAGTCCTTAAGTTTAAAAAGGCTCCAAAGTCAGCTTTGGTGATTCCAACTTTTTGTTAACGATAAAGGAACGGATAACAGTATGGTCGGAGTTGAAAGACATGCTTGCCAGGAAGTAGTGAAAGGTTTCTATGTTGTAGAGATAAACTAGGGTGAGGATAAAACCAAAATGAGTTGAGGCAAACAAGTTCATTACCTGAAAAGTTAGTTGTTCCTGGATAAGAATTCTAGAGGATGTGATATTGGCGGAGACAAACCTAGGAAAGGATTCTTCATTGGCTTTAGAAAGGAAGTTCTCAGAAGAATTCTTAGGTGGACCCTTTGCTAGAATCTTTTGATGCTTTCTTGAACTTGCCATTGAAAGGATCTAAGGAATGAAAAGATTTGAAAGTGAAGTGATAGTGTGACAATTGAGTTCAAAAGCTTGTCTATTTATTGAAAAAATGACTGTTCGTACAGACGATTTTTTTACGTTCATCCTGTACGAAATTTATTCATCCTAAAAAAATTTTGTATGGATGAATGGATGTGTTCAAAATAAAATGACTTTTCGTAATCACATAACTTACGAAGAATCCTTTCGTATAGACTTTTGACCAAACTGATCGTATAGACGAACACGTGTTCGTCCCAGGACGATCAGAACTTATGATCGTTTTAATGGCAGATGAAACCGTCCTGAAATTTATTCATCCTAAAAAAATTTTGTATGAATGAATGAATGTGTCCAAAATAAAATGACTTTTCGTAATCACATAACTTATGAAGCATCCTTTCGTACAAACTTTTGACTAAACTGATCGTACAGACGAACACGTGTTCGTCCCGGGACGATCAGAACTAATGATCATTTTAATGGCAGTTTGACGATCAGAACAAGTTTGTCCTGGATGATCGTGACAATCGTACAGACTAAGTGAAAATTAAAAACTGAAAAATTACACGCAAACGGTTCAAAATCTGACAGTTTGACACACGACATAATTCGTCCCATACGAAAAAATTTCATCCCAGACAATTGTCACTCAAAATTTTTAAATCATGCACTCAATCAAAACTAAAACACAAACACAACCAAAATTGCATAAAATCTCAAAAACTCAAATATAGAAAATCACAAACAAAAGATCAAAAACTCATAATAAACACACAAAAATATTAACTAGAAAACACATATCAATGTTGCAAAAAACATTTTTAATTAAGCATTCAAATCAATCACACCAAACCTTATTCTTAATTCACTGAAGGCATCAAAGGCTAAAGGTTTTGTAAAATTATCTGCAAGTTGATTTTCAGTAGAAACATGAGTGAGTTCAATTTCTCCTTTGCATACATGATCCCTTATGAAATGATATCTTATGTCATTATGTTTGGTTCTTGAATGTTGAATAGGATTTTTAGAAATACAAATAGCACTAATGTTATCATAATAAATTGGAATAGTGCTTATAGTTAATCCTAAATCAATTAACTGTTGTTTCAACCAAAGTACTTGTGCCACACAACTTCCTAATGCAATGTATTCAGCTTCTGTAGTAGATAGGGCTACTAAATTTTATTTTTTACTGGACCAAGAGACTAAAGAATTTCCAATAAACTGACATGTTCTAGAAGTGCTCTTTCTATCCACCCTACAACCTGCAAAGTCAGAATCTGAATAACCAATTATTTCAAATGAAGAGTTAAACTTAGGATACAAAATTCCTATGTTCTGAGTTCCTAACAAATATCTTAGAATCCTTTTTACTGCTGTCAAATGTAATTCTTTTGGATCTAATTGAAATCTAGCACACAAGCAAACACTAAACATGATATCGGGGTGACTAGCTATCAAGTAAAGTAAAGATCCAATTATCCCTCTAAATTTCTTTTGATCAACAGATTTTCTCTTAGGGTCCTTATCCAACTGAACTAAGGAACTCATAGGTGTATTAACAGTTTAGCATTGTTCATTTCATATTTTTTGAGGATGTCCTTAATATACTTTGACTGACTAAGAAATATACCTTTCTCAATTTGCTTAATGCTAAATCTTAAAAAGTAACTTAAATCTCCTATTAGGCTCATCTCAAATTCACTACTCATTGTTTTAAAAAAATCATCACAAAGATTTTTATTTGAAGATCCAAAAATGATATCATCCACATAAATTTGAAAAATGAGTATATCCTTTTCACATTTCTTCAAAAAGAGAGTTGTATCCACACTTCCTTTTTTAAAAGATCTTTCAAGTAGGAAGGTGCCTATTTTAAATCATATAATGCCTTTTTCAAATTAAAAAACATGATTTGGGTTTTAAGAATTTTCAAATCCTAGTGGTTGTTCTACAAAAACATCTTCTTGAATTACCCCATTTAAAAAGGCACTTTTTACATCCATTTGATACAACTTAAATCCTTTAAAACATGCAAAGGCTAGCAAAATCCTAATTGTTTCAAGTCTAGATACATGGGCAAAGGTCTCCTCAAAATCAATCCCTTTAATCTGATTATACCCCTTAGCAACTAATCTAGCCTTATTTCTAATGACTACTCCTGAGTCATTCATTTTATTTTTGAATACCCACTTAGTTCCAACTACACTTTAATCCTTTGGCCTTGTAGTTAATTCCCAAACTTTATTTCTCACAAATTGATTTAACTCTTCTTGTATAACCAAAATTCAAAATTCATCCGAAAGTGCTTGATCAATATTAGTGGGTTCTATAGTTGAAATGAAGGATGAATGATTGACTTCTTTGTTTAATCCACGCCAAGTCCTTACACCCTCACTAGGTTCACTAATTATCAACTCCTTTGGGTGGTTTTTAGAAAATCTCAAATCTCTAGGCAAAGGGTTTTCTATTTCTAAATTTTCTTTCATATTTTCTTCCAAATTTTCTTCCATATTCATTTTATCAATATTTTGGGAGTTAACCTCAATCTCATCTTCTATAATATTTGGCTCTTCCAAATTTCCAGATTCATCAAATACAACATGTGTGGTCTCCTCAATTACCAAAGTTCTTCTATTGAACACTCTATAAGACTTTCCAACACTTGAGTATCCAATAAACACCTTGCAACCAAAAACATGCAAATGAGACAAATTAGGTGTTCTTCCTTTTAGCAACTCATAGGGTGTTTTATTTAATTAGATCTCATATTCATCCTATTCAGAACATAACATGTAGTGATAATCGCCTTAGACCAAAAATATTTATGAATTGAGTATTCTGCCAACATTGCTCGGGCGGCTTTTATTAATGTTCTGTTTTTCTTTTTGACTATCCCATTCTACTGAGGGGATCTAGGTGCAGAAAAGTTGCGATCAATTCCTTTCTCCATACAAAATTTCTCAAATCTCTCATTTTCAAATTCTCCTCCATGATCACTTTGTATAAAAATAATTTCACACACAAGTTTTTTTTTAAATCCAAGTCAAAAAATTTCTAAATTCCTTAAATGATTCACTCTTATGAAATAGAAATCTAACCCATGTGAATCTTGAGTAATCATCCACAATCATAAATCCGTATACCTTCCCTCCTAGACTTACATTCCAATTGGTTCAAAAAGATCCATATGCAAAATCTCCAATGGTTTACTAGTTTTGAGATCCTTATTAGACTGAAAAGAGGACTTCACTTTTTTTTCTAATTGACATGCATCACAAAGGTGGTCTTTAGTAAAGTCTAGTTTTGGTATACCTCTCACTAAGTTCTTTTGGGTAATCCTCCTAAGATTTTTCATGCTAGAATGACAAAGTCTCCTATGCCAAAGCCATGACTCATCAAATACAGTTTTAGAACAAAAAGCAGTAGGAGTTTGAATGCAATTCAAGTCTAGCATATAAACATTATTTACCCTTTTACCATTCAAAACATCTTTACCATTTAGGCTTAATATGGAGCTAGTAGGAAAAAATTTCACACAATATCTTTTATCACATAGCTGGCTTATACTTAACTGGTTATGCTTTAAGCCTTCTACCAATAAAACATTTTCAATGAAAAATTTCTTGAGATTTAAAATCATACCTGATCCAATCACCTTCCTTGTGGTATTATCTCCAAGTGAAACCTTGCCTCCACTCCTAGCTTCCAGCGATATGAATTGTGTAGTATCTCCAGTCATATGCTTTGAGCATCCACTGTCCAGGTACCATATGCTCTCACGAGGTCTTGTGTGAGAGCGATCCTGTAAAATTATCCAACGTTAGACCTGGGAACCCAAATAAGTTTGGGTTCTCATTTTGGCAATTTATAATCAGATGCATGTATGATATGTCTAGGTTTATGCATCTTAGGTCTCCACACCAAATAAGTTTTCATCTTCAAAGTACAGGTGTGAGCTATATGCCCAAACAATCTATAATTATTACATTTGACTTTTGATAAAGAATTCCTAAGTCTTCTACCATTCATCTATTTATTTAGGGATTGCATAAATTTAGGATACATAATAGGATTAGTAAAATCTTCAAGTCTGGGGGGTATCTTATTATTCTGGAGTGCTTTTAACTTTAATTTATAAAAAGAATTCATGTCTTTCAAGATTTGATTTGTATAATTGATTTGATATATTTTGCCTCAGATTCATCCTTAAAATTTTTAAAATCCTTTTCAAGTTCTGCATAGGATGATTTTAAATTTTTATAATTTTTATTCAAGTCATCAAACTCATCAAGTAATTTCATGTGGTTGTAATCAATTAAAGCATGATCTTTCTTAAGGATTTCATATTTCTTTTGTAGTTCTTCAAACTCTAAACTTAGACTAGCATGTATTTTCTTCATTTTCCTTTATGCATCATGCATGTGTTCAGAAATTTCAAAAAGTTCATCATAACTTAAGTCACATACCTCTTCTTGATATGACTGATCAAGATTATCGACCATTAAGCATAGATTAGTGACTTCCTCTTCCTTTTCAGTCTCTGATGAATCTGAAGCTGAGTCCTCCCAAAAAGCTCTTTGGAATTTCTTCTTGCCCTTCTTTACAAAAGGTTTCTCCTCTACTTTCTCATTGCTAGGAGTGGCTTTGAGTTTTGGGCAAACTATCTTTATATGTCCAGGTTTCCTGCGCTCATAACAAATAACATCATTCGAAAGCTTTGCATTTTTATTAAATTTACCTCTATTCCATTACTGGCGTCTCTTTTGCTTCCTCTTCAAAAAGCTTCTGAATTATCTAATCATTAGAGTGATGTCATCTTCATCCTCAGGTTGTGAGTGTTCACTCTCAGATTCCTCTACTTTCAATGCTATGTTCTTCTTTCTTCGTGTTCCACCTGCATCAATCTTTCTTTGGCTAACTCCTTGCTCGTAAGTAATTAGCGAACCAAGAAGATTGTCAAATAGAGTAAATGTTAAGATCTTTAGACTTTGTAATTGCATTAATTTTAGCATCATAGTACTAGGCAAACAACGAAGAATTTTATTAATCATTTCAGCATTCATTAGTTCCCTACCCAATGCATATAAAGAGGTGACAATTTGTGTGAATCTTGTGTACATAATAGAAATAGATTCATTTGGTTTCATACGAAATAGTTCATAATCATGCAACAAGATATTAAGTCTAGATTGCTTAACCTCATTAGTCCTCTCATAAGTTATATAAAGTCTATCCCATATGTCCTTTCCACTTTTGCAAGTAGAAACCCGCATGTAATCTTCTGATTTAAGAGCACAAAAGAAACTATTCAAGCATTTGGCATTTAGTTGTGCTAAGTTATGTTCTTCTACTGTCCAGTCTGCAAAAGGTATTTCAACTCTAACTCTGTCAACTAGTCTACCTGAACTAAGATCCACATACGATAATCAAGTGACTGTAAAAATGTAGTCATGCATGTTTTCCAAAAATCAAAAGGTATATTGTCGAACAGTGGAGGTCTAGTTATAGAGTAATCCTTACGTGTATTTCGATTCCCAAATATAGCCATCTATGTTAATCAAAAAGTAGTCTAAACTTAAGATTTTGAAACTAAGCTCTGATACCACTTGTTGAAACTTGTTCAATATGAATTAGGTTGTTAAACCTAAGCTTATGTCCCAGCGACTAACCAAGAGGGGGGGTGAATTGATAATTAAAAATTTTACCCCTCTTTTTAAATTTAAAACTGAGAAAATAAACTTTAGTGAATTTTATAGAAAATATTTTTCAACCACAAGTTAAAAATAGTAAAGAAAAAATAGAAGTAGTGGAAAAATAAAAGACACAAGATTTATAGTGGTTCGATCAAACACGACCAACATCCACTCCCAGAGGCACCCTCCGAGTATTGCACTAATACCAATCGTGACTCTCCTTTGGCACCCACAACAAGGAGGAGAAGCCTTTACAAAACTCTCTTTCACAACTACCCGGTGCGGTAGAGAACCGTCGTCCTTTTATACTCTTCCCACTGTTGGCAGAGAACCCTTCATCCTTTAACACTCTCCCGATGTAGGGAGAGAACCCTTCATCCTTTCACACTCTTCTAATGTGGGCAGAGAATCCTTCGTCATTATACACTCTCCTGGTATAGGCAGAGAACCCTTCATCCTTTCACACTCTCCTAGTGTGGGCAGAGAACCCTTCGGCTATTCATACTCTCCAAGTGTAGGTAGAGAACCCTTCGCTGTTCACACTCTCCAAGTATCGGCAGAGAACTGGATCTTCTTGATAGATCTTCTCAAAAGAAATCTAGAAGGAAGAGAGAAAAGAGTGAAGTATTCAAAAATCACAAGTAGATATTCTTACCTTTGAATTCCAAGTGAATCCTTCACGCTCCAGTAGTAAGAAATCTCCAACAAACACTCTCTCACACTCTCTCTTTGACACTCCTTTCAATAGGCACGAAAATCAGTAGGCAAAAAGATTAAGTTGCAGTCTAAATTGGACTATTTATATGAAAGATAAGAAAAACTGTCCAAAAATTGCAAATTTTCAAGTCAACATGCAGTTGATCGTCCCATACGATCGTGGATCATCCTGGATGATTTTACTTAAAGGTGTGGAAATGAACAAAATGTATATTGGAACGAACTAAAATCGTACCCGAGCATTATCCTGTACAAACTAGGTTCGTATGGTACAAATAGTTATACCATAGGTCGATTCCCAAAAACTGCAGGATGTAACCAAAATTTGAAGAGTCAGTTCACTTCATCCTGAGACGAAAATGAGTTCGTCCAAACAAAATTTTTACAGAAAACAATTCATCCTGGGATGAATTTGTGTTCGTTTGGACAAAAATTTTCCAGAGAGCATTTCATCCTTGCACGAATATGAATTTCATCTGAACAAAAATTTTCCTGAGGAAATTTCATCCTGGGATGAATTTGATTTCGTCTGGATGAAAAATTTCTAGAGAGCATTTCATCCTGGCACGAATAAAAATTTCGTTTGAACAAAAATTTTTAGAGAACATTTCATCCTGGGATGATTAAACATTCGTCCTGGATAATCAGGACTTAGAAAAAAAATTTTTGTTCATTCCATTTCTCTTTAGAGGAGATAACTGACTTGATCGACCCATACGAACTATGTTCGTCCTGTACGAACTGTGTTCGTCTCGTAAGATCATTAAAATTTTTTAAAGATCTTCTTAAGTGTGTGTGTGTTCATTCACTCGATTACAATCACTCCCTCTCAAACTTAATTCAAATAAAAGTACAGGCTTCAATTCATTAAATCTCTTATGCTAAATTTGATTTGAAGTCTTCAGTAGTCTGGAGTTTGATTTCCCTGAAATGTTAGTTCACACAAGAGAAAAAACAAATCTTTCAAAAAATGTTAGGAGATATCAATACATAAAACAATAATATTTGGAATCATCAAAACTATACAAGTTGCAAGATTGTAAAACATGCAAATAGCAACTCTCTTAACAGATTGTGGAGGCTCATGACACATAATTGAATGAACTTATTGCTTAATAAATTTTGATATATATGGTTTCTGATCTACTGCTCGTTCTTATTTTCTCTTCCATTTTTTGGTTTAATGTACTGATTTTATATTTGAGGTTATTTTGTAGTGTTTTCATCTCTAATGATCTTCTTTTATTTTTCTTTTTGGTCGTAGCTGAAATGATATTTTATACCTTATCTTTATTTTTAAAAATTTATAGTCAATGTCTGACATCTCTAAATCAGTTAATGGGAGAAATACCATATATTGTTTCCCTTCCTCTAACTTTGTTTAGCGATATAATTTTTTTTTCTAAATAAAAGTCTACTTTAAATTAACAACTAGACTTTGTGATTAAGATCTTTCTATCTTGTTACAATAATCTATCTTATATATATAATGTTCAAAGTCTTTATATTACTTTTAAACTTTTTTAATCTTGTAATTACATATATCATATGAATTTGATTCTGTTTTATGATTTATTCTTCCTTATATTAGAGAGTGAGTTTTTCTTCTCTAATATCTATAAGATATACTCACAATTGAGAGTATTTAAGAGTTTTAAAAGGGATCTTTCTTGTAAAAATGTCAAGGGCATAAAATGAGCTAAATAAATGAAAAGATGCGCAATGACCGCCATAAAATTAAAAGATATAGTAAGTGTATCAAAAATCAACATATGCATAAAGTACACCAATTAATTGACAAGAGACATAAAATGAGCCCACGAAGGGAAAGCTTCCTTCTCCTTTAAACCTTTAAATCTTGGAAGAATTCATGTGTCACTTGATATTTTCAACGGCTGGATTTTGAATTTCATGATTATGATAAATTAATTTGGTATTTTATTTTATAAGATATTTTTCTAGAACCAAGTTTTGAACGGATCTCTTTTTCTTATCTAATTGATTTTTCTTAGTTAGGTCTTTATTTTCAAAAGATAATTTTCCTTGAGAGAAGTCTGAGCTAGGGCTAACATGATCAGCTATTCTACCATTTTTTGGATTTCGATGATGTTAACTCATTGTTCTTATAAATTTGTAATTCAATCACATGGAGAATATATCATATACGTGCTTTGCTTAAAGAATAAAAAAATACTTTGTTTTCATTCCTTTTATCTTTTTTATTATCTTTTTTCATATTTTATTTTTATCTTCTACTATTACTTTTTGTGTTTTTGGGCCTTTTCTAATCATCTCCATTCATTTCTAGATTTTCAATCTTTGGTCACATCATCTTGGATGCTATTTATATCATCTTTGATGATACATTCAATCCACTCTTAAAAATCCATCTGATTGCTGATATGACTTTTCTATTTATGATTATCCTGGATGATTCATTATCATCCTAGACGATCTGATCATCTTCCACTTCAATTATTTGTGATCATCCTGGACAATCCTCTTCATCCTAGACGATCTTCATAACTTTTGCTTAATTATTGGTGACCATCCTGGATGATCCACATGTTTATCTCGGATGATCCATGTGGAAAACTTTGGTACACATTTTAAATTTGGCCGGAACGATCAATTATTGCCAATCATCCTCGACGATCCATCTAATCATCCCAGATGATCTTATTTTTCAATGATCATCTGACATGACTCCTCGGGATGATCACCTATGTCTTATCATCTCGAAAAATCTATGATTATTCTAGAAAATAATATTACGATTTTTATTAATATTCTCGAACGTAATTATTTCACTGGATCATCCTAAATGATTCTACGATCATCCTAGATGAATGATCTGTTTCATTTTAAATTGAGGATTACAAATATTCTTTCTCACCCAAGCATTCTCCATTCATCCTTGCTATCACTATTTCTCTGTTCTTCATGCTCATGGCTGGTGGCAAGCGTTCTCGTGTACATGCTGGTAGCTCTTCAAGGGCCAATCTTGAGCCTTATTTTAATGAGGCGGCTGACCAAGCTACCTATCTCTATTATAAGATAGCCAGGATCACCTAATCCCAGATTATAAACCCGAGTATGCTTTCTTTGCTTATACTTAACTTTTTAGCACACACCTCACTGACATTTATTCTTACACTTTCTGTTCCTTTCAACTTTAAAATGCTTTTTGAGTTTTTGGCTAGCCTCAAAATTAACTCCTCCTTCATTACACTACAGTTTTATGTTAATAGGCATCCTATTAAGATCACGTATCAAGGTTGTCACGAGCTCTTACAATTATCCACCTCAGGAGATAAGCTTCACCTCTTGTCTCAAGACCCCAATTTTGACTAGGCTCCAGCCAATCACTTTCTTAGGAACACTACTATCTCCTATCATATTGGGGAGTCTAGCAACTTACTCAAAGATGTTAGAATAATCCAACATGTCTTTCGTACTTCAATTCTTCCAAAATCTAGTGATCGTGTCTATATTACTCCGCTCCTGTCAATCACCACTTTCTATATTATAGCTCATCGTGAATTCAATACGACTGATTTGATTTTCTGCTACATTGAGCACCTCATAAGTTTTAGCGATCCAGGACAAAGTAGGAATCCTAACCTTGCACTCGGACACATCATATCTTATGTCATGGAATCCAAATACAACCTTTAATATTCTGCCCCTCCAAACTTTCAACCTGCCTTCTACACCAACAAGTCTTTTCATGTTCTTTACAGTACTCATCTCCACCCAGAGCATGAGAAAGCTAAGGGAGCAGTGGAGGAGGTGGCTTCTGCACCTATTTATCGCACCTACTCTGCTCCGCCAGCACTCTTAGCTGGATCAATTGGTGGAGCGATTTGACAAGTGGGAGGCATAGTTCGAGTCCTACATTTTTGTATAGGAGAAATAACATGGGGATGATGTTGCTCTATAAAGCAATGCCAGCATGACCAGGACATGGCCTGGTTTGGGGAGCAGTTTGCCACTCTTTCTAGTTTCTTTCAGCCGCCACTACCACCTCCTTCTGATGATCAGGGGCCATCCCTCTTTTAATTGATTTTTGTGATGTTATTTTTCTTTCTTTGATATAGGGGCTATTTGGATGCCTGAAAAAGAAATGCAACATAAAATAAATGCAGTGTAAAGTAAATGTATTGTATTCTGAATACGTTGAGACTGTTTGGTTGTCTACAAAATAAACACAGGAGAACTATTTCACTTGTTTGGTTAGGAAGATCCAGAGTAAAGTAAAAGTTATTTTTTTAAAATAATTTGATAGAAATCATGGATACTCATGCAACCATGTGTTAGTATTTTCATCAAAACCTCTAAAAATTTTCTATTCTGTTTGAGGCAGTTATAACTTTAATAAAAAAGATTATAAAACTACTATGATAAAAGTAACTTATAAAAAATAATTTACTATTAATAAGACTTCATTTAGGACTACTTTTTATTATTTTTTATAATAATTTTTTAGTATAAAATATATAATTTTTATATTAAAAAGCTGTTTTAAAAGTAGTTACAAAGATGTCCAAAATGAAAACTTATTTTTTAAAAAAAAGTAATGAAAAACAAACGTTTAAAGAATTAAATATAATAAATTAAGTTATGTAAATATACATCATGCTGACTTTATGCATGTCTATTTGATAAACAGATAATGAAGTTAATAATATTATAGTACTAATTAATATTATATAATTAGTACGCTATTACACTAATTAAATGAGTGGGTAGGAATGGACAACTAGTTCTCTCTGTGACTTTTTTCCGGGACGGATAGAAAATTTTTGAGCTTCAGAAGATCAATTAATATATACAAAATCCATTTTCGCTCGCATAAATAGCTGCCCTTGTCGACATAGCTTCTTCATTTATTGGCCAGAAGGAAGAAAAGGCCATGGGGAAGGAGCGGAGGGGATAAGGGTAAGAAGCGGCCTAAGACGATGAGTGAGCCTTTACTAGCCAAAGGTGGCGGCGGCGTAGAGGGATATGAGTGGAGGCATGGGAAGAGAGATGACATAGAGGAGATAAGGAGCGTGGGCCAGTTTATCAGGGAGGCGGAGGCGGAGAACCGGCGGATGTGGGCCCTGGTGGTACCGACCATCTCCTTTTCATCATTGTTATTTGTTTTCATTGATTCGCAGGGGGTGCATAGATTACACCGTCGCTTCTCGTCTCCCTTGTCGTCGTTCGACTTCGTTCATTTGCGTGAGAGCCACAGACCGAACGGATCGCTCCTTCCTTTCTTTCTTTGCTGTTCGACTTCGGCTCCCTCTTGGCTGTTCGACTTCGTTCTTCACAGGATGGCACGAGGCTGGTTCACGAGTGAAGAATTTCAAACCCTCTCATTTTGAGCAGCTTTCAAAGTCACGGGATCCACCTCCTATAATACACCCCTAATGCTTCAGAGGTTTTTCTTTTGTTCCGCTCAAAATTAACCAAACAACAAAATTTAGTAAATACATGTATTTGTTTTACTTTACCCTCCTAATTCAGGCAACCAAACAGCCCCATAGTTTACTTATGTTTAGTAGTTTTTATTTTATTTATTTTCTCTTTCCCTCCTCCTTTTATAATATCAAAAGGGGGAGTAGTTATACTTTGTAGTTGTACTGTGTACTATGTTTGTTTTTTTAGTAAAATTTGAACTTCTTAATTTACACTATTTTTTTGTTATGTTTCAATTGAACAACTTAAATTATTTTTATTTTCCATCATAAAAAAAGGGGAGATTATTATGAATCTAATTTTAGGGAATATAATTTTGATGATAGCAAACATTTATGTTTTTTTATGACTGTCTTGCCTGCTAACATTTCTGGTCCACAAGATCAAATTACAAATCGAACCAGCTCAAGATTAGGTAGATTAGGACTGAGTCAGCTTGTAATATACGTCAAGTGTCTTTTACCTTTTCTTGAGTCCATTGTAACAATGTGGATTCTAATGCTAAGTAACCTTGCAAACACACACTTGGGGAAAAACTTTTGTCTATTTTATTAGTGTTTCATATTTTGATCACATCATCCAGGATGATCCAAAAATCATCCTGGATAATTAGTTAAAAATATAAACTTTAATTAAGGCATCCTAGTTAAGGCAGTAATAATTATGCAAATCATCTGGATGATATCAGCATCATTCAGGACGATAGGCTCAAATAAGAAAGAATCAGCTGTTAGAATTATTTAAGCATGTTTTATTTTTAGGCATTATCCAGGATATCATCTTAGATGATACAGTGCAATTATGCCTAAATTAATCTTATAATTAAGGAAAGAATATAAGATTTGATTGCTCTATCATATCATCTTGGACGATCATCCAGGATGATTAGTTAACAAACCTTAGTTCTTCATGGATGATTCATAATCGATCTAGCTCCATCCAGGGCAATGTTCTAGTTAATATGTGATATTTTGTACTAATCATCCTAATTGATCATGAGATCGATCTGGATGATCTAGTTAATTTTTCATCATCCAGACATCCATCCAGGGCAATATTAGAGTCAATATGTGACGTTTTGAACTAATCATCCTGGATGATCGTGATATCGACCTGGACGATCAAGTTATTTTTTCATCATCCAAATATTCATCCAGGGTGATGGTCTAAATGATCTTCATTGAATTGAACTAATCGTACAGGATGATAGTATTTCATCCTAGACTATCTGAACAAACAAACCTTCTAATCATCCAGAATCTCACAAATCATCCTGACTGATTAAGTAAAATTTGAATTGATCGTATGGGATGATAGTTCGATCATCCTGAATGATATTTTACGATTAGTTATAAATTAGGGAAATTTTGGAGCCCTTATTTAAAATATCTCTTATTTTCTTAAGAGGAGATCTTTTATTATTGTCTTGACCTGAGAGAGCCAAGAGGAGAGGGAGAGCAAGGGGGAGAGAGAGAGAGAGAGAGAGAGAGAGAGAGAGAGAGAGAGAGAGAGAGAGAGAGAGAGAGAGAGAGAGAGAGAGAGAGAGAGAGGATCTTGTGAGGGGGAGTTTATGAGGGGTTTCACAAAGGTTACTTCAAGCAAGGATATGAGTCATCTTCTTCAGTCATCATCCTTGGTTCCATGGAGGTTTGAAAGAGTTATACTCAGCAACTGATCGAGGTTCTCTGCCTACTTCAAGAGGAAGAAAGAGGAATTATGTTCTCTGCCTAGTTCAGGAGGAAGCAAAATGAGCTGGGTTCTTTGCCTACTTCAGGAGAAAGTAAAAGGAGTTGGGTTCTCTACCTCAATGGGTTGTTTGAAAGGAGTTTTTGTACGGGCTTCTTTGCCTTACTGTGGGACCAAAAGGAGAGACACTGAGTTTAGTGTAATACCTAGAGGAGAGGCTCCAGTAGTGGAAGTAGGTCAAGTTAACCAAACCACTATAAAATCTGGTGTGTTCTTTTTTATTATTTCTTCCATATTTAATTTCTACACTTCGTTTCTCTTGTGGTAAATCTTAGTTTGGTCGTGTTTGTGTTTTTATTTGGAGAAATTTTTTAAATGCCAATTCACCCCCCTCTTGGTTAACTTTGGGACTAATTCATAAGGGACTAACATCCCTGACAAACTTTCAGTTTTTACAGTACAATCACCAATAATTGAACTTATCTAGGCTATTGATTTAGCAAATGACTATGATTTTTACATAAATGGTCATATTGTACAGTATGAACAAGGATTATATAGTACGATAAAAATGTTTTGTTTTTAAGTTTTTTTCTATTTAAAAAAATTTAATCTAGTGAATTGTATGTGTGTGTATGTGTGTGTGTGTGATCAGAAAACACCTTTAAAATAATAATAAATAAAGAGGATATGAAAAAATGATAATATATACAACAACGTACACAAAAATAAATATATATAATATAACATATATGTATTGTTGATTTCAAATGTTAACACAATTTGATTTATCTTGAGTTTAGTATGAATGTCTATAACACCTAGTCTAGTCCTTAAGGTTTAAAGGTGTCATTGGCTAGGGTTTAGTTAAGATGTCTACTAATTAGTCTTTAGTAGCAATATGATACAATTCTATATCTCCCTTGGATATATAATCTCTTATAAAAAGATGCCTAATGTCTATATGCTTCATGTGGGAGCATTGAATTAGATTTCTGGATATGCAAGTGCCACTTATATTATCACACATGATAGGAATGATTCCTACATTTAGTCCAAAATCTAAGATTTGTTAATTTAGCCATAAGACTTAGCAACACAGCTTATTACAGTAATGTATTTTTTCTTAACGATGGACAGTGCTATTGAGCATTGTTTTCTGTTGGATAAGGAGATTAATGATTATAGTATGAATTGATAAGTTTATGAAGTTCTTTTCTTATCAAACCTACATCCTGCAGTACTATGATTTCAAAAGAAAAGCTATACCTAGGATACCAGATTCCTAGGTTTTGAGCTCCTAAGATCTATCTAAGGATTCTCAAACACCAATCAAGTGAAATTCTTTTGGATCAGCCTAAAATCTAGCATAAAGATAAACAAAAATATAATATTCGATATATGGGTAGTCAAATAGAGAAGTGATCTAATTATCCCTTTAAACCATTTTTGATATACTGACTTTCTCATTATCTAATTGTATGGTAGAGCTCATGGGAGTATTTATTATCTTAGCATTACCCATTTCATATTTTTTTATAATATACTTGATATATTTAAATTGTCTAAGGAAGGTTTCATCATTCATCTACTTTACACTATATCCAAGAAAATAGTTCAGCTCTTCTATCATACTCATCTCAAACTCTCTACTCATATTTTTGAAATTTCATCACATAAGTTTTTATTTGAGGATCCAAGTAAGATATCATCAACATAAGTTTATAAAATGAGTAATTCTTCTCCTACCTTTTTTGGGGAATAGGGTGGTATCTATGCTACCCTTAATAAAGGCTCTACCTTGTAGAAATGTGCTTAACCTTTCATACCAAGCTCTAGGTGCTTATTTTAGTCTAAATAATGTCATCTTTAACTTGAACACATGATTTAGAAATTATGAATTTTCATAGCCTGAGGGTTACTCAACATAATCATCTTCTTTAATCACCCCATTTAGGAAGGTACTATTAAGATCCATTTGATATAATTTAAATCCTATAAAGCAGGTAAAAGCTGGCAGTACCCTTATGGCTTATAATATAGCTACAATGGCAAAGGTTTCCTCAAAATTGATTCCTTTAATTTGATTGTAACACTTAGCAAATAATTTTTCCTTATTTCTTTTAATTATTTTAAAGTCATTCATCTTATTTTTGAACACCTAATTTATTCCAACCGCACTCTGGTCCTTTGGTCTTTTAAGTAGTTCCCATAAATCTTATTTAACTAATTATTTTAGCTCTTCTTATATTACTAGGATCCATAATTCAATACCTAGGGCTTGATCTATGTTGGTGAGTACTATCATAGAGATAAAAGTGGAATGACTAACTTCCTTCCTAAGTCCATACCTAATTTTAACACTTTCATATGGGTCACCTAAGATAAGTTCTTTAGGATGACTAAAAGAATATCTCCATTGTCTAGGTAGTTATTTTTAAGGTTCTACTCCATCTCCTATAGCAATGGATTCTACCCTTGAATGACCTCCACTTCATTTTGTTCTTCAGGTTTAGAATCAGCGGTTATATTTGATTCATCAAATACCACATGGCTAGACTCTTTGATTATTAAGGTCCTCTTATTAAAGATTTTATAGGCTTTCCCTATATATGAATAACCTAAGAAGACTACTTCATTAGATTTTGGATCAAATTTTCCTAAGGGTGATTTTCCATTGGTCAGGATAAAGCATTTACACACAAAAACATGTATGTGAGAAAGGTTAGGTGTCCTACCCTTAAGGAGTTCACAATGTGTCTTATTCAACTTAGATCTAATATTCACCCTATTTAAAACATAACAACTAGTATTTACTACTTCTGCCCAAAAATATATTGGGAGTGAGTATTCAGCTAGCATGGCCCTAATAGCTTCAACCAACATTCTATTTTACCTTTTAGCTATTCCATTCTCCTGAGGTCTTAGGGGTAGAGAAGTTATGCTCTATACATATCTCTTGACAGAAAGAATCAAACCTATCATTTTTAAATTCTCCACCATGATCATTATGAATGGTTAAAAATTTACATCCTATTTTCCTTTAAATCCAGGTGGAGAAAGTTCTAAATTCCTTATATGGCTCACTCTTATATTCCAAGAATCTAACCCAAGTAAATCTAAAGAAGTCATCTATTATTATAAATTCATATGTCTTCCATCCTAGGCTGGCTGTACTAACAGGTCCAAATAGGTCCATATAAAATATTTTATGTGGCCTGAAGGTGTTAATATTCTTAATTGAATGAAATGAAGACTTAACTTATTTTCCTAGTTCGTAGACATCACATAGGTGGTCCTTAATGAAGGTTAACTTAGGGATTCCTCTAACTAGATCTTTTTGGATAATCTTCCTAAGGGTTTTCAAACTCACATGACATAGTCTCTTATGCCATAGCTAGAAATCATCAACAATTGTTTTCAAACATATGAAACTAGAATATTCAATGTAGTTAAAGTTTAGCATGTAAATATTATTAATTCTTTTCTCTTCTAACACAATCTTTCCTTTTAAACTATTATGCAATTTATAGAAAAAAAATTTGATGTCAAAACCTTTATCGCCTAGTTGACTAATGCTTAGTAAATTTTTCTTTAAACCATTAACTAATAGAATCTTCTCAATAATAAAGATTTTAGCATTGATGATTATACCTCTAGTGGTATTGTCTCTTAGTGTAACGATTCCTAGGCGATTTGCGGTTTCTATTAATGAGCTCTAATTTCGATCTCTTGACAAGTTTTTTTGGTGGTTTTTTCTTCATTTTAATTCCCTGGTTTCTCCTCATTTCTTTTGTGTCCTTTGTTTAAGGTTTTTTCATGTGGTTTTCACTATGGGAGAAGATGACTCATCAACATCTAACATGTCTTCCTCTTCATTTGCTGATGGCCGCTATATGTCATTTAAGGAGGTTTTAGCTAGATCTACCTCTTTTGCGACTATATTTCATTTATTTATTCCTCATTCAAGGGTTATCCGACTTTGATATTGGATGATGTTGTGGTTTCTCAGTTGGACACTCTTTTTTCCTTAACATTGTTGGGAAAATTTCTTCTTCGTCATTTGAATCTTGATGTCATTCAAAAATTTTTTGTTAACTTGAAGGTTTAGCGATCTTTCACATTAGTTTGCTAGATCAATGGAATACTGCAATTCAACTTATGAATGATCTTGATTATAACCACGTTTTCTCAAGGATATCATACTATATTCAAGCTTGTCATATACGTCTTCTCAAATGGATACCGGACTCTGATGTTAGGGAGAAATTGCCTATTGCTCCTATATGGATCTTTTTTCTAAGCCTGAGACTGCATTTTTTAATTCACAAATTTTATTTGGTCTTTCTTCTATTTTTGGTTAACCATTACAAATGGATCAAGCTAGTGCTTTTGTTTCTTATCCGTCGGTGGCCAGTGTTCTTATTGAACTTGATATTTCTAAGAAACATCCTAATGACATATGGATAGGGTCAGAGTTGAATGGTTATTTTCAAAAAGTTGATTTTGAAAACTTACTTATTTTCTACTCTCACTATAAAATGTTTGGCCATGGTGCTAATGAATGTTTCAGGTTGCATCCTCATCTTCGTAAGGAAAAGTTTCCTACAAACAACGGCATGGAAATGCTGTCATTTTGGCTAATCTTGAGAATGGGAATCTGAATGGTGCTAAGGTTGAAGGCAATACTCCCAAATTACAAGATGAATCGATATAATCATCCAATGTGCATACTAAACAGCCCCCTATCATTATTGATGCCCCTTCTTCTACTCTGGGAAATAATATTAGCAATACTACCAGCTTCGTTATTGAGTGTCAAATTTAGATGAACAAATGCTAACCATCACTACTACTCAAAATAATGTTATTTCATAATTTATTATCCGTGAGTCATGAACAAAAAATTGGCTTATTTGGATTATGTGATGGTTACAAATAATTTCACTAATACTGTTTCTTTTCAATCTGTTGTGAATGATCAGGATAAAGTGGTGGAAATTATTGATGGTAGTGACATGATTAGTATAGGTAATGTGGGTATTGGCAATAACTTGAAGGTGAATTAGCTCTCATTGTTTGACCGTGTTTTATTTAATGATAGCTGGCTTAACTCTTTTAATTCTATTTGTGTTGGGCATCTTAGCAGAATGCTTTCTGATCATTTTCCTTTGTTAATTATTCTTAAGACAAGACATGTGAACTCCTTGCCCCATTTTAGATTTCAAAATATGAGGTTACTTCATGATTCCTTTTTAAATGTGGTTCAAAAAAATTGGTTTGCCCCTTTACATCCTGATAACTCTATCCTTGGTATGAAGAGATTTTGGTTTAATTAATAAGACCGAAATAAGTCCTCAATTGGTAGAATCACAATATTTTAAAAATATCTTTATTAATATCTTAAATGTAAAAGATAGAGTTAACAATATTGAAGTTTATTGTCAAATGTCTCCTATTGATGATAATTTTGTTTTACTTAGAGAGGCTAAGGATTGGCTCTTTAAATTACAAGCTCATGAGGAGGTTTTTTGAAACAAAAAGTGGTTGTTAATCATCTTGTTGAAGGTGACAACAACTTAAAGTACTTTCATGCTTTGGTTAAGAGGGATCATGCCAAGAACTCCATTAGCAAAATCAACTGTGAGGATGTTTCTATTACTAAAGATGATGGGGATATTGCCATGTTGGCTGTTCAACACTTTCAAAAAATGGCTCAATAAGGATTTTACCCCTGGGCATATTGAGAATCCCTCTATTATCCCCAATCTCATCTCTCAAAATGATAATGATTTTCTTTCTAAACCCCCCTCTTTCGATGAATTAAAAGATATTGTTCATGGCATGAATGGTGATTCTATGGCTAGGCCATAAGGGTTTACTATTAAATTTTATTAGAAAGCTTGGCATATTATTAGTGATGATCTTTACTCTACTATTTTGGAGTTTTTTGCTAGGCATGCTGTTGCGTATCTAATTTCAGGGAAAAGAATTTTGATGATAGCAAACACTTCTGTTTCTCTACAACTGCCTCGATAATTAACATTTCAGATCCACAAGATCAAAACTATAATTTAAACCAGCTCAAGATTTGGTAACTTATGTTTGAGTCAGTTTGTAAATCTTTTACCTTTTCTTGAGTCAATTATAAATGATGTGGTTCCTGATGCTAAGTAACTTTGCACACACACGCACTTGGGATTTTTAACTGATTTTAGAGTTTTCTATTTTTACTCACATCATCGGGGATAATAACAAAATAGTTTTAGATGATCATTTAGGAATAGAAACCCTAATTAGGGTTCCCTGTTTAAGCATCCATCATTGAGCACATTATCCCGGACGATGTTAACATCATCCTGGATGATAGGCTCAAATCAGAAAGAATAAGCCGCAAGATCAATTAAGGCATAGTATATTTTTGGACATCGTCCAATACGATGTCTTGGACGAATAGACACAATTATGCCTACAGTAATCTGGTAAATAAGGAAAGCAATTAAGTCTTGATTCAAATGATCACATCATCCTGGATGATCGCAGTATCATCCAGTACGTTTAGTTAAGAATCCGTAATTCTTTTTGAATGATCGAACAACGACTTGGTTCTATTCAGGGCGATGTTCTGGATGATTTATGGTGTTTTGAACTAATCATCCCGAACAATCAAGAGATAGTCCCAGCCGATCTAGTTAATTTTGCATCATCCAGGCATCCATTCAGGGCGATGTTCTGGATGATCTGTGAGGTTTTGAACTAATCATCCTAGATGATCGTGAGATCATCCCGGATGATCTAGTTAATTTTGCATCGTCCTGATTCCCAACCTGGGTGATGATCTAGATGATATTCTACAAATTAAACTAATCATACAGGATTATATACTATCATCCTGAATGATATGAACAAATTTCTTCTAATTATCCCGGATTATCTTTGCTGATTGAGCTAAAATTATACTGATCGTACAGGATGATCTCCAGATTATCCTGGATGATAAAGTTTGTTTGTTGCAATTATGAGCTATTATGAAGCTCTTCTATTTAAGTTCTCTTATTTCTCCCAAGAGGGCTACTTTTACTGCTATCATGACCTGCGAGAGTTTAGGAGGAAGCAAAAGGAGTCGGGTTCTCTGCCTCACTGGTGTCAGTGGAAAGGAGGTTTTGTAAAGGCTTCTCCATCTTGATGTGGGAGCAAAAGAAGAGTCACTAAGTTTAGTGTAAAACCCAGAGAGCGCATTCGGGGAGTGGACGTTGGTCGAGCTAACAGAGCCACCATAAATCTCTGTGTTCTTTACTATTGCTTTTCCACATTTCATTTTCATACTTTAAATTTCTTTGTAGTGAATCTTAGTTTAATTTTAGTTTGTGTTTTTGATTGAAAGATTTTTTTAAATAATAATTCACCCCCCTTCTTGGTTAGCATTGGGCTAGTTCTTAAGGTCTTAACATCCCTAACGAACTTTCAAGTGGTATCAGAACAGGATTCATAAAATTGCATTTTTGAAAACTTTTGAATTTCGATCCATGGCTATCTCCGGTAATCGTAAAACTGCAGAAGAGTACTCTATTACTTGACCACCTTTATTTGACAATATTCCTTTTAATTTTTGAAAAACTCGTATGTCTATATTTTTATAATCGATTGAATATCGCATGTGGATGCTTGTTAAAGATGGTTACACACTTCTGACTGGTAAACTTAATGGCGTTACTGTTCCACTTCCTTTCACTGAATGAACTCTTGATCATTGGGATTTTGCACAACTTAATGCGAAATATTTTAACTATTTTTTCTGTGGTTTAAAATCTGAAATTACATATGTGTTTTAACTTGTACTACTAGTAAAAAAATTTGGGATAAATTGTGTATCACTTATGAAGGAACAAATGAAGTTAAACAATCTCGATTGAACATTTTATTACATGATTATAAACTTTTTGTATGAAACCTTCTAAATCAATTTCTGAAATGTATATAAGGTTTATTCAAATTGTTACCTCTTTGCATGCCTAAGGAAGAGAACTCACTAACTATGAAAAAGTGAATAAAATTTTAAGATGCTTGCCTGCATCTTTTGATGCAAAGATTACTGCAATTACTGAATCTAAATATTTTAAAACTTATTCGAATGATAACTTACTTGGATCACTCATTGCTTAAGAGCAATGGGTGAATCAAATAAATCTTGATGCAGGTGAAAAAAATAAGGAGAAAATTGTGGTGCTAAAGGCCAATAACACTGACATTGATTCTTCCAGGTCTGAAAGTGAAGATGTTACCTTAATCATAAGGCAATTCAAAGGCTTTCTAAGGAAGAAGTAAAAGAACCATCAAAAGTAAAATAAAGGTAAGGGAAATAAAAATTCTAAGAGTTCTAATGATATTATTTGTTTTAAATGCAAGAAGCCAGGATACGTTCAAGCTGATTGTCCTACACTTAAGGCTAACCCAAGCAAAGAGAAGGATGAGGAGAAACCCAAGTTCAAAAAGGACAAGAAGAGGTTTTAAAAGGCATATTGGGTGAATTCTTGATCGGACTCCTCTGAGACTAAAGCTGAACAGGAAACAACAAACTTGTGCTTGAAGGTAGACGATCATCTTGGTCAATGTGACCAAGAAGAGGTGCGTGAAATAACCTATGAGTAAATACTTGAAGTTTTTGAACAAATTCAAGCATCATATGGGATACTTAAGAAATCTCATGCTAGCTTAAAATTAGAGTTTTAAATTTACAAAAAGAGCATAAAATTCTTCTTAAAGATCATTCTACAATTGATAGCAATCATATGTCATTACTTGATGAGTTTATTATATTAAACAAAAAGCATATTGAATTATCTGATGCATATGATTCCTTGAAATCATCTCATACTGAGTTGGAAAAAGAGATTAGGAAATTAGAAATTCTCAAAGTTTTTGAAAATAAACCAATATTGCATGCATCACATAACTTTAAAAGGAAGCATCACCACCCGAGTAAATTAGTAAATCCTTTTCTTGGTGTTAGATATTTTTCATGTGGCATGTTAGGACACATTACCCATACTTGCACCATTCACCTTAGTACATATTGGGTGTAAAGACCTAAATTGCATGATTCATAGCATAACACACATGCATTATATTCTTCTTTCCATAAGAAGGGACCCAAACTTATTTGGGTTCCTAAAGCTGAAGTTTGATGATTTTGTAGGAGTGCTCTCACAAAAGGCCTCATGAGAGTATATGATACCTGGAAATTCGATGCTCATGATACATGATTGGAGATGCTAATCAATTTGTTTCACTAAGAGAGGAAATTTTTTAGGGTGTTTAATAAGAGAACATTGGTGGTGAAGGAGACTACTTATATAGTGTTTGATGAATCTGATCTTAAGAAGTGTAGAGTTAAGGATGATGATGAAGTTGAAATTTTGGAGAAGAGGGTAGAGCCCGAAAACACTGAAGGGTCAGGTGAGATTACCCAAGGAGTAGAAAATATCGATCTGGAGGAAAGGGTTGAACCTATACACACTTTGCCTAGAGAATGGAGATTTTCTTCAAGTCATCCGAAAGAACTGATCATAGGAAACCCTTATGAAGGAGTTGGGACTAGACATGGACTTAGGAAGGAAGTGAACCACTCTTCCTTTTTATCAATGACTGAACCCACCAACATCAATCAAGCTCTTTCTGATGAGTTTTGGATCTTAACCATGCAAGAGGAGTTAAACTAATTTGTTAGAAATTATTTTTGGGAGCTTATAGAAAGACCAAAGGGATAAAGTGTAGTTGGAATAAAATGGGTCTTTAAGAATAAGGTGAATGGTTCTGGTGTGGTGGTTAGGAATAAGGCAAGATTGGTGGCTAAGGGGTACAACCAAATATAAGGGATTGATTTTGAGGAGACCTTTGCCCCTGTAGCTAGATTGGAAGCTATTAGAGTGCTACTAGCCTTTGCCTGTTATAAGGAATTTAAGCTTTTCTAAATGGATGTTAAGAGTGCCTTTTTAAATGGGGTAATAAAAGAAGTTGTTTTTGTAGAGCAACCCCCAGGTTTTTAGAGTTCCCAATTTCCAAATCATGTTTTCAAAATAAAAAATGCTTTATATGAATTAAAGTAGGCACCTAGAGCTTGGTATGAGAAGCTTAGCACATTCTTAGTAGAGAGGGAGTTTATTAAGGGGAGCATAGACACCACACATTTACTTTTTGGATCTTCTAATAAAAGGCTCTATGATGATTTTTCCAAAACAATGATTAGGGAGTTTGAGATGAGTATGATGGGAGAGTTGTCCTACTTTTTGCAGTTTAGTATAAGACAACTGGATGATGGAACCTTTTTAAATCAAATAAAATATATAAAGGATATCTTGAAGAAGTATAAAATGGATAAAGCCGATCCAATTAATACTCCCATAACCTCTAGTGTTCAGTTGGATAAGGACCCAAATGAAAAGTCTATTAATCAAAAGAAGTATAAAGGGATGATTAGATCTTTACTTTACCTGACTCCTAGCCAACCTGATATAATGTTTAGTGTTTTCCTCTGTGCTAGATTTCAAGCTGTTCCTAAAGAATCCCACCTAACTGCAGTTAAGAGAATTCTTAGATATCTCTTAGGAACCAAAAACATAGGAATCTGGTATCCTAGGCACAACACTTCTTATGAGATTATTGGATATTCTGATTCTAATTTTGCAGAATGTAGGGTGGATAGAAAGAGCACTTATGGGACTTGCAAATTCATAGGACAGTCTTTATTTTCCTGGTCCAATAGAAAGCAAAACTCTATTACACTCGCCAATACTGAAGTTGAGTACATTGCCTTAGGGAGTTGTATGGATTAAATCCTTTAGTTGAAGTAGAAAATTCTGGATTTAGGATTACCTGTAGACACAATCTCAATCCTTTATGAAAATACTAGTGCCATATGCATTTCTGAGAATCATATCCAACATTCAAGGACTAAGCACATTGACATAAGGCATCACTTTATTAGAGACCATGTGACCAAGGGTGACATTGAGTTACACGATGTGGCAACTGAGAATCAACTGGCTGACATCTTTACTAAATCACTGGCCTTCGACACTTTCAGCACTTTATGGACCATATTGGGTGTAACTGACATAAATGCATGAACTTGATTCTTACTTATTCTGATTTTTTTTTATCTGATTGTTTAATTTACACTTCTGTTATTTTATTTTTGTAATTTTTTCCTTATTTATCTTTTCACTTCTATTATTTATTTTCCTTTGTATGTTTTAATTTGTTTTTCTTTCATTTAATCAATGCTAAATTGATATCTTATATCTTATTTTTGTTTTTAAAAATTTGCAAGTCAAAGATTGACATCTCTAAATCAGTTAAAGAGGGAAACACTGTTGATTATTTCCTTTCCTCTAACTTCTTTTAGTGGTGTAATTTTGTTTTCTAAAGAAATATCTATCTCAAATCAATAACTAGACTTTGAAATTAAGATCATTTCAATCTTGTTACAATAATCTATCTTATATATATAATGTTCAAAGTCTTTATGTTACCTTTAGATTTTTGTGTAATCTTGTCATTGTATTTATCATATAACTTTTGATTCTATTTTATGATTCATTCTTCCTTATATTAGAAAGTGAGTTTTTCTTCTCCAATATTTGGAAGATATAGTCATAACTGAGAATATTTAAGAATTTGGAAAAGGGAACTAGCTTGCAAAATAAATAAATAAAAAGTGGCCAATGATGCAAAAATCAAAATATGCGCAATGACACAAAATTAAGAAAAAAAATACACAAAGTGTATTAAAAATCAAAAGATGCATAAAGAGCAACAATCAAATTAACAAGAGGCATAAAATGAGCCCACCAAAAGCAAGCTTTTTCCCATTAAATGTTTTTTTAAATCCTAGAAGAATTTATGTGTTACTTGACATTTTTTAAATGCTTGATTTCCAAATTCATGATCGTGATTAAATACTTTGATATATTATTCTATAAAATATGTTTTTTGGAATTAAGTGTTAAAATTATCTCTTTTTTTTATCCAATTATTTTTCTAATTTAGATCTTTGCTTTTAAAAGACGGTTTACCATAGAGAAGTCCTAGGTAGGGCTAATAAGATCGATTGATACTTTTTCATATTTTATTTTAATTCAATCACATGGAGAATTTATCACATTTATACTTTGATAAAAAATAAAAAAAAAAACCTTATTTTTTTGTTCATTTTTGTGTCTTTTTCATATTTCATTTTTATAAAACAGGATCGGCGATCTGCATTTTCAATGGTCATCTGGATTATCTCCTCGGGACGATTGCTAGTGTCTTATCATCTCGGATGATATCTTATCATCCAGAATGATATTACCACCTTTTTTACCAATCATCCCAATCGCAATTATTGCACCTAATCGTCCTGGATGATTTTGTGATCGTCCTGGACGATCAGATTATTTCTTTATAAACTAAGCCTTTCACTCAATTTTTCTCACACAATTCCCCTTCAAGCCTCTTTTGCTCTTACTTCCCTTTTATTTTTGCTGATTATGGCCAGCACAAAGTGTTCCCGCCATCCTTCTAGGAGTTCCTCGAGGGTGAATCTGGACCCTCGCTTCACTAAAGCAAGTGACCAAGCTGCCTATATGAGGTACAAAATAGCCAGGATCACTGTATCTCGGACTATCAATATATCCTCGAATTCTCTCCCATCCTGTCCTTAATTTTTTTACGCACACTTCCATGACCTTCCTTCTCAGTCTTACTATCCTATTCAACTCTTAGCTTCTTTTTGAATTTTTTGCTAGCCTCTATATAAATTCCTCTTTCACTGCTCTCGGGTCCTATATGAATCGACATCCCATCAAAATAACATATCAGGATTATGAAGAGCTTTTGCAACTTTCCACCATAAGGGGCAAACTCCTCACCCTGTGTTATGACCCTGACTACGACTGGGCTCTGGCCAACCCCTTTCTAAGAAACACCAATGCTCACTTTCAAGTTGGAGAGTCTATCACCTTACTCAAAGATGCTAGGACATTCCAGCATGTCCTTCGTACATCTATTATTCCAAAAGTTAGTGATCACATTCATATCACTCCACATCTTTCGATCACCACTTCTACATTTTGGCCCATTATGAATTCAATGGCACTAATTTAATCTTTTGCTACATTAAGCATCTAACTATGATTCAAGTTCTAGGATATAGGAGAAAACTGAATCTTGCCCTAGGACATATCATTGCCTATGTCTTAGAATCAAAATAAAATCTCTAATATCCTGCTCCTCCAAACATCCATCCTTCCTTCTACTCCAATAAATCTTTTCATATTCTTCACATTACTCATCTCCACCCGGGACACGAGAAAGCCAAGGAAGCTGAGGAGGAGGAGGCTCCCGCACCTATTCCTACACTTGCTCTACTTTGCCAGTATTCTCAGCTAGATGAGCTGGTGGAGCGATTTGACCAGTAGGAGTCACATTTTGAGACTTACATTACTGTGCAGGAGTAGCAACATGCTGAGGATATAGCAAGCTTTGATTCTTATATGGCACACCAGCAGTGCCAACATGACCAAGGTATGGCCTAGTTTGGGGAGCTATTTGCCACTCTTTTTAGTTACTTTCAGCAGTCACCACCACCACCTCCTCCTTCGGATGATCAGGGGCTATCTTTCTATTAGTTTTTTTTTTTTGTAATAATATTTTTTTACTTTTTTTAGACTTCTCCTACTTTATATTTTCTTTTTCTTTTTTCCTCCTTTTTATGATGTCAAAAGGGGGAGTAGCTATGCTATTTTAGTTTGTACTACTGTTATAGTTTGTACTATTATTGGATAGTTGAACTGTATTTTGTTTCTTCTTACTGTTTCCATTAAAATGCTTTGAATTTCTTTAATTATTTTTATGTTTGCCAACATCAAAAAGGGGGAGATTATTGCATATCTGATTTTAGGGAATAAAATTTTGATGATACCAAACTCTTCTATTTCTCTACAACTATCTTGACTACTAATATTTTAGGTCCACAAGATAAAAACTGTAATTTGAACCAGCTCAAGATTGGGTAGCCTAAGTTTGAGTCAGTTTGTAAATCTTTTACCTCTTCTTGAGTCAATTGAAAATGATGTGATTCCTAATGCTAAGTAACCTTGCACACACACTTGGAAAAATTTTTGACTGATTTTAGTTTTCTAATTTTAACTCGCATCGTTCGGGATGATGCCAAAATCATCTTCGATAATTAGTTAAAAATAGAAACCGTAATTAGGGCACCCTAGTTAAGGCAGTCGTTATTAAGCACATCATCCTGGATGATGTTAACATCATTCTAGATGATAGGCTCAAATCAAAATGAATCAGTCACCAGATCAGTTAATGCATAGTATATTTTTGGACATCATCTAGGATGATGTCCTGAACAATGCAGTATAATTATGCCTGAATTAATTTGGTAATTAATGAAAGTAATTAAGGATTTATTGAAAAATCACATCATCCTGGACAATCGCAGTATCGTCTGGGATGATCAGTTAAGAAACCCTAATTATTCTTGGATAATTGAATATTGGCTTGGTTCTATTCAGAGTGATATTCTAAATGATTTATGATGTTTTGAACAAATCATCCCAGACTATCGAATGATCATCCCAGCCAATCTAGTCAATTTTGTATTGTTTAGACATCCATTTAGGGCGATGTTCTGGACAATCTATAAAGTTTTGAACTAATCATCCCAGATGATCATGAGATTGTCCCAGATGATCTAGTAAATTTTGCATCATCCAGATTCTTAACCAAGGTGATGGTCTGGATAATTTTCTACAAATTAAACTAATCATACATGATGATATACTATTATCCTAGATGATATGAACAATTTTCTCCTAATCATCCTGGATCATCTTGGCTGATTGAGCTAAAATTATACTGATCATATAGGACATCTCCAAATTATCTTGGATGATAGAGTCAGTTTGTTGTAATTAAGAGATATTCCAAAGCTCTTCAATTTAAGTTCTGTTGTTTTACCCAAGAGGGAATCATTTGTTCCTGTCTTGACCTCAGAGAGCCTAGAGGAAAGCGAGAGAGAGGGAGAGAGAGAGTGAGAGGAACTTGTGAGAGAGAGTTTGTGAGGAGTTTCACAAATGGTTCTCTAAGAAAGGATCCAAGTTGTCTTCTCTGATCGTCTTCCCTTATCCTTGGGGGTTCAAGAAAGGTTTACTTTAACAATCGATCAAGGTTCTCTGCCTGCTTTAGGAGGAAACAAAAGGAGTCGGGTTGCTGCCTCACCGATGTTGGTGGAAAGGAGATTTTATAAAGGCTTCTCTACCTTAAATTGTTGTATGTATATCCTAGATCTATGCTTTGGTGTTTTTAACATGGTTTTTGGTATTTGGTGGGAGCAATTTTTGTTCTACTATGGCAGGTTTTTTTGCTCATAAAATGTATATGGGTAAGATCATTTCTTATTACTTTGCACATAATTTAGTTAATTTCCATTTATATTTCTATATTATTTTGTGCTTTAGTATTTTGTTTTTTAGCCTTTTTGATTTTCATGTGGTTTTGCGTATGGTTGTGGTCAATTTTTTTGTAGAAAGATTATGCTTCAAGTTCCTATCTGTATCTTTCTTTTTTCAATGCTTCTTTATAGCATCATTAGCATGTTACTTGGTTATCTTGTTTTTTAGATTAATGTGGACTATCGGCTTGTAGGTTTTCTTTTGCTTTGTTTTGTAGTTCTTTTGAGCATTAGGGAGCTGAGGGTCCCCCTTAAGGACCTTGTAATTGCTTTTTATTTTAACATGTAAGCCCCTCTGTGGGTTTTAACTAAAAAAAAAAATTGTCTCTTAGTGTAACCTTGCGTTCTCACTTAGTCTCAAGTGTGATGATTTGCTTTTTATCACCAATCATGGCCCTCACACTTGCACATGCACTCATTAGGTCTTTTGTGAGAGCATCCCTATAATGTCACTTAAATGTTATATTTGGGAATCCAAGTGAGTTTAGGTCCCACCTTATGCATTAATGAATGAAATGAATGTATGTCATGCTGTAAAGAATATAATTTTTTCCTCCACACCAGATGTGTTCTACGGTGGTTTGTGCAAGTGCAGGTTATGTGACCTAATATGCCACAAGAGTAACACCTATCACCAAGAAATGGATTTGTAAACTAAATGGTTCATAGTGTCTCTTCTTAAGTTTATGTGATGCATGCTATGTTGAGGGGTTATAAAAATATTCTAAGGTAGGTGGTGGTTTATTAATCTCAACTGTAGTTAGTTCTAATTCTAAAAACTTGTTTGTACTTTCAAGAATGAACATTTCTATTTTCAATCTGTGCTCCCTACTATCTATTCCATCTGTGCATGCTTCTAATCCTTTATATGCTTTCTCTAATTCAATATGCAATGTTTTCAAGGAGTCTTGTGCATTAGTTAAGTTGACATACTTCTTATTTAAGGCATCATATTTGTTAAACAAGGTCATGTGATCACCATCTAAATTAGAACGGTCGGTACTTAAACTAGCAATCTTTTTTTGTAGAGTAAAAATTCAGTATTGAGACTAACATGCATCCTTTCTAGCTTCCTATATGAATTATGAATTTTTTTTTTTTTTTGAAATAATGAGTAATTCATCATAGGAAAGTTGACATACCTGATCTTGATCTAATTGATAAAGATTATCATTAGCTATAAGACATAGGTTTGTTACCTCCTCCTCTGCTTCTGGTTCAGATGATTCTGAAGTTGAGTCGGCTAAAATGCTTTCTCTATATGTTTCTTGCCCCTCATAAACTTTGGCTTCTCTTCACCCATTTCCTTAATTTGGTGACTCTTCAAATTGGGGCAGTCCGATCGGAGGTGGCCATGTTTCCTGCATTCGAAGCAAATAGTGTTAAAAGAAACTTCTACATTTTTAATGCGTTTATGTTTGTTCCAATATTATTGATGACTCCTCTATTTCCTTTTCAAAAAGATCTTGAACTATCGTGTCATTAAGGGGATGTTGTCATCCTCTTCCGATGCAGAAATGTTACTATCAGAATCATTTACTTTTAGTGCTATAGTTCTTTCCTTCTTCTTTTCTCTTACATCACTTTCACTTTGACTCACTCCTTCCTTGTAGATAATGAGTGACCAAAGAAAATTGTCAATGGAATAAAAATTTAAGTCTTTAGATTCAATAATTGTAGTTATCTTAGCATCATAGGAACTAGGTAGACAATGTAGAATCTTATTAACTTTTCTAGAATTTGTAAGTTCTCTACCCAATGCATATAGGGATATGGGATATCACTATTTGTGATAACCTAGTATACATTTCAGAAATTGATTCACTAAGTTTCATACAAAATAGTTTGTAGTTATGAAGCAGAAATTTTAACCTAGACCAATTTACTTCACTAGTTCCTTCGTAGGTTATGCATAGTTTTTCCAAAATATATTTTCCATTAGTAAAAGTTGATACACTCATATAATCTTCATATTTCAATGCATAGAAAAAATAGTTTAAATATTATGCATTTAGTTGGGCTAAATCCCTATCCTCCTTACTCCATTCATTAAATGATAGTTCAATTTTAATGCCATTAACAAAATGATAAGGTGTAGATATCCTTCTGGGTCTAACATCCACATGTGATAATTTATATATTGCAAGAAAGCAAACATGCAAATTTTTAAAAATCAAAAGATATATTATCAATTAGAGGTGGACAGGTTATTTAATAACCCTCCACAGTATTTTGAGTACCAAAATGTGTCATTAATCATTTTCCAAAAGTTTTCTAAAACCATATTTTTTAAAAACTCTCTAATACCACTTGAAAGTTTGAGGACGTTGTGAGATCTCATAGAACTAGCTTGAGGCATACCAAAAGCGGGGAATTTGTTTTTTATCACAATAAAAATCATTTTGTAATTTTTAATACTTTAAAATAAACAATTTGATCATTTGATACAAAAGCTAATAAACTTAATAGTACTTATGACAATTGTGATAATAATTGAATCAACTTAATCTAACATCAACCACAGGTTTTGAACCAAGTAATTATTAAAAAAAATAAATTATAGAAACGTAAAATGCAGAAAGTAAAAATCTAAAAGAGCACACCTAAATTTTATTGTAGTTCGATCAAACTTAACCAACATCCACTCCCCGGAGTCCTCCGCTCATGGTATTGCACAAACATAAAGTGACTCTTTTTTAATTCCCATAGTAAGGCGGAGAAGCCCTTATAGGCTAACTTTTACCAAACCTGATGCGACAGAGTGTCAGAAGCTATGTCATCTTCCCCGATGATAGCAGTGGGCCTTGAATCATTTTTCTCTCTCCTGGAGAAGCAGAGAACCTAAATCTTTTTCTCATTCTATAGAAGGCAGTATAGAACCAATCTTTTTCTCCTTCCTGGTGAAGGCAGAGTACATCAAGGTGTTGACTTAGAAGCTTCTCTCCCAAGAGAGCCTTAAAATACTCACCATGGCTGTAGGAGCAAGGGTGCAGCAAGCTAGAGCAACCATGTGATCCCCTCGCACTTTTTTTCCCTCACACACAACCTCTCCTTCTCCTTCCTCCCATACCCTGGATCTCTCTCAACAACTTCTCAGAGTTCCTTCAGCACTCAAAAAATCCTTGCTTATTTCTATGAGATTCTAATGACATTGCTTAAGTATTAGACTTCAAGAAACCCTAAAAACTCAAGTTGGTCATCACTATTCATACATTATGATTGGAATTCATACAATATAATTAGTTCAAAAACTAGACTTGTCTAGTATGATGCAAATAGTCATTCAAACAAACTTTTTAATTTATTGAACACATCATACAGTACAATCAAAAGTTTATCCTATACGATCTGTTTGCTCTCTCTCTATTCTTACAGGATAATTTTGAGGATGATTGAAAATTATTTCTATTAATCATCCCATACTATTATCATCATATAATATTGTTAGTTAATTTCAAATAGGTTTTCTAGTGTGATATGAATATCATATAGTACGATTAGTTCAAAAATCATAGTTTTATTTAGTATGATCTTTAGGATGACTAAAATTTAAACTACACCAATTGTACGGTACTACCATGATCGTACAATATGATATGCTATTATTAATTAAACCATGATTTGATTGACTAATTACGGGGGTTAATTTAAGTAAGAGTTTAGAATTTCATACAATATGATTAGTTCAAAATTTAAATTTTGAATGTCTTACTTAATTTATTCGACGGCTAGGGTTTTTATATCATAATGAATTATAAAGTACGATCTGGATTGCATAGTATGAATAGTTTGTAGAAACTTATTGTTTAATTAGTCATTTAGCTCATTCTCTCTATAACTAAATAGATAGTATGATTAATACAAAAAAAATTAACTTTAAATATTTCTCACTCCCATTTTTTGTGTGTACGATTACCTAATTGGATACACTTGTATTTGGCCAGATTCAAACAATAAAAAATAAATAAAAATAAAAGTATATACTCTTTTACTTGACATCCTATTCTACCTAATCTTGAGCTTCCATTAGCCTTGAGCAGAGTATATTTTAACTATAATGTTAGTGCTCAAAGACAAAAAAATGTCCAAAATATTCACTGAGAAAAGAACAATTCAATCAATAATATTTGTCATCATCAAAATCACACACTAGGGGTCTTAGATTGCAACAAAAAATAAAAAAGAATAAGTGCATAACTATAAGACCATAATTGTCAGCACTCGTCCACTCAATAGAGATGACAACATGAGAAGGTCAAAAGCATTTATCATTTTCAACTAGACTACCAGAGAAGCATAAGTGCATTAAAACAACAATACAATAGCAATCAATACATATGAGAATTAAGAAGATAATATAAACGTTTAACCTAAACCATAAACTAGACTACCAAAAAAAGCATACTCTATATATTTGCAAGTTACAATAATTTAATAATAATTTCTAAAGAATAGAGTATAATATGAATCATAAAACATAAAATTAAAAGAAAAATAGAATGTCATAAATTCAAAAAACCTTAAATTCTTAAAGGAGTTGACATCAACATGTTTGTTAAAATTGAGGCAAAAAAACTTAAATCCCATCCAACTTCTAAGTTATAAAACTATAAATATGAAAATAGTCAAAAAAAAAAACCCCTAAAATATAAAATAGGAAAAGAGAGACAAACAATTGTAAAATATGTAGAGCCTGGAATTTATTAGAGATGGCAACAAGACTCTAGAGGTTATGAGATGTAGCATGTAGGAATCGGTGAGAGAAAGTGAGCAAGAAGGAAATAGATAAAGTTAAAAAAGATAGAGATTAACTAAATGAGCCTGCCACCATGACAAATTACACATTTTAAGTCCTATGTTCTAATTAAAACCACATTTCATTCGGGTCACCTTCAAGTTTTTGGGTCAACTTAAACATGACCTGATTTAAAAAATGGGTTAGTATATTGAACCCAAACTTAACCCATTTACTAAATGGGTTGACTTGAACCCAAAACCATTTAGGTTGGGATCGTATTAGGTTTCTTGTCTTGTTAAATATTGACACTATTAAGTAAACTTAGCTTCATGCTACATTACTTATGTTCCCCTGCTGCAATCTCATGAAAGCCTCCTAGGTTTTCTTTCGAGCTGATGGAGGTAAAGACATGTCTCTAAAGAAAATAATAAACTCTATTCAGGTAATATAAGCATTCATCTTTCCCTAAAATTTCTCTCACTACTATCTTATCTACCATCTCTCACCTTCTTCTTTAAATAGAAATACTACAGTGGTAGTTTTTTATTCTTTGGCATTGTATACTACCAAATATCTTCTCAATCTCAGTAGCCAATCTTTTTTTGCTTATGGCTTTACGGCTTCTTTGAATAATGGGGCATCAACTTGTGGAACATCAACAAATATTTATCTTTCTTCAATATCCTTACTCTGAATCTGCCTGCTCCATACATCACTCATCAGTTGTGCTATCAAATTGACAAAATGCACTATGCTGTCAAAACTCAATAGGGCTATTATAATTTGATTCTTTTACACTTCAAATGGATCTATTTCACTTAGTATTATTCTCTTTTTAATCAAATTATAATTCAATCACACATAAGCATGAAATGAATGCAAAGAAAATAAATTCTAACATTACCCATTTCAATTATGTCTTATAGCTCTAATTATAATTAAATTATTCAAATAACCTTTGCTTTGATACCAACTATAAGACCCCAAAATCAAATTTTAAAAGAATTATTTTTTTTAATCTTTTAATTAATCAATAAGATTTTATATGAATTCATCCACAAAAATCATTCACGTAGAAGCAATTAAAAATTATATACATTAAAATATAAAACTATATTCACCCATCAAAATTCATATATATTAGCCAAGAGTTTAATCAATATATTCATCAATCTATCTTTTATTTTGTGACTATAAAAGAATAAAATTGAAGAAAATGCATAAGCAAAATAAAACTTGAAACCCTAATATATTCTCACTCTACTGGGTTTATACCCCTTTATAAGAATAAGCAAAACCAAAAAGTGAGCTAACAACTCAATAGATTACCAGAACCTACTACTAAAATTAATGTATGACACTAGAAATAATATGCATGTAACCATTTGGTCATTATAAATATGAATATATAACTGTAAAAGATTTTAACAATCAATAAAAAAATTAACATGCCATATGATCAATAAACATCCTTACAAATGCATATCTTAAGAGTAGTGATCAGTAACTGGTAATCATACATAAGGGAGTCAGTATCATCTCTATATCCATTAGCTATAGAATAATTTCTATCTATCTCAGTTTAAAAAATTTGTGTACATGTCATATTCATAGTTATATCATTTATCTTTAATATTATATATTCATATTGTGTAAACCATGTAATTTATATATATATATATATCAATGCCTTTTCTACCAATTTTATAAGCCTTATTGGAGTCTTGTATCGATTATAGTATATATGTTATGTAAATAATTTCATAACAATTATATTATATATATATATACTTTTAACACATGTATATACAAACATTATAAGCAAGATTAATCATCCAGCTATCTATGTTGTTTTTCTTATATACAGCCTTTTTTAGAAGTTGATCATTTCATAAGTCGTTTATATAAAGGTGGCGTTTAGGTCAAAAGTCGCCACTTTCTACCCGTCACTATATCATATCATATTTATTTATTCCTTATGCATCCCTTTTCATATCATTTAGGATTACACCATAAATCTTATTTTAAAAGAAAGTTCATCAACCCACTCTTCTGTATAAGGTAACATATCTCCAGCCAACCTGTATTAGTCAATCAATTTTTTACCATCCTTTCTAATATATAAATATTTCTTGACATAAATAAGTGATATAATGATCAATATTTGACTATAAGAACCAATTTAGAGCATATAAAAAATATAAATGAATCATAGTTAATAACATTCATAAGAAACATCAGTATATGCATTTTCACATATATATGACTAAAATAGATGAATTATAACAAGTATGCATCAAACAAACTAATATAATAAGATTTTGACAATTATTTATTCAAATTTCATATTTATCTTAATTTTTCAAATTAGTGCATTTCCCCCAAAATATTAAAAAAAAATCTAGTGAAAATTTAATATATATGTGTCAATATATATAGAATGATTAAAACTAAAATATACTAAAATCTACGTGATGGAAGCTTATTAAAAATTATGGTATTCCACCTTTTGACTAAATTAAAATTAAAATATTAAAAAAATAAAAAAATAAAAACAAGAAAATTTTTCAACTGGATCAATGAGAAAAAAATGGCTCAACGACCTCCAAATCCTAGGTTTCTATCTTCTATCTCCCATATTTTCTTCTCATTTTCTCTCTTTTGCTCTCTATTAGAATGAATAGAGGAAGGAAAATGGCATATGTAAATTTTTGTTAAATTATTAAGTGGAAATTTTTTTTTTTAATAAAATATCTTAAGGACCCTTTGGCAATTCTGCCAATTATTTAGTTTAGAACAAAACATTAGTATAAATCATTTTATATCATCAAATATAAAGATCTAAAAATTTAAAAAAAATGTTTATAAAATAAACTAGATTATATAGAAGACTCTAATGGAATTTTTTTATAAAATAGACACTTAATAGTCCCAGAAAGCCCCTTGTACCCACAAGTTTAAATTTCTAGAGGATTTACAATTAAATAAGAAACTTCTTATTTTCATATTTATACTGCTCATAAAATTATTAAAAAAAAGTCTTATAATTAAAACATAATAAAATCTATGATATGATAAAGATGGTTTATAAATTAGACTTATAATGACTCTTAAAATATTATTTGACTTTTATAAGTCAAAATAATTCTTATAAAAATTTAAGGGTCATTAGACATCCCTACTTATACAAAGAAGCCATGCACCAGAGAAGTTAATATGCCATCGTGCTCATGACCCACCAATAATACACCCATTACTTTTAGCAACAAAGATGGTCCAAGTAAAGGCAACCCCCAAAATAAAGCAGTTATCGCCATAGCTTTGATCGCCAAATATCATATTGGCAACATTTTAATAATTTATGTGGAGTTCAGCGAACATAATCTTTCAGGCAATCTTCAACAAAAGAGAATGGCCCATCTTGAAGTGAGATAAATATTTGATGGAAGGTGAAGATGTCATCTTTCAATTCTACATAACTCCACATAAAAAAAATTATTATTATTCCATGGAGTTGGTGAAGATGTCATCAGTTCTGTACTTATTAAGGAGGTATGAAAAACGAAATGGCCCGTCTACTATGTAAGTTGCATACTCTAAGAAGAGGAATAAAGGTATCCCCTCATAAAAAACTTGTGTGGGCTCTAGTCAACTTAGATAGAAGATTACAACCTTATTCCTTGGTCCATTCCTTCTAAGTTGTAACTGACCCCCTGTAAAGGTAGTTCTTTCCAAACCTGGCAATTGAGTTTGACTACTCCAATGATCTATTAAACTTAGCTAGTTTGAGCTATCAAGGCTCAAGCACTTGCTCACTTTCTCATATACTGCACTAACCAAAGTATGGAATCATAAAAGATGACCCAACCTCACTAGATGTTGTATGTTTATGGTGCCTCAGACCAGTAAAGGGTTGGAGCAAGTATTGTGATAAAAAACCAAAGTGACTTCTATTCAGGTGAATGCGGAAGCCGCTCTGGTGGATGCACTCTCATCCACTAGATCTTCAAGTCTTCTCTATGAAAATATATTGAAATTTTTTTTAAAAAAAAAATGTGTGTAATGTCTAAAGTTAGCCCTAATGAAACTATACCTTCCCATAAATTATATTGGATTATGATTCCCTGACCATAGTCATCTGGGGAATAGAATTATTAGGCCCATTCCCACCTTCAACTAGGCATAGAAGATTCATCTTGGTCATGATTGACTACTTCACCAAACGAATTGAAGCCAAAGTGCTCGCTCGCAAAACCTCTACTGTAGTCCAGAACTTCATCTAAACCCAAACCATCTACCCACATGGAGTCTCCTTTATAATCATTGCATTTAATATATCATAATTTTTCTAACAAAGGCCTTAAGGAATTCTACAATAGCTATTGCATCCACCTCAATTTTAAATCCATTCACCATCCTTAGACTTACATTTAGGTTAAATCACTAACAAGTTCATACTTAATCTCCTCATGAAAAAGATTAAGGGCACTAACTACTTCTTTATGTAATATTGGCCATCATAATGACTTAATCAATCACCACATGGCACACACCCTAGTCACTTTTGCACACTGTTAAGGTTGTACTCCCAATTGAGCTAAAATTGCCAATCAAAAGGGTACTAACTATGACTCATGATACAATCACTGAATCAAGTGAATGAAAGTGTCTAATCAAAAAGGCTTACATATAGCCATTGACCCATTAGAAAGAAAAAAGAGTGCAAGATACATTTTGATAAGAGGAAGTAAAGTGAAGGGATGTCAAGTACCATAATCTCCATATTAAGAAGAAAAGCTTCCATCCTAGAGACCTAGTTATAAAGAAGGAAGATGTAGTCGCTCACTATTGTACTCTCGACAAACTAGGGATTACATGGGAAGGTTCCTACATCATCGAAAGATAGGCCGACCTAGAAGCTCCAACTACAAACTTACAATAGGGACGAGATACCAAGAACTTGGAGCGCTTACGAACTCAAATTATTTTATCCATAAAGGAAGTTATTATGCCTTGCTTTATATTCTTATTCCTTTTTCTTTAATAAAGATCACCTTTCTATTCATAAAAACATTACTAGTCATAATGAAATATTCAAGAAAAATTCACCTTCTCAAAACACTCAGAGAATTCATATGCCAAGTCTAAAACCCCAAACCATGTAATTAGGCCTCCTTAGGAGATCTCTTCTAGGAGAAACTTATCCTACCCTAGTCTTTCAACCTAATAATAACTATATGCAATCTCCTAAGCAGCACATGATAAAAAAATCCTCCTTTGGGTCTGAGCTGAAAGAACAGATTGCGCCACTCCCTACAGTGAGACGAGGTCCAGAAGCAGTTAAGACCTGTGTAAGCGCTAGAGTCTCTAAGATAAAGGAAAGTCACCTTTCTAGCTGGATATTCTCTTTATCCTTTATTATGCGACTGGAAATAAACCACAATTTTAAATACTAGAGGAGATTACCATCGAGGAAGTTCACACCTATTTGGAAATTTATTAACCTTCGATCTTTGACCTCGCCATGAGTAGTTGCAATCACTCAAGTAGTGTGAGATCATCAAATCTCCCTCCAACTCTAAGCTAAAAGAAAAGTTTGGACCACTCCCTACGATGAGATGAGGCCCCAAAGCACTTAAGAACCATGTAAGAACTGAAGCCCCTAATACAAAGGAATATCATCTTTTTAGTGAAATCCTTTCTCTACACCTTAGAAAGATCATATTTTAAACCCTTGAGACCATTCTATTTCAACTCTCTTACTTTGAGTAAACTAATAAAATTTTTTGATCCACTCATCTATATTCAAATATTCCTACGCTCAGGGAACTCAAGTGTAAAGAAAAAAATTGGATCTTATATATATATATATATATATATATATATATATATATATATATATATATATATATATATATATATATATATATATATATATATATATATATATATAAACATACTTAACTCTTTTATAGGAATAAAGCTCCTCGTCTACTCACCCTTAAACAAGGCTTGTAAGGAAAAGAAGTTCTTCTAAAAGGCCTACTAGAAAAATATTCAACATTAAAGAAATAATCATTCAACAAAATTTCCATTAAAATTAAAGGAATAAATGTGATAACCCAATTATTGCATGATCATCAAATCACACTTTAGGTATGAACTAAAAAAAATTGATTACTCCATGTGGCTAGCCAAGGCCCCAAGCACTCAAGACCTACTTGAGTACAGGAAAAACTTCATCTTCCGACGGTCATTTAGGTCGGAAAAATACCCCAAATCCGTCGGAAATTAACATTTCCGGTGGATTTTCGACAAAAATTATTTCGCTGGTAAAACACGCGTCGGAAAAGGCCTTCCGACGGAGAATAATTCTCCGGAAATGTTTCCAGCGAATTTCCGATGAATTTTTTGCTAGAAAAATATTTTCGACGGATTTTTTTTTGGGCCGAAAACTAAAGAAAAAATAAATAAATAATTCAACCTGATCGGACCCTCCTAGCTAAGCCCACCCGCTACTCCAACATTCAGCTCAGCACTAGCAGCCGCCCGAAATTCGCCCAACCGCGAATCGGTAGAGCCAGCCAGCCCCCGCGTGGTTCGCCAAGCCCAGCAGCCCGAAGCAGGCAGCCAGCGCGAAAAGTCTCCTGTTGGGTTCGAACCCCCGCCCCGCCTATCGCACATGTAAGACCTTGCTCCATCTACCATCTAGTCATCAAAGGAAAACTGTTAAGTTTGCTACTTTATTTTATTTAAATCATAACTAAAAAATATAAATGAATTATTAAATTAGTTAATTTAATTTCACAATAAATTATTATATTATTTAACTTAATTTAACAAAATAAATAATTGAATATTTTTATTATAATTTAAGTTTTAATTTAAATCATTTAAATTTTTTTTATTTTTAAATAATTAAATTATATTTTAATTTATTTTATTATACTTTAAGTTATTAAATTCAATAATTTAAGTTATTTTTTAAAATATTAAGATATTTAATTTCATAATAAGTTATTTAAATTATTTTTTAAAATTTTAAAAAATTTAATTTTTGGAAATACGCCGAAAATTTTGTCGGAAAAAATCCGTCAGAAATCCAATTAAAAATTATGCCAGAAATTTGATGAAAATTTTCCGTCGGAAATCTACCGGAAAATCTGCCTGAATTTGTGACGAATTTACTTTCGCCGGAAATTCCACCGGAATTGAGCTGTTGTCCTGTAGGCGCCAAAGCCTTTAGAGAATAAAAGTCATATTTTTAACAAGATTTGTCCCTCGATTCATGTCAAGCTAAATAAAAGAGTTTGATTTAACTTCTCTCACTCATGAAATCGGTCATTCAATAAAAAGTTGGCCAAATAACATGCTAGAACATATATATTTCAAGCAAAACCCCTCACTATGTTACCAAGCCAAAAATAGTTCACAGTCACACATATTATCAGAAAATAAACTCATCCTCAAAAGGCAAACTCAAAAGACATCATTTTCATTGAAGCCTATAGCATACCCATAGATCTACTTTTCAAACCTAGTACTTTTTTATTTATATGAAGGAGATCGTGAAGCATCTTATGAACAACAATAAATAGACATAGAGGCTCATTAAATGAGAGAATACATCAATAAGAACCATTTGTATAAGTAAACTACCCACTGCCAAAGGTAACCCAATACATCTTCTAAAAAACTTTTTGTATTGTACAGACAAAATAAAGATTTCTCTAATTGAGATCATGGTCAAATCATATAACAAATCAATCACAACAAAATGCCTTAGCTAATATTAATCAATTCCCCCTTTGCAACAATCTCTGTAATGAGTAGTGTGTGTCCCTAATAGGCAGTAAGTCTTACATGCACCTACACTATAAGAAACTACAGGCATTATGACATCATATCCCATAAAATATTTCACCCTCTTTTGTCTGACTCTCCCTTTGTGACATGCTTTATAATGAGTAGCTTGTGAGTCCCTAACATGCAACAAGTTTTATGTGCCCCAACACTATATATGACTACATACATCAAGCCACTATGTGATATGCCTCCACTTTTATGGTATAGCTCACAAAAGCATTTCACGGCTCTCCCTTTAGTTAGTAAAATTTCAGGCTGTGGCACTAAATACCCCAGATGAGTGACCCCACTTATATAACATGATAAACTCCATGGCAAAGGTAGAGTGAGTCCCCACAGCTTCTAAATCTTAAGGGTTACTCCTTCAAAGGCTCAAAACTTTCCATAAGGCCTAGCTCATTGAAAGCGACTCCACATGTCAACAATATACACTCTTAATAATTGAGTTGGGAAAATCATGCTCTCAGCATGCAAAAAGTAACCAGAGCCCCGACACCTCTTTCAACAAGCATAACGTTGGTATACATGCTAACTGATGTTGCCTCTCATATAAAAAAGAAATTATCTTTCTATTATTCTTTTGAAAGAAACCCCGAGCATTCAAAAATCCTATTCATTCAAGGGCCAACATGTCCAAGCTAGTGGATAATAAATAATCATGAAAAAGAAATAACAACTCAAACCCTATAGTAACCATAATGGATTTTCTTCAATAAATGATCCTTCATAATATTTAGTGTCAATCCTCCCATATAGTTAAGGTATTCATCGATAAACTAAGCTGTGAGCATAACTCGAACTCTATCAAGCTTATACAATTTGTATAGCCACCAACTTGCTATTCAAAGAAGCCATCACTCCACTCAATTTGACACCATCCACAATAATAGCCACTCTCTCTTTAAAAATACCAAGCTCACCTACATCATTGGACTTGACTGCTGACTCCAAAGTCATCAGCCTCCTAATAATTTCCCCCAATGAAATTTACTATGGGGAAAAGGTGAGGTCATTGAATAAGGTATACAAAAAAGAAATTGATGGATTACCAAGCACCTAATTTGTAACTCAATCCCTAGTGACCTCTTCAATAATCTTCTCTGTAGCAATAATAGATTCCTTACCAATTGCCTCCCACTCTAGAATATTTAGATGGATCCTACATACACTCTCCTCCATGTTTTTAATGAGAAAATGATGGTTTTTTCATCATCAAGGCCTCTACATTCATCAGTGATAGCCCCAAACAACAGGATAATAAGAGTTGTTGCCTTCTTCATCCTCATAGAAAAATCATACAAGTAGCCATCTATGATGATAATTTCTTCCCCGATATCAACCCTTATTCTCTTTAGTAGGGAACCTATAGTCAGAGCAATCGAGTCCACAAACACTCACACCTCTTCTCTAATAACTAGCCTACTTGATGTATACACCTTTGTGTTCACATCCCCATACCAAAGGCCATTTGTGCCTTCCTATAAGAAGTTTTTTTAAAATCTAAAATGCCTAGGAGAGAGAAAGAGTCTTCCTACCAAAATAAAAGAGGACTCATAGGTGGAAAAAAAAGGTAAACATCCAACCTGCCCAAGGCAAGTATTTATAGAGGAACTAGATGATGGGACCATTTGGTCTCTGAGGAAACATGAACCTTTAAATCTATAAAAGATTCAGGGCAATAAATTTACATGTACTCATGCTCTCCTTTTGGTTTTTCTTCATTTATCTGACATTTTCGATAGGATGCAAACAAAGTGAGCCCAGTAGAGTAGGTGCTTATCCATGTTTGAGCTTATCTATAATCAGTTCAAACTCGATTCAAGCTCAATTTGAGCTTTTATGATTGTGTTCAAGTTTTATTCGTTTAAATTAATAGTTGTTTATGTTTTGTTCATATTAAATTCATTCTTTTCTTATCAATCTTTAAATAAACAAGTCTTATCAAGCCTAATTAAGCATACTATAAAATAATTATCTAAATGATATTCACAAACCTATCTAGTGAGTGTTTTTTACCTACCAAATGAGCTTGTTCATGAACATATCTAATGAGTAATTTTGAGCTACCAAATGAGCAAGCTCACAAACAAACAATCTTGAAAAATATTTTTGTTTATTAACAAGCTTATTCATGAATACTTTAATAAATATTCTAGCAAATATAAACAATTGCATCTGATTCATGAACAAATTCATTCAATTGAAAGATATAACATAAAAAGTGAAATTATTTTTTATTAAATGTTAATAATTTGTTTTTAAAAAATGAAAAATTTATGTGAAAATATATAAAATTAAGATTTAACTGATATTCTTAATGAGCTTTGTAACAACTTATTATCAATCTTGTTCACCAGCTTTATTTATTATTATTCATGAACATAAATGAGTTAAACACAGAATTATTAAAGTTTGTTTATTTAATAGTTGAGTATTTTAAAAAATTTTCAAACTTATTTGATTAATTAAATAAACAATAAAGAACAAGTTGTGATTGACTCAAGCTATAAGTAGCTTATCAAATGCTCAGATCATTAGCATACCTATTTTTTTAAATCCAATGTTCAAAGGGACATATAAATCAGGGAACTAAATGTAAAGCATTAACTACATATGTATATACTTATTCAACGGTTTCTTTTTTTTTTTTTTTTGGATAACTACAAATTGCATTATAAAAGAAAAATGGAAACAAGGTACAAACTAAAGGAAAGGCTCACATTCCTTCTTTACTAAACTAGATAAAGAAGAAGGTCTGCTTACAAAAGAAAAGTCCTCAAAACAAAAATTATCTTCAAAAGCCAAAGTAGCACAAAGATCGGCTGCCTTGTTACAATCTCTGTGAACATGATGAAAATTTACCTTATTGAAATCGGTCAAGAAAAGAAAATCTTTATCCTTCCAATTGCTATGTTGCCACATCTTTTTATTCAAAGAATTTTGAAAGAACTTGATGATATTGTAGTTATCACCTTCTATTATTATACCTTTTCTATCTAGCATCCATCCTTGTATATAATTCCTTATCAACAGTATAGCCTCCATTTCAAGTTGTGCCACATCCCAATGCACTCTTATTTACCCAAAAGTTATTAAAACTCTTCCTTTGTGATCTCTAAAAGCTCCACCAATTCCAGCAATATTAGAGATTAAGACAGATGCATCAATGTTTATTTTGATCCAATCTAGCGGTGGAGGGTGCCAAATATTTTGAAACTCCCTAGGGAGATTAGCACCCCAACTATCTAAGATTGGATTAGCATGAACAGTTGCAATGGATAACACATTTGCTGCAATCATAGTGTTGGTTAGAGTAGGTTTGCCATGTAATTTCCTATTTCTATTATTTCAGCATTCATAAATCGAAGTACAGTACACCTTGGCAGTGTTAGAAGATGTTGCAAAAATTCTCTTGAGTTCTGTCAAACAGTCCTCCAGCAAACGAAAGATAGGGATATTAAATCCCCATCCTTGAAGTTTTAACAGAATTTCTATCAAATATTTACAGTTGACAGCAATATGCTCAAAGTTCTCAACTTGTTGACATCCCCTTGCACATAGATTATGGTTAATAAGTTTCCTATAAGTAAGAAACTTATTTGTTGGGATTGCGAACTTACTCATCCTCCACCAAAACAGTTCCTCCCGAGGGGTTAGCTTCATCTTCCTTAGCCAAGATGAAAAACCGAAATCTCCTTCTCCCATTTCACATCTTAAAGACTTTTCATATGACATAGCAGTATTGGTCTTACCAGTATGTTGCTAAATTTTTTCCAGGTAATCTTCATTAGTAGTATAAGAAAATTGAATTTGTAATATGAGAGATATAAGTTCCTCATGAAAGAACTGATTAAGTTCTCCTGCGTTCTAGCATCCATTTAAAGAGATGAAATGATCCAACATTACATCTTCCAGTCCAGTGCTATCCACAAATGTTGGCCAAGCCCCCAAACATTTATCAAGAATCCAAATTTCTTTAAGAACGATAATCTTCCTCGCATTCACCACTTTCCGTTTCAACAGAGGTTTTAAAAATTTTCCTCCCTCTTTTAGAATTTTCTAAGCCATAGAAGCTCCTTGTTTATTATTAGCATTAAATATACTATTACCGTATTTGGAAGTAATAATTTTATGGAGTAGAGAATCAGGTCTTTGCATGAAACGCCAGGACAGTATTGTTGAGTCTAGTGAATAGGTTGTTAGACCTAAGTTAATGTCCCAAGGCTACCAAGAGGGGGGGTGAATTGGTATTTTTAAAACTTAACCTTGTTTTAAATTTTAGTTGAACCAAAATTAAACTTTTAATGAAATTTTTATAGAAAAGATTTTCAACCACAAATTTTTAAAACAAAAGAAAAATGCGAAAAATAAAAAGTAGTAAAGTAAACGACACAAGATTTATAGTGGTTCGATCTAAACCAGACCTACATCCACTCCCCAGAGGCACCCTCTGAGTATTGCACTAATACCAATAGTGTCTCTCCTTTTGCACCCAAAGCAAGGTGGAGAAGCCTTTACAAACACTCTTTTCACCACTACCCGGTGCGGCAGAGAACCGTCATCCTTTTACACAATCCCCAGTGTTGGCAGAGAACCGTCCGTCCATTCACACTCTCCTAGTGTGGGCAGAGAACCCTTCATCCTTTCACACTCTCCTAGGGTGGGCAGAGAACCCTTTGTCCTTTCACACTCTCCTAGTGTGGGCAGAGAACCCTTCGGCTGTTCACACTCTCCAAGTGTCGGCAGAAAACCGAATCTCCTTGACAGATCTCTTCCCAAGAAATCTAGAAAGAAGAAAGTAAAAGAGTGGAGTAACCTCAAATCACAAGTAGGAAATCTTACCTTTGAACACTATGCAAAGCCTTCAAGCTCCAATGGTAGAAATCCTCCTTTGAATGCTCGCTCTCACTCTCTCCTTTACTCTTCTTCCAATAAGCACGAAGATCAATGAGCAAAAAGATTGGATGGCAGTCTAATTTGGACTATATATACAAAAGACAAGAAAAACTGCCCAAAAACTGTAAGTTTTCGATTATGTACGCAGTGGATCTTCCCGTACGATCTTGGATCGTCCTGGATGATTTTACTTAAAGTGTCGGAAATGAACCTAATGTATATTGGTATGAACTATGTTCGTATATGATCATCGTCCCGTACGAACAAGGTTCGTCCGGTACGAAACGGTTATTACATAGGTCGGTCCCCAAAATTCTACAGGACGTAACCAACTGACGTAAGTCAGTTTGGTTCATCCTCGGATGAACAGGTTTCGTCCTAGGATGATTTTATATAGAGCGTTTCATCCAGGGACAAAAATTAATTTCATTATGTACGATCTCATACAGAGAGTTTCATCCTGATACGAAATTAATTTCGTCCGGATGAACAGTGAAAGTGAGAATCCCGAGATGTTCGTCCCGGGATGAATATTAAATTTGTCCTGGACGATTAGGACTTAGAAAATTTTCTCCCTGCCTGTTCGATCCATTGCTCTTCTGAGGGTTAATTAACATGATCATCCCGTACGAACAAAGTTTGTCCCGTACGATCAGTTCATAAAAATTGTCCCCCAAGAGTGTAAGTTGTGATTTTTCATTCAATTACAATCACTCCCTTTCATTTCAAAAACTTGTAATTTACAAAAGAATAATTTGAAGTCTTCATCGTTTGGAGTTGATTTTCCTGAAATGTTAGTACACACTAGAGCAAAAATAAAACTTCCAAAAAGTGTTAGGATATATATAAAAACAATAATATTTAAAATCATCAAAATAATATAAGTTGCAAGAATGTAAAACATGCAAATAACAACTCTCTCTATAATCTCCCCCTTTTTGATGATGGCAAAACAATTATTATTTGTAGGGTTTCAAATTTTAAGTATTTCCTAAACTCCCCCTGAATTTATGAACTCATGAAAATAAGGAGCCATTTGAATTACTTAAAAATTTTTTGTTTTTCAAAAATTTTATACAACACAAAAGATAAAATAAAGAAAACAATCAAATACTACAAAAACAACACATACGAAAATACGAAAATCAAACACAACGAAAACAAATCAAACACTACGAAAATCAAACAGTACTACGAAAACATACGCAACAATAAACAATTTCTCCCCCTTTTTGACAACATCAAAAGGTGAAGAAGAAAAGAATGTTAGAAATATAAGCAGAAATATGAAATTCATTTGATATTTTAATCTTGAAAGTGATTGAAATAAGGTATGCAAATAAAATTAAAAAACATTAAAAAAACATAAAATTTCATATAATTTAAGAAGTGATATAACTTAGAAAATAAAAAGAGTTTTTCAAGGGCATGTGTCAATTTAGAGATGAAGATAAAGAGAATCATTGCACTAAGGATGAATAAAAAAAATTTATATTTCAAATTTCAATATAAATTATAAATGAACATTAGATCAATTTGAATTAAGAGATTAAAAGAGTCTGGAAAGAAGTAATTACCATATGTGGCGCTTTGCGCATCTTTTTCAATTTATATTGCACACTTTTGTGCATCTTTTTACTTTGGGCTTATTTTGTGCCTCTTTTTGTCATTAAAAATTTTTTGCAGTATCCTTTTGATTTTTGTACATTTGTATAATTCTCAAGAGTATTTGAATTCTTTCCAAAATCAATAATCTAGAATTTCAAATTTTTCTAAGTGCATAAATACTAATTGAAAAGAGAAATACAAAATAAGAAAACATCTAAATTGTAATAATAATATTAAAGATAATGTAGTCTAAATAAGAAACATGGAATTAAAAATTCTAATAATATCAAGTTATAAGCATTTCTTACATTTAGAAAAATTATATTTTCTAATGAAATTAATTTAAATTTGCAAGCTAAATAAAGCACTATTAAAATAAAAATAAAAAAGGAATGTCATAAAGTCAAAAATACATTTCAAAAACATTAAACCATAAAACATTGAAACATATATTGATATCGGATAAAGCTATTACAATTTGAAGTTCAAGATATTAATAGTAACACAATTAAGACAAGAACAGAACAACAAACTAAAGATAATCACTAACACAAGAATAATACTGAAGTACAGAACAAACATAGAGCAAACACTAAACAAACACTGAACAAATTACTCAGATGGACCCTGATCTGGAGGAGGAGGTGGTGCTGCACCAAAAAAGCTGAAGTAACTACTCATCGTGAACACGTTGGTATTAATGGCATTTATTTGTTCACGCATATATCCCATATCCGGATTGTGCTGAAAATCTTGTTGCTGCAGATGAGTTTTTATTTGATCAAATCTTTAATCAAAATGAGCCTCTAAATTTTCAAATCTTTGAACCAAATCCTCATAATTTGGTCCAGCAGCATGTGAAGGTCCAGCTTATTCTTCTGTTTCACTCAGAATTACAAGAGTTCTACTGGGCTCATCCTTATTGAAGATAGCTTTAAAGGATGTGTCGTTGTAGTAGAGTGGTTCTTCAAAGTCTTGTTCTGGATGAATTAAATCATACTTCTTTTCCAGAATATAAGCAATCAGATGTCCTAAGGCTATGTTCTTCTTCCTTTTATGATCAACATGACCAATTTCAGAGTGATCATAAATGTAGTCAATTAGGAGTTGGGCCTCATCTATAGGTTGTCTAATTATAATCAAGTAGGTAACAATAGAAAGAAGAGGAGTGATGTTGATTCTATCACCAGCTTTAGGGATAATGAAAGTTCTTAGAACATGCTGGATGACACGGGCTTCACGCAATAAAGTTGACACTTTAGGTTGATGATCCTTAACTCTTATTCCTCTAATCACACGATTAACTTTTGTCCAATCAAAACTTGAGTTTGTCAAAGTGTGTGCTCTTACGCCTTCAGTCCTTAAGTTTAGAAAAATATCAAAGTCATCTTTGGTGATTTCAACTTTCTTTTGGAAAACAAAAGAACTGATAACAGAGTGGTCGGAGTTGAATGATATGTTTGCCAGAAAATAGTGGAAGGTTTCTTTATTGTAGAAGTGAACTAGAGTGAGGATCAAACCAAATTGAGTATGGGCAAACAAGTGCATTACCTTGAAGGTTAATTGATCCTGTAGAAGAGCTCTAGATGGAGTGATTTTTGCAGACACAAACCTAGGAAAAGATTCTTCATTGGCTCTAGACAGGAAGTTTTCGGATGTATTCCTAGGAGGACCCTTAGCCAAAGTATTTTGGCGCTTGCTAGAACTTGCCATTGAAGGATTTGAAAAGATGAAAGCTTTGAAAGAGATGTGTGAGAGTGACTATTCGAAAAAAATTGTCGTCAATTTAAAGAAAAATGACTGTTCGTACCAGACGAAATTTCGTTCGTCCCGTACGAATTCGATTCATCCCCGTACGAAAATATTTCGTATGGACGAACGAGTGAGTTAAAAATTAATGGCTTTTCGTAATCACACAATTTACGTAGCATCCTTTCGTACAGACTTTTGACCAAACGATCGTATAGACGAACACGTGTTCGTACAGACGATTAAAAAATTAACTCATTTACATGGAAGTTGAAAATTGTCCCCCACTATGAACCGACATCTGTTCTTCTGGACGAACCAAAGGTTCGTACGGACGAAGTTCATAATAAAAACTGTCTTATCTGTTCAACTGTTGTATTCAATCGTCCTGATGTTTGAGAAAAAATATTTTGTCCCGGATGATCGTGAGGATCGTACAGATGAACTACATTAAAAACTGCTCTTAAGATAGTTTGAAATCACGCAGATTGACATTTTACACACATCGTCCCGTACGAAAAAATTTTCGTCCCAGACGATTAACACAAATTTTTTTTGAATTTTTGTATTTTTATCAAAGAAAACCAAAATAAACACACAAAAAATAATAAACAACGATAAATGTACAGACTCTAAATAAAAATCACTCAAAAATAAACAAAAATCACAAAAACAAAATCATAAAAACATAAACTACAAAAACAAAATATCAATGTTGCAAAAACATTTTTATTTAAGCATTTAAATCAATTATACCACGCCTTGTTCTTAATGCACTGAAAGTATTAAAGGCTAAAGGTTTTGTAAAAATGTCTACAAGTTGATTTTCAATTGAAACATGACCCCTTATGAAATGATGCCTTATGTCAATGTGTTTGGTTCTTGAATGTTGAATATGATTTTTGAAAATATAAATAGCACTAGTATTATCACAATAAATTGGAATAGTGCCTATAGTTAATCCTAAATTAATCAACTGTTGTTTTAACCAAAGTACTTGTGCCACACAACTTCCTAATGCAATGTATTCTGCTTCTACAGTAGATAGGGCCACTAAATTTAGTTTTCTACTAGACCATGAAACTAATGAATTGACATGTTCCAGAAGTGCTTTTCATATCCACCCTACAGCCTGCAAAATCAGAGTCTGAATAACCAATAATTTCAAATGAAGAGCTAAACTTTGGATACCAAATTCCTAAATTATGAGTTCCTAGTAAGTATCTTAAAATCCTTTTCACTGCTGTCAAATGTGATTCTTTTGGATCAGATTAAAATCTAGCACACAAGCAAACACTAAATATGATATCTAGTTGGCTAGTAGTCAAGTAAAGTAATGATCCAATAATTCCTATAAATTTCTTTTGATCAACAGATTTTCCCTTAGGGTCCTTATCCAACTGAACTGAGGAACTCATTGGTGTACTAACAGGTTTAGCATTGTCCATTTTAAATTTTTTGAGGATGTCCTTAACATATTTAGTTTGACTAAGAAATGTACCTTCCTCAAGTTGCTTAATGTTAAAACATAGAAAGTAATTTAAATCTCCCATTAGACTCATCTCAAATTTATTACTCATTATTTTAGAAAAATCATCAAAAAGATTTTTATTTGAAGATCCAAAAATGATATCATCCACATAAATTTAAACAATGAGTATATCCTTTCCAAATTTCTTTAAAAAGAGAGTTGTATCCACACTTCCTTTTTCAAAAGATCTTTCAAGTAGGAAAGTGCTTAACCTCTCATATCAGGCCCTAGGTGCTTGTTTTAGTCCATATAATGTCTTTTTCAATTTGAAAACATGATTTGGGTATTTAGAATTTTTAAAACCTGGAGGTTGTTCTACAAAAACATCTTCTTCAATTACCCCATTTAAAAAGGCACTTTTCACATCCATTTGAAATAATTTGAAACCTTTAAAACAAGCAAAGGCTAACAAGACCCTATATGCTTCAAGTCTAGCTACAGGGGCAAAAGTCTCCTCAAAATTAATTCCTTCAATCTGATTATACCCCTTAGCAACTAATTTAGCCTTATTTCTAATGACTATTCCTGAGTCATTCATTTTATTTTTGAATACCCACTTAGTTCCAACTATGCTTTGATCTTTTGGCCTTGAATTTAATTCCCAAACTTTATTTCATACAAATTGATTCAACTCTTCTTGCATGGCCAATATCCAAAATTCATCAAAAAGTGCTTGATCAATATTAGTGAGTTCTATAGTTAAAATAAAGGCTGAATGATTGACTTCCTTGTTTAATCCACGCCTAGTTCTAACACCCTAACTAGGTTCACCTATAATCAATTCCCTTGGGTGATTTTTAGAAAATCTCAAATCTCTATGCAAAGGGTTTTCTATTTTCAAATTCTCTTCCACATTTTCTTCCAAATTAATTCTATTAATTTTTTGGTAGTTATCCTCAATCTCATCTTCAACAATATTTTGCTCTTCTAAATTTCTAGATTCATCAAATACAACATGTGTGGTTTCTTCAATGACCAAAGTTGTTTTGTTGAATACCCTATAAGATTTTCCAACACTTGAATATCTAATAAAAATTCTGTTGAGTCCAGTAATTAGGTTGTTAAGCCTAAGTAAATGTCCCAAGGCTACCAAGAGGGGGGTGAATTGGTAGTTTTTAAAATTTTAAACCCTCTTAATAATAAAGTTGAACCGAAATAAAATTTTCTTTTAAAGTTAGTAGAAAAATGTTTTTCAACCACAGAGTTGTTAAAACTGAAATTTAAAGTGCGGAAACGTAAAAGCTATAAAGTAAATGACACCAGATTTATAGTGGTTCGGTCTATAACCAGACCTACATCCACTCCTCAGAGGCACCCTCTGAGTATTGCACTAATACCACAAAGTGACTCTCCTTTAGCACCCACAGCAAGGCGGAGAAGCCTGTACAAAACACTCTTTTCACCACTACCCGGTGCGGCAGAGAACCGTCGTCCTTTCACACTCTCCTAGTGTGGGCAGAGAACCCTACGGCTGTTCACACTCTCCAAGTGTAGGCAGAGAACCTTCTTCCTTTCACACTCTCCTAGTGTGGGCAGAGAACCCTCGTCTGTTCACACTCTCCAAGTGTCGGCAGAGAACCCTACGGCTGTTCACACTCTCCAAGTGTAGGCAGAGAACCTTCTTCCTTTCACACTCTCCTAGTGTGGGCAGAGAACCCTCGTCTGTTCACACTCTCCAAGTGTCGGCAGAGAACCCTACGGCTGTTCACACTCTCCAAGTGTAGGCAGAGAACCTTCTTCCTTTCACACTCTCCTAGTGTGGGCAGAGAACCCTCGTCTGTTCACACTCTCCAAGTGTCGGCAGAGAACCGGACCTTCTTGAATGATCTTCTCACAAGAATCTAGAAGGAAGAAAGAAAAGAGTGAAGAAATCCAATTTCACAAGTAGAGACTCTTACCTTAGCAATCCAAGTGAAACCTTCTCGCTCCAGTGGTAGGAATCTTCCTTTGAATGCTCTCTTCCACTCTCTCCTTGGCTATTCTCTCAAGAGGCACGAAGATCAAATGACAAAAAGATTGGGTGGCAGTCTAATTTGGACTATTTATATAAAAGACAAGAGAAACCGCCCAAAAACTGCAAATTTTCAATTCTGTACGCAGTGGATCGTCCTGTACGATCCTGGATCGTCCTGGACGATTTTACTTAAACGATCTGAAACGACTCAATTTGTATATGTGTACGAACTGACTTCGTACAGCTGATTGTCCTGTACGAACTTGGTTCGTCCAGTACGAACGGTTATTACAAGGTCGGTTCTAGAAACTGCTGAAAACTATTCTAAGTCGGTTTATCGTTTGAACGAAAATGTGATCGTCTGGACGAAAATTTTCCAGAGAGCCGATCGTCCTGGACGATTATTTATTTCGTCTGGACGAAAATTTTCCAGAGAACCAATCGCCGCGGACGATAATTTGTTTTCGTCTGGACGAAAAATTTCCAGAGAGCTGATCGTCCTGTACGATATTTATTTTCGTCTGGACGAAAATTTTCCAGAGGACTGGTCGCCTCGTACGATGGTAAAATTCGTCTGGACGAAAATTTTACAGAGAACCCATCGTCCGGGACGATAATAAATTTCGTCCTGGACGAATAGGACTTAGAAAATTTTTCAAAGCAAGTTCCTATTCGTTCCAAGTGCTCTATAGGAGATAACTGACAGATCGTCCAGTACGATAAATATCGTCCTGTACGATCAGTATAGAATTTCAAGATCTCCTTATTTGTGTGTGTGAGATTTTATTCACTCAATTACAATCACTCCCTTTCAAAATTAATTCAATGAAAAGACAAACATCAATTAAATAAAATATCTCATGTTGAATTTGATTTGAAGTTTTCGTAGTCTGGAGTCTGATTTTCCTGAAATGTTAGTACACACAAGAGCAAGTGCAAATCTTCTAAAATTGTTAGGAGATAACTATACATTTGAACAATAATGTTTGGAATCATCAAAACTACATAAGTTGCATAAATATAACTCATTCAAATAGCAACTATTCAAACAAATTCCTTCATCTGATTTCAGATCAAATTTTCCTAAGGCAGATTTTCCATTATTATGAATGAACACCTTGCAACCAAAAGCATGCAAATGAGACAAATTAGGTGTTCTACCTTTTAGCAACTCATAGGGTGTTTTATTTAAATTCGATCTCATGTTCACCCGATTCAGAAAATAACATGCAGTGCTAACCGCCTCAGCCCAAAAATATCTAGGAAGTAAGTATTCTGCCAACATTGCTCGGGCGGCTTCTATTAATGTTCTATTTTTCCTTTCGACTACCCCATTTTGTTGAGTGGTTCGAGGTACAGAAAAATTGTGATCAATTCCTTTCTCTTTACAAAAATTTTCAAATCTTTTATTTTCAAATTCTCCTCCATGATCACTTTTTATAGAAATTATTTCACACCCTAATTTCCTTTGAATCCAAGTCGAAAAATTTCTAAATTCCTCAAATGATTCACTCTTATGAAATAGAAATCTAACCCAAGTGAATCTTGAGTAATCATCCACTATAACAAATTCGTATACCTTCTCTCATAGACTTACAGTTCCTACTAGTCCAAAAAGATCCATATGTAAAATTTCCAATGGTTTACTAGTCCTAAGATCCTTATTGGACTGAAAAGAGGACTTCACTTATTTTCCTAATTGACATGCATCACAAAGGTGATCCTTAGTAAAGTCTAGTTTTGGTATACCTCTCACTAAGTTCTTTTGGGTAATTCTCCTAAGGTTTTTCATACTAGAATGATAAAATCTCCTATGCTAAAGCCATGATTCATCAGAAATAGTTTTAAACAAAAGGTAGTAGGAGTATGAATGCAATTTAAATCTAGCATATAAACATTGTTTACCCTTTTTCTATTTAAAATATCTTTCCCATTTAGGCTTAATATGCAGCTAGTAGGTGAAAATTTTACACTATAGCCCTTATCACATAGCTGACTTATACTTAACAAATTATGCTTTAAGCCTTCAACCAATAACACATTATCTATAAAAAAGATTTTCAAATTTCCAATCATACCTGATCCAACCACTTTCTTTGTGGTATTATCTCCAAGTGTAACCTTGCCTCCACTCCTGGCTTCCAGCGTTATGAATTGAGCAGTATCTCCAGTCATATGCTTTGAACATCCGCTATCTAGGTACCATATGCTCCCATGAGATCTTGTGTGAGAGCAACCCTGCAAAAATATCAAATGATAGACCTAGGAACCCAAACAAGTTTGGGTTCACCTTTTAGCAATTTATAATCAGATGCATGTATGATATGTCTAGGTTTATGCATCTTAGGTCTCCACACCAAATCAGATTTCATCTTCAAAGTACATGTGTGAGCTATATGTCCAAATAATCCACAATTATTACATTTGACATTAGAAAAAGTATTCCTAAGTCTTCTATCATTTGTTTGTCTTCTAAGGGATTCCATATATTTAGGATTTGTAAAATCTTCAAGTTTGGGGGGTATCCTATTATCCTCAAGAGCTCTTATTTTCAACTTATAAAATGAATTCATATCTTTCAAGATTTGATTTGTATAATTGATTTGATATGTTTTGCTCTTAGATTCATCCTTAAATATTTTAAATTCTTTTTCAAGATCAACATAGGATGATTTTAAAATCTCATAATTTTAATTCAGATCATCATATTCATCAAGTAATTTCATGTGGTTGTCATCTATTAAAGCATGATCTTTCCTAAGGATTTCATGTTCTTTTTTAAGTTCTTCCAATTCTAGACTTACACTAGCATGCATCTTTTTCATTTTCCTATATGCATCATGCATGTGTTCAGAAACTTCAAATAATTCATCATAAGTTAAGTCACATACCTCTTCTTGATCTGATTGATCAACACTATCTTCCATCAAGCAAAGATTGGTGACTTCTTCTTCTTTTTCAGTCTCAGATGAATTTGAAGCTGAGTCCGCCCAAAAAGCTCTTTGAAGCTTCTTCTTGCCCTTCTTTACAATTGGTTTGTCCTCTACCTTCTCCTTGCTAGGAGTGGCTTTGAGTTTTGGGCAATCAATCTTGATATGACCTGGTTTCCTGCATTCATAACAAATCACTTCATTAGAAACCTTGCCATTTCTGTTAAACTTACCTCTATTCCATTGTTGGCTTCTCTTCTGCTTCCTCTTCGGAAAGCTTCTGAATTGTCTAGCCATTAATGCAATATCGTCTTCATCCTCAGGTTGTGAGTATTCACTCTCGGACTCTTCCACTTTTAGTGCTATATTCTTCTCCTTTCATGTTTCACCTGCATCAATCTTTCTTTGACTAACCCCTTGCTCGTAAGTAATGAGTGAACTAAGAAGATTGTCAATAGAATAAATATTTAGATCTTTAGACTCAGTAATTACAGTTATTTTAGCATCATAAGCAGTAGGTAAATAATGATGAATCTTATTAACCATTTCAGCATTAGTTAATTCCCTACCAAGTGCATGCAAAAAAGTGACAATTTGTGTGAATCTTGTGTACATGTCAGAAATAGATTCATTTGATTTCATGCGAAACAATTCATAATCATGTAACAAGATATTAAGTCTTGATTGCTTAACCTCATTTGTCCCCTCATAAGTTATACAAAGTCTATCCCATATGTCCTTTCCACTTTTGCAAGTGGAAACCTGCATGTAGTCTTTAGATTTTAAAGCACAAAAGAAGCTATTTAAAAATTTGGCATTTAGTTGAGCTAAGTCACGTTCTTCTATAGTCCAATCTACAAAAGGTGTTTCTACCCTAACTCAATCAACTAATCTAGTTGGTTTTGTATAACCTTCCTGGACTAGGATCCACATGCGATAATCAAGTGACTATAAGAAAGTAGACATGCGTGTTTTCCAAAAATCAAAAGGTATATTGTCAAACAGTGGAGGTCTAGTAATAGAGTAACCCTCAGGTGTATTTCAATTTCCAAATGTAGCCATCTACGTTAATCAAAAAGTAGCTTAAACTTATGATTTTAAAACGGAGCTCTGATACCACTTGTTAAGTCTAGTGAATAGGTTGTTAGACCTAAGTTAATGTCCCAAGGCTACCAAGAGGGGGGGTGAATTGGTATTTTTAAAACTTAACCTTGTTTTAAATTTTAGTTGAACCAAAATTAAACTTTTAATGAAATTTTTATAGAAAAGATTTTCAACCACAAATTTTTAAAACAAAAGAAAAATGCGAAAAATAAAAAGTAGTAAAGTAAACGACACAAGATTTATAGTGGTTCGATCTAAACCAGACCTACATCCACTCCCCAGAGGCACCCTCTGAGTATTGGACTAATACCAATAGTGTCTCTCCTTTTGCACCCACAGCAAGGCGGAGAAGCCTTTACAAACACTCTTTTCACCGCTACCCGGTGCGGTAGAGAACCGTCATCCTTTTACACAATCCTCAATGTTGGTAGAGAACCGTCCTTCCTTTCACACTCTCCTAGTGTGGGCAGAGAACCCTTCATCTTTTCAAACTCTCCTAGTGTGGGCAGAGAATCCTTCGTCCTTTCACACTCTCTTAGTGTGGGCAGAGAACCCTTCGACTGTTCACACTCTCCAAGTGTCGGCAGAGAACCGGATCTCCTTGACAGATCTCTTCCCAAGAAATCTAGAAAGAAGAAAGAAAAAGAGTGAAATAATCTCAAATCACAAGTAGGAAATCTTACCTTTGAACACTATACAAAGCCTTCAAGCTCTATTGGTAGAAATCCTCCTTTGAATGCTCTCTCTCACTCTCTCCTTTACTCATCTTCCAATAGGCACGAAGATTAATGAGCAAAAAGATTGGGTGGCAGTCTAATTTGGACTATATCTACAAAAGATAAGAAAAACCGCCCAATAACTGTAAGTTTTTAATTCTGTACGCAGTGGATCGTCCCGTACGATCGTGGATCATCCTGGGCGATTTTACTTAAAGTGTCGGAAAAAAACCTAATGTATATTGGTAAAAACTATGTTCGTACATGCTCATCGTCCCGTACGAACAAGGTTCATCCGGTACGAAACGGTTATTACATAGGTCGGTCCCAAAAATTCTACAGGACGTAACCAACTGATGTAAGTCGGTTCGGTTTATCCTGGGACGAACAGGTTTCATCGTAGGATGATTTTATACAGAGCATTTCATCCAGGGATGAAAATTAATTTCGTCCTGTACGATCCAATGTAGAGAGCTTCGTCCTGGGACGAAAATTAATTTCATCCTGTACGATCTCATACAGAGAGTTTTGTCCCGATACTAAAATTAATTTCATCCGGACAAATAGTGAAAGTGAGAATCCCGAGACGTTCGTCCCGGGATGAATATTAAATTCATCCTGGATGATTAGGACTTAGAAAATTTTCTCCCCGCCTGTTCGATCCATTGCTCTTCTGAGGGTTAATTGACATGATCATCCCGTACGAACAAAGTTCGTCCCGTACGATCAGTTCATAAAAATTGTCCCCCAAGAGTGTGTGTTGTGATTTTTCACTCAATTACAATCACTCCCTTTCATTTCAAAAACTTGTAATTTACAAAAGAATAATTTGAAGTCTTCATCGTTTGGAGTTGATTTTCCTGAAATGTTAGTACACACTAGAGAAAAAATAAAACTTCCAAAAAGTGTTAGGAGATATATAAAAACAATAATATTTGAAATCATCAAAATAATACAAGTTGCAAAAATGTAAAACATGCAAATAGCAACTCTCTCCACAAGTATAGCCTTGAGAGGTCCAGATCTGTGAATTATTGAATGAAAATTCAGACCACTAGCATATCTCGGTTTACATAGTTCTAGCCATGACACATAATGCATTCCTCTTTTACCATTGCTTTTATGCCAAATGAAATCTTTGCAACATTTGTCCACTTCATAGAGAACTTTCTTTGGAACCGAGTGAGTTGACAAAAAACTAGGGAGTTGATAGTAGAGACGATTTAGCAAGAGTGATATTACCAACGAGCGATAAATTTTTGCTACCCCAAGAGTTCAGCTTTTGTAGAATGTTATTAAGCAAATCATGAAAATCATATTTCACCAATCTTTTCAAAGCCATCTTAACGCCCAGGTAGTGCATCTCCTTAATAACTTTGTAGCCCAAAATCTGTTAGACTTGGTTCCTGTTGGAACGTTTAGTAGCAATACTAAAAAGAATTTTGGATTTAGAGTTGTTCACCTTTAATCCTGTCCAAGAACAAAAATCAGCAATAATTTTCTTTAACATTTTGGCATGCTTTTTTGAGGATTGTGCAAAGATCAAAACATCATCGACATATAAAAGATGAGTAACTTTATGAAATCTTGGTGATATTTTAATGCCCAAATCATGTCCCCTTTGTTCAACTACATTTAAGAGTAATTTGGAGCACATAATTAATAAATAAGGAGAGAGAGGACATCCTTGACAAAAACCATTTTCAGCCTTAATCCACTTGAACACCTTCCCATTAAGCAGAAATGAAAATCTGACGTCTCTTACACATTCCATAATAAGTGAGGCTATCTTAGTAGGGAAACCAAATATATGTAAGACTTGATTCAAAGTCTCCCAGCACATGCTATCATAAGCCTGCTCCATGTCAAGCTTTACCGCCATCTTCCTTTTGTGTTTTTAGAAGCCCTAAATTTATTAAAGACCTCATGAGCTAATAAGTAGTGATCCGACATCGATCTTCCAATAATGAATGCAACATGCTCCAATAATGAATGCAACCTGCTCTTCTGAGATAATTCTAGTAATGCAACATTTCAATCTATTCATGATCATAGTTGCCACAAGCTTATAAGTAGTTTGACACAAACTTATAGGCCTATAACTTGATGGAGATAAGGGATTTTTAATCTTGGGGATAAGGACAATCAATGTATCTCTCCATTCAGCATTTATATTACAGGTTTTGAAAAAACCGTCAATAGCATTCCATGTCTCTCCTTCCACAATATTCCAGTAGAATTTAAAGAAGGATGCAGTAATACCGTCCAATCCAGGAGATTTATTGTTCCCTTATTGAAAAACAGCCTTGATGAGCTCATCTTTAATAAAATCTGCATTCGTCAGATCAGCTTCAACCTTCAAAGTTTTCTAATTTTCTGGAATAGCTAGCCAGCCTGTTAAAGAGAATTCTCTAGCCTTCCATTTTTTAAGAAAAAATCATTAAAAACTACTTCAATATGATCAAAATCCTCCACAACATTACTATTTTCATCTTTGATTTGTCTAATGAGATTTCCATTATTCTTAGCAGAAGCAAAATTATGAAAGAAATTTGAATTAGAGTCACCTTCCTCATGCCATCTAGCTTTTACTCTTTGGTTCCACCATGTAGAAAGTCTCCCAACGTGACATTGAGCTCATGGACTTTAGTTCTAAGCAACTTCAATTTCTCTACCGAGAGCCCCGAAATAGAAGATTCTTCCAATTGAAGATCCAGAATTTTTTAAGTTCTTCCTTCAAAGTATTCAGCTCTCTACATTTGTTCTTGTTCCAGAAGTATAGGGACTTTAGTGTTCTTCTTAACTTCCTTTGAAGTATGTCCGCATTATTTCCATAATCTGTTTTTCTCCAAGCCTTTAAAATAATTTTCCAAGCTGCATGATATGATTTCCAAGTGTCTTCGAATCTAATTATTTTAGACTGCTTATTAGGAGGCTCAAACACCTTACATGAAATAGGACTGTGGTCCAAAGCTACCCTTGTTAAGTGTCTAACCAATGTCATGGGAGTTCTCTACAGGGCAGTAGAGTTCATCAAGCATCTATCTAATCTCTCCCATATTATGGTTGCACCTTCTTTGTTATTGCACCAAGTGAATCTTGGTCCAACAAAAGCAATTACATGGAAATCATTATTTGTCATGTATAGCTTCAGCTCCTTAGGTCCTTTAGAGAAGTAGAACCTCTTGCCATCCCTTTTATCATCCTTAGAGAGAATGCAATTAAAGTCACCTCCAATAATTGAAGGTACATCACAAGGCAAACATTTTTCAAGTGTCTCCCACATAGATCTTCTAATATAAAGATCTCTTCCTCCATTAACCGTAGCCACATTCCATGTACCCAATGATGTGCTGTTAAGAGCACCCATAACTACTTGAGAAGTGTGTTCAATGAGTTCAAAGGATATAATGGTGTCTTGCATATTACATTCGAATAGAGTAAAGGAAGATCCAATCCTTTGTTGGAGCAGTTTGTTAGAGGGATACACTCAAGAGCTAGGAAGGAGCTTAATAATGGCCACATCTTCTAGATAGTTTCCCCCTATAACAAGGTAACCTTGGAAGGTCCTCTTTTAGAAGAATAGATCATTATTCATCTCAACCAGAGCGAAGACTCCCATGTGAGATACATCAAACAACTAATAACTCTCATCACCTCTATTGACATCTCTCATAATTAAATCAACCTGAAAGTTCCATCAAGATGCTACTCGCCCCTCCTATTCTTAATGGGGCGACCTTGGATCATCTTTGGATTCACGTCATCTTGTTCTCCTGATCGCTGTCTAATGATACTCACCTCTTTCATCTTAATGGGGTATTTCAAACCAACTTCCAGTCCTCAATGAGCCCACTTGACTCGACCTTCTCAAATCACTCTTCCACTTGACATTGATAGTCGAGCTACGACAAAGATTAATGGGACAGCTATGATACCAAGGATATACTTCCTATGTCTTTTCAAGCCCTATAAATGGAACAGGGTAAGGAAGGAGAGGGAAAAAAATAGGAGGAGACATGTAAGAGAAACCCATAAAAGAAGAGGGAAGATGTATCATTTTTCCTTTCCTAGTATAAGCTTTGCCATTTAAGAGCTATCACTCTCATTATTCTTGTATATCTGACTGGGATAAAAAAAATTTTGTCTAAACTTGCACTGTCTCCCTTCCCTCTCTTTTGTTCTCAAACTCATACTTCATTACATTCTCCCCACATGCTTTCAGTCCACAGGTGGCATAAAACACAACCTGACCTCATCCACCGGACAAAATGAGATCCAATAGATAATATTATCATATTGACAACATTAAATTATGTATTTTTAAAAGATATAGATTTATTTCAAATATTATAATAACCACAAGACCTTTACAAGTAGATAGAGGGGGGAAGAGAGGCTTACGATTGTAGCTATAATAAGTAGAATCTACGCAATTGAGGAAAGAAGAGATGAAGAAGCTCTAATAGTAAAAAAGGGAAAACAATAATAACAACGATAACAATATCTTCGCCTACATGTTCTACTCACATTTTTCAAAGAAAATGTTTAAATTCTCCTTATCTCATTAACATGAAGAAACTGGTCTCTACTTTTATATTCATATGTATAGAAAAATAAAATTTATGTAAAACTCTTTTCAAAGATAGAGAATATTTCGTCCATATGTAGTCGTAGACATGGAGGAAATCACGGAGCCTTATAAGCTTATGTTAACAATTTTGAGATTTTGATCTTTAAACGTGTTCATTCTTCATCTTCATTTGATTTTGCTCGAAATTTTATCAATTTCGAGTAAAATTAAAAACTTATCATATAAAATTTAGAAGAGGAATACAAACTTAGTATGTCATTGTCAAACAATGCTCCCTTGGAAGTAAAGCAACATTAAAATGGTTAATAATCTACTCATGAGAAATATTTTCTTTTGTTTTCTTATAAATTAGTTGTGATATGGCCAAGTAATTGACGTGGTCATATAGTATGCCACCTTGTCGTTCAACCTAATTTTCAATCAGCCTGTCCACAACCTTTTTTTAATAAATTATGATTTTAAATTATTTCTTTTATCTCCATATAAATGAAATTAGTTGAACCGATTATTATCTTATTTAAATTAATATATTTTCTTTCTTTGAAATTTCATGCCAAGTTTATAAATGATTGAATTTTAATATAATCTTCAGCCTTGTTTTATTGAAGTTGAAATTGAGCTTTAATTTAAATGTCTTGTATTATTAATAAAGATAAGTGAATTGAGATGTTTTATGTTGTTTAGTGAGGTTTAAATATTTTTATATCAATTTATTTGTGCTATTGTTTTATTTTTAATAAATAAATAAATCAATAAGCAATGAAGTTATCTTTAGATGAATGTTGTTTACTCAATTATGCTGTAACTATAATTCAAAAATCAAATTGATTAAAATAATTGTAGTTATTTGAATGATTATAAAATCAGTTAAAAAAAATTTTTTATTTTGTTTGAAGTGAAATGAATGCAGTGTAAAGTTCAATAATGATAGTGAGTAGTGCCTAGTGGGCAACGGTAGTGGGGGTGGGTGGTGGCGGTGGCTGTCGATAGTTGTGGCAGTGCCGATAGTGGTGTCGACTAATGCCAGGGTAGCAGGCGATTGTTGGTAGTAGTAATGTATATTTTATTTACTTTGAGTATCATAGGTATGAAACATAAGTTTTTTATTGGACTCATATTTCTTAAGGAATTAGCATATCTTTATAAAAAAATATATTTAGAAGGTCATTTGATGTCCATTTTGTAAACCATTTCTGCCAATATGGTCAAGGAATAATACTGCATTTATTTAATATTTATTCAAAATTTAAAGTTCTAAATTTCAAAATAAAAGATTATTTATATAAAGTTTGAATTTAAAAAGTAATAATTAATTTATTTATATTTAATCCTTTAACTTTTCTTATATAATTTTATATATCTTAAAAATTAATTCCAGAAATCTGATTCCCATGTCATTTCATTCCATTTTGGTTGTCACCTTGTGGAGAGAGAAAGGTAGAAAAGAGAACAGGTAGGGAGATAGTTTTTATTTGGGGGTCTTAGAGCCAATTTCATCAATCAGATCAGTTAGGAGAATTGTTCTGCTCCAGAAAGGCTACTGTGACCCTACTTTAGATTTTAATTTTGTTGCTCCCATGTGAATTCTAGTGTTTTATTTAGTTGTATTTTATAAAAGCTCAAATCTTCAGAGACTTAAAAAAATTTTAACACCTAACTTTTAAATATTATAAAGTGATTTATTTTACACAAATTAACACATATAATTTAAATTTTCATTGATATTATATTTAGTATGATATTTATGGCATTTTAGTTATATAGACACTGATAGGAATTGTTATAGAACAAATACTTTGATATGATGTTGTCCATGCAACATAGAAATAAATTTCTTAATTATGGTTGATGAATCATGCAAGCATATTTACCCCTAAATTTTGTTAACACATAAGATATTATTCATATGTGTTAAAACTATTAAAATTTCTATGCTTACATACCTAAAATAATATTTGAAAAGGAGGTAAAAGAGGGAAAATGAAGGTTGCTTGTTGGTAGTACTTTTTATGCATTTATGTGGAGGTATAATAATCTGTCTATATGATTCACTTGAAAAAATGTAAACAAGTAGATATATAAGTATAAGTGAATGTTTAAGGGGAAAATGAGAAAAATGAACAAATGGGGGTATAAGTTAAAAATGATGTATAAGAGGGGAAATGAGAAAATAAAAATATTTTAAAATAAAATATTAAATTATTATTTCTTATAATGTTTTTCCACCCTTGTGCTATTTTTTGTAGTGATTTAATCAACCGCTAATTTAGAGCTTTAGTGGCTATTTTAATAGCTACAAATCTGCAACAATAACAGTGATTTAAACTACTCCTAATGCTCTAGAGTAGCAACAATTTAAATCATGATTATGTTTTTATTTTTTAAAATATATTTTTTTGTTGCAAATCTATTTTCATGACTTATGTTTTGATGATTGACAAACACTATTGATCTTCTTGGACTACTTGTTTCTTCTAACTTTTCAGGAATCGAAGATCGGACGAACAGACGAAGTCAGTTCAGGATTGCGAAGGTCTAGGGCTGTGTTAGTCTGTACTTTATTTTTTCGCTTCTTGAGTCTATTTGTAATGGTCAAAGAGACTGATGCTAAGTAACCCAACACACACACACTTGAGAGAATTAGAATTTCTGTTTTTGCTCATATCGGCCAGGACGATATTTACATCGTCCTGGACGATCAGGCTTAAAACAGAAAGTCTAATTAAGGATTCTTAATTAAGGCAGCCGGCATTAACAGATCATCCTGGATGATACATGTATCGGCCAGGACGATAAGCTCAAAACAGAAAGAAGTTGCTGCCATAGACAATTAAGGTATACTGTATTTTTTATTAATCAGCCAGAACGATCATTGATCGGCCTGGACGATATTAACAAATTATGCCTTAATTGATCAGGAAATTAAGGGAGTAATTAAGGATGATTGATACGATCATATCATCCTGGACAATCGCAGGATCGGCCAGGACGATCTATTCAAAAAACCTTAGTTACTTCAGGACGATAAATATCGGCCAGCTCGAATTCAGGGCGATGCTTTGGATGATTTTCCTCTGATTTGAATTGATCGGCCAGGATGATCGTGAGATCGGCCTGGATGATCAAGCCAAGTTTAAATCGTCCAGTTTGCATTCAGAGCGATGCTCTGGCCGATATTCTGAGATTTATACTGATCGGCCAGGACGATATACATATCGGCCTGGACGATATTGTCGACAACTTGCAATTAATGAGCTCCTTTGAAGCTCTTCTATTTAAGAGCTCTTGTTCAACATTTTGAACAACCTTAGTGCGGCTGCCTTGACCTGAGAAGGCCTTGAGGAGAGAAAGAGAGAGAGGGAGAGAGAGACGATCTTGTGAGGGGGAGCTTGTGAGGGGATTCACAAGTGTTGCTTCAAGGATTGCTCTGCTTCTTCTTCGTCTAGAGTTTCTCATCCGTGGAAGGGTCGGTAGAGGTAAGGAGTCAGCTTTTGGTTGTGCTTCTCTGCCAGCTTCAAGAGGAAGCAAAAGGAGATAGGTTCTCTGCCTTGCCGGGTGGCAAAAAGGAGGTTCGTTGTAAAGGCTTCTCCGCCTAGCTGTGGGGACTAAAGGAGAGTCACGATTGTAGTGCAATACTCGGAGGGCGCCTCCAGGGAGTGGACGTAGGTCGAGTTGACCGAACTACTATAAATTTCTGTGTTCTTGTTTCTTGCTTCTGCATTTTTAATTTCCGCATTTATTTTTCTAGTGGTGTGATTTTGGTTTATGTGTTTTTGTTCTTTGTGAAAAGAAATTTTTAAAATACCAATTCACCCCCCCCTCTTGGTTAGCTTGGGCTAGTTCTATAGGGCTTAACATCCCTAACGAACTTTCAATTTTCTTATCAACAATAATTTTAAATGCATTTTACACTAATCAATAACAAAAAATTGTTCTACAATCAAATATCACATAAACTTCGCATATTTTTTTTAAACAAAAATGAAAATTTTATTTCATGTTTATATAATTTCATTTAAATCTCCATTTTATGAGTTCAATACTGATAACACCAATCACTAACGATCATCAAAAATTAATTATGCAACTTCCTTTGCCAACTCCCATCAAATATATATAGGAATAAAAAACACCATAAAAAGTTAATTTTTTATGAGCTAACTCAATTTTTATAAGTTCTATTATTTTAAATTTAATAAAGCAACTAAATTGTCAAAATTACACAAGCATATAATCATTGGCTTATGTGGTAATTCAAAATTTTATGAGGTTATGTTCAAGAAGAATGAGACTAAACCAATAGCATCATCTCTTAAAGAAAATGTTATTGGATGAGCAGAGCTAGAAAACATGTGCATATTAATAGTTTCAGCTCAAAAAATGTGGGGGTTAATTAACTAACTTAGGTTGGAATGCTAATTGCACTGAAACTATGATAACATTCAAATATATAAGAAGGCAATGTGTCATTTTTTTTTTGTTATGCACAAACTCTAGCAAGTAGAAACCTAGGTGCTTTCAGATGCTTGGTTTAATTCAAAGAGGACTACTAATTTGAGAATTCCTTATTCAATTGATCATCTCAATTCCTATTCATACATATCAAATTGAAGACAAGCTGGAATGTATTAAGAAGTTAACTGGTAAATCAATAGCAGCTATTGCTTATGAGAATTAATTTGAAGACATCAGTGAAGATGAGTTTTTTAAATGGAGAAAGAAATTCAAGTTAAAACCTAAGATTGAAATGTTTTGGTGGAGATTAAGCAAGAACGGTATTCCAACATTTGCATATTTGTTAGATAGAAAGCTTGCTAAACATGGAGGTTGTCCGAGAGGATGCTTAGAGATGGAAGATATAGAGCATGTGACTTCCAAATGTTTTTTAATCAAGAGGGTATTAAAATTGCTTGCTGATTGGCATTTTAATATACCAAAGTTTTATTCCTTAGCTGAGTGTTATCAGTTATTATTTAAATTGTCTTCTTATAATTCTTTCCTGGGAAATCTGCTTTGTTCTGTGATTTTCTACTGCTGGAATAGTATAAATAAGCTAGTTCATGGAGGAGTAGACGATAGCTGTTCTACCATTGCTTCAAGATCTATTATTCAGACTGTATCATCATTTGTTTCTGGTTTAATTTGTTAAAGTTGGGATGCTAATCAGCTATTTAAGCTGTCTCAATCATCTTGGCATCCTCCTCCTCCGGGATGGATCAAGGAAAATATTGATGCTTCAGTTTTTCATAATAATAGCACCGGCATTGGAGGTATTTTCAAGGACTGCAAAGGACGCGGAATTGCTGCTTTTGGAATTCAAAGTCTTCATTGTGATTGTGCACAAATGGAGCTATTAGCCATTCTTGCTTTTAGAGATTATATCCAAGATTGGATGCTTGAAGCTAAAGGTATTGTGATTGATGGTGACAATTTTAATGTCATCAACGTCTTTCAAAATGCCTTTAAAAAATCGTTCATTCATGAAGATTTTCTAAAGCCAAAGGATTTAGATTTTCTTCTAAATTTTAAGCATTTTTATTTCTCTTTTGCTAATAGAAATTGTAATAAGTTAGCTCATTTTTATGCTAACTATGCCCATTTTTCATCCTTCTTTTGGGATGATTTTTCTAGGGATAAAGTTCATCCTTCATTTTTAGATTTGTTGAAGGAGGAATATTCTTGTAAGTAATTGGTGGGTAATAAAAATCATTGCTATTTGCATTTTTCAAAAAAAAAAAAAAAGACTACTAATTTGAGATTTCACCTTACTACTCACATAGACCAGCATTTCTAAAACCTTAATCGTCGAATAAAGAACCAGCACCTAAAAATTAAGTAACATCCCTAAGAATTCCATGTTTGATTCTCCACGATGGCTTTTATAAGTATGAGGGCATTCTTACAACATATAGTTCAAGTTTTTTGCTATTAAACAAGATAAACGATGGCTAGAGGAAACACAAATAAAACATAACCATGACCTTTAGATTATAAAGATCAATGTAATATATAGCCATCACCTTTGGATTATCGATGCACTTATCCAATAGTAAGAAAAAAAACTATGAAACAAGATAAATAATATACACAAAGAAATATTAAAACATGAATAAAAGGAGCCACATAATACATGAGCTCAAGTCAAATACTTCAATATAATAAATGAGTAGGCTCACACTCATAAAATGTAAACAATATGGCTCGTTCTCCTATAATGTAAGACATCAAAATAATTTTTATAGCCTCTTTGTCAATAATAAGAAAACTAGGAACTTTTAATATAAAAATAGTAAATACTCATATACGCTCTAACATCTCCCTGCTATGGCATCTGAGGCGACTTCCAGGAGATCTAAGTTTTCTTCTCTCGTGCGTTTGGTTTTGCCCTCCTGGCATGGATTCTTTGCATTTTTCATTTAATTTCCTTCACTTTGCTTCCTTTGTTTTCCTATATTCACTGATTTTTAGTTTTTTTTTTTTTTTGGGTTCTCGAAGATGATGACTTCGTTGTCATCTATCCCGTTGTCTACTTCTCTTTTTGAGGGGAAATCTCATTCTTTCAAAGATGTGTTGGCTAGTTCTTCCTCATCTCCTTCTAAGTTGTAGTTTGTTCAATCTTCCTTTAAAGGTTGTCTAGCCTTGTTGTTTGAGGATTTCGCGGTTATACAGTTGGCTGCTCCATTCTTTAACACTGGTAGGTAAATTCCTCCTAAGGCATCATGAATACATAATTTTTTCTCTTAACCTAAAACTGTCCAGATCATTTCATATCAACTTATTGGATCAAAGGCATGTTTCTATCCAACTTTTTAAAGATCTTGATTCCAGCCATATATTTGCTAGGAGATCCTACTATATACTAGTGTGTCAAATGTGTTTGCTCAAATGGACTCCAAATTTTGACGTTGTGGAGGAATCTCCTATTACACCGGTGTGGATTTCATTCCCAAATTTGAAACTTCATTTATTTAATACTCAAATCTTATTTGGTTTCGCTTCAATCATTGGAAGGCTGTTACAAATGGACTAAGCCACTGCTTTTATTTTGCGACCTTCTGTGGTTCGAGTTTTGGTTGAATTGGATGTTCCTAAGAAACATCCAAATGACATATGGATTGGGTCAAAGGTGAAGGGTTATTTCCAAAAAAAATGGAATTTGAAAATTTACCCATCTTTTGTTCTCATTTCAAGATGCATGGTTATGGTATTAATAATTATTTTCAGAAGCATCCCCATCTTCATAAAGAGAAGGATTCATTCAAAGAACTGGATGAGGTTGAGGCCAACTTGATTTCTTATGAAATTACTACCCCTAACCCTATAATCTTAAAGGACAATACCTCTAACTTGTCTCAAATTATTTAGGAGCCTATGTCTTTAGTCGATGATGATCTTGAGCCAACTATTAGCAATGATGTTTTTTTGAATATGATCAGGGAGTAAATGTTAACACCTCTTTTATTTCATATTCTGATGGTGAGAATAGGTTGGAGCAAACTTTGCCTGATACTGCTATACAAAATAATGCTATTGTTGATTCCACCCGTCTTTTTATGATTAACAAAAATTTGTTGGATTTGAATGGTAATCTACTTTCTAACACTCTCTCTAATACTTTGAATGAGAAGGGGAATGAGATTGAATTTATTGCATCCATTGAATTACCATAAAAAGAAATTGATGGGTATGATAACTCATTGGAGGAGGGCGAGTTAGTTTTGGTGGAGGATAGCCCTCCTATTGGGGAATGCATTGAAGGACTTGCTGTGAGGAGTAATGGTAATATGGAGGATGATGGTATGTTTGAGGATGACATCCTCAACAGGTTGGTCAAGTGGTCCAATAAAATGATAGTAAGATTCCTTCAGCTTCTCATTATATTGTGATGTTTTTACTGATACTGACATTATGGGAATTGTTGCTAAGTGTTTTTGCTAAAGATGATAATGATACTAGTTTCAATAAGTTTCATAGTAAAATAGGAAGGAATAAATACCATATCACAATGTAATCTCCTAGGACCACTCACTTGCATACTACTCATTAATTATATTTTTTAAGATTAATTCTATTATTTGGAATGTGAGGGGCATTGGTTGTCCCACTTCTAGAATTTGTGTTAAGAATTTATTTCATGATCATAATGTTTCTATTTTTGTTTTCCTTGAGCCTCTTATTTCTTCTACTAGGTTCGTTAGCACCTCTCAGTTTTTGGATTTTAATCATGCTATTTTGAATGTGGCTAACAAGATTTGGGTTCTTTAGAAGGATCTTGTTAAAATTGATGTTATTGGAGATTTTACTTAAGTGTTGCATTGTAAAGTTGAGGTTTTTAATTTATATTGTTGTGCTTCTTTTATGTATGCTACTTCTTTCAGTCACATTAAGAAATTTCTTTGGAAGCAAATCATTAATTTTTATAATATTTATAATTTACCTTAGCTTATTGGTGGGTATTTTAATGCTATTACTGATCCTTCTGAGAGGATAAGAGGCTCTCCTCCTTCTTATTGATCTATGGAAGATTTTAGTAACATAATTTTTGGATTGTAATTTAATTGATATTATTTTTTATTTTTTTTCTAATAACTTCACTTGGAATAGGGGTCACTTATGGCAATATTTAGATTGTGTGCTCTTTAATGAGTCTTGGCTTAATTCTTTTAACTCCATTATTATGTAGCATCTTAGCATAACTCTTTCTGATCACTCTCCTTTGCTTATTTACCTTAATTTTAGATAATTTACTACTTCTCCTCAATTCAGATTTCAAAACATATGGTTACTTCATGAATCTTTTTTAGATGTTGTTCAAAATAATTGGCAAGCTACTTTACATCCAGATAAATTGAGTTTTGGCATGAGGAGACTTTGGTTTAAGATGAAAAGGCTTAAGCAGGTTTTAAATTTATGGAACCATAATATTTTTAAAAATCTCTTTTCCAATATTTTAAAATTGGAGCAACTAGTTGATAATATTGAATCTACTTGTCAAGTTGATCCTTCTGATGCTAATTTCACTCTTTTAAGAAATGCTAAAGAAGACCTTTTTAAATTCCAAGCTAAGGAAGAGGTCTTTTGGAAGCAAAAACCTGTGGCTAAGCGTCTGGTTGAAGGTGATAACAATACTAAATATTTTCATGCGTTGGTTAAGAGAAAAAGGGCTAAAAATTGTATTAATAAAATTCTTTAGGTGGATGGTTCTGTCACTAAGAATACTATGGAGATTGCTAATTTAGTTGTTCAACATTTTTAAAATCGTCTCAATAAGAATTTTAATCTGGCTCAGATTGTTGATCATTCTTTTATTCCTAGCCTTATATCTCAAGATGAGAATGAGACTCTTTCTAAACCTCCTTCTTTCGAGGAAGTTAAAAAGACTCTTTTTAGTATGAGTAATGACTCTGTGGTTGGGCCTGATGGTTTTACCACTCAATTTTTTCAAAAATGTTGGCATATTATAATAATGATATTTTTGTTACTATTTTTCATTTCTTTACTGGTAACTCTATCCCTATGTCATTTACTTTTACTTCTATATGCTTATTCCCAAAAATAACTCTATTAACAATTGGAATGATTTTAGACCTATCAGTCTTTATACCTTTTTTAACAAATTGATTTCTAAAATTCTTCTGAATCATCTTACTTCCATTCTTCCTAGAATTTTCTCTCCTTCTCATATGGGGTTTATTAAAGGGAGGGTCATTATAGATAATATTTTGCTGGTTGAAAAATTGTTCTAAGACCTAGATATAAGAGTAAGAGGGGGGAATTTATTTTGAAGTTTGATATTGCCAAGGCTTATGACAATATTGATTAGAACTTTATTATCATATTTCAAAGTACTTTGGCTTTAATTCAGTTTTATTAAGCTTATTAGGAATTGTATTGAAGGTGTTTGTTTCTTTATTATTGTTAATAGTTCTAGTAATGGTTATTTTAAATCCTCTCATGGCTTAAGGTAAGGTGACCCTATTTCACTTGCCCTTTTCATTATTGCTGCTGAATTTTTATCTAGGGGCCTTACCAATCTTTTCGAGAATGCTCCAAGTCTTTACTTTAGAACATTGGGTGGTTTTTCCATATTTTATCTTTGTTTTGTGATTGAATTTATTATTTTTACTAATACTTCTGTTAATAGGATTCATAAACTTATGTATTTTTTTCTACCAATTTGAAATGGTTAGTGGCTTATCTCTTAACAAAAATAAAAGCTATTTTATTACTTCTAACAGGATTCCTATTAATTGTATTTTAGCCATTAAAGAGTTTACTGGTTTCATGCATGGTCAATTACCCATTAAATATCTTGGTGTCCCTCTTTTTAAAGGTAGAAGGAAAACCTTTCTTATTGATGATCTTATTGCCTTTGTTCAAAATAAACTTTTATCTTGGGATTCTAATTTTATTAGCTTTGGTGGTAGAGTTACTCTTATCAAAAGTGTTCTATGTTCTTTATCAATTTATAGTTTTTAAACTATTCTTCTGACTCAAGCTATTTGTAATCGAGTGCATAAGTTTATCAATAATTTTTTTTGGAAAGGTACTTCTACTAACTCCAAAATTTTCTGGGTTGCTTGGGAAAATGTTGTGGTATTTTGGCTCAAGGGGGTTTAGGTTATAAGAATATGAATTATTTGGCTATGGCATTCTTCTTTAAATTATGGTATGATTATCGCACTAAAGTGAGCCTTTGGGCTAATTTTATGTATGCTAAGTACTTTTTTGGTAAGCACCCTACTACTTGTCATTTTAAGCAAGGTGATCCTAGAGTGCGGCAAAGGCTTTGTAAGGTTAAATGGGATAATGAGCCCTACATTTCTTGGGGGCTTGGTGAAGGTAATGCTTTCTTTTGAAAAGATCGTTGGTTGGGTAAGCACTCTATTAATTCCATTATGAATTCTTCCTCCATTGCTTCTATTAAGGTTAATTCTTTCTTTACTAATAATTATTGGGACTATGAGAAACTTGCTAATGTTATTCCTAATTTCATTATTCATCAAATTTTGAACCTGCATATCAATATTGCTTCTAAGGATATTATCATATGTGATTTGTCTAAAGATGGTGGTTTTCATTTAAAGAATGCTTGGCATGTTTTTAGATCTAGGAGAAATATTAATAAAATTTTCTCTTTGATTTGGCATAAGAGTATTCCTACTACTGTGGCTTTCTTTGTTTGGAGAATTTTACAAAAATTTATTCTCATAGATGATATTCTCACCAAAACAAGGTTTAATTTTGCCTTCCAAGTGTCAATATTATTACCACTCGGAGAGTATGCATCACATTTTTATTTTTAGCCCTGTCGCTATTAAAACATGGGTATATTTTGATGATTTGTTTCAGTTAAACTATTTTAATGCTTATTTATCCCTTAAGTCTATGCTTAATGCTTGGTTCCTGAATTCTAAAGGGCATATCAGAAATATGATTCCTTCTCTCATAATATGGTACTTATGGTTGGAGAGGAATAATTCACTTTTTAATAGTGTTTGGATAAATCATCATAAGGTTATTCAAAAGGTGAAGGATGAGATTTTATCTCTTGATTCTATTAAACTACTCTCTTTGAAGAATTTTAAAAACAATTATTTTGTTGGGAATGCTTTAGGCCTTACTTTGGAGGGAGATCCTATTGCTTTAAAGGCTAATATTATTTATTGGACCAAACCCCCCATAAATTTTTTTTCAGTTGAATGTGGATGATTCTAGTAGTGAATCTTCTATGGGATGTGGTGGAACTATAGAGATAGTAATGGTTGTCTTATTATGGCTTTTGTTGGTCCTTTATAGAAAGGATTTATTTTTGTTGCCACCACCATGGCTATTCTTTATGGTCTTAAGTTATGTATTTCTCTTAATTTGACTAATATCTTTAATGAGGTTAACTCTGATTATAATTTCTAATTCTTATATGCTAATGATGAAATTTGTTTCATTCCTGATCTTTTTTATCAATTCAAGAAATTAAAAATATATTGATTTTTTTCAATTATTCATTTTATGATATTTGCAAAGAGGGTAATACGTGTGCTTTTTGGCTAGCTAATTGGGGGTTTAGTCTTGAGTATTTTTTTTTTATTTTATTGGGTCCACCATTCTGGTGGCTCTTAAAGGTATTCTTAGACTTGATGCTCTTGGTCTTCCCTACGTTAGAATTTAAGCTATTTCTCTGGTTGTTTTCTTCTTATTCTCTATCTTTGGGGATTTTTTGGTTGCCCTGTGTGGTGTGGTAGTGTTTATTATGAATTTATTTTTGGTCAACTGGTTTTACGTTTTCTCAGCTTACTTTGGCTCCCTTAGATTATTTGCTATGGTTGGTGGAGTTTGTGCTATATCTTTTGGTGTTGTGAACTTTTACTTTAGCTACTGGATTATCAGATGGGTTGGTGCGTTGGTTCTTCCTAGGTTGTTTAGTTTTTGCTCTACATTTGTTCTTCCAAGTGGTGTGTGGTGTGCTCTTTATATTGGATTATCTTCATGGTAGCCTGGCCTAGTGGTTTTTTGTGTTGGTATATATTCTATACCATATGAGGTTTGATTTATATTTAGAGGTTTCTGCGATACACTATGGTTGTCTCCTTTTCCTTCTTTTATTATGTGCTAGTGTTATTGAATTACGGCTGTCATTTCTCTATAGCCTTCATTTTAGCTGATGTCTTTATGGATTTAGACTTGAGCTGTGATTGCACAGGTTATATAACTGATGGCTTTCCCATTATTGCTCTCCTACCATCAGGCTGCTATTTTAGCTGGCTAGGGGTGTCCATGGGAGTTTGGCTAAACTTTAGGGCTATCTTGGTTCTATTCTCAGGACAGAGGTTGCCTATTTGATTGTGTTTTTCTCCTATGGTCTGTGGATTTTGGCTTGGTATCTAGATTACCTACTTTTGTTGGATGGATTGGGGCTTTTTTTTGGGCTGTATGTTAGTGATAACTTGGAGGTTTTGTGTTTCTCTTCTATGGGCTTTAAGCTCTATTATTCGGGGATTTTTGAGTGGGTATTTTTTATTGCTCCTGATGGTAGGATTGAATGCAATGTGGATTACCTTAATGAGGCTTCCTGGTTTATTTTTACCCTGAGCTCTATAAGTCTACATCCTTTATTTGGTTTAATGTGGTGGTATGGCTTGGGTCAATTGTTATTATGCATAATTTGTTATACTTGGGTTCTACCTTAAATTTAGGTAATTACTTCTATTTCGCCTATATTTTTTTGTGTTATAGTTTTTTATTTTGCAGCCTCTTTGATTTTCAGGTGGAGTTGCATATGGCTGCCATCAAGCTTTTTTGCACAAAGATTGTGCTTCAATTCCTTATTTATATCTTTCTTTTTTAGATTCTTGTCTATAGAATCTTTAGCATGTTATTAGGTTTCCTTGTATTTTGGCTTAGTGGACACAATCGGCTCATAGGTTTTCTTTTTCTTTGTTTTCTAGCTTGTTTGAGCATTAGTGAGATAATGTCATCCCTTAAGGACTTTGTAATCATTTTTATTAATTAACGTGTAGGCCCCTCCGTGGTTTTAACCAAAAAAATGAACTATTAATATTTAAATGACCAACATTAAAATTAGAACTTGAAATTTTACAATACATTTGTGATCTTCCTGGAGGTGGATGCTCCATTTAAAATTGTTGCATAAATTCTCTCATTTAGGCACATAATGATTAGAAAACTCTATTCTCATCACGTAATGAGTGGACCCTCTTTTTGAGACTTGCTAATTAACCAAAACTACTTTTACTTCCATAGACATCTTTGATGGTGCTATGAGAAAATCATCACGTTAGAGTGATACCAAACCCTTGTGTTCAAACTCTATCTAGATATTTAGGTCTCATATTTATACTGAACACCCTCTCATTAGCCTCCACATTCTCATCCTCTATTGTAAATCCTTTCTCAGTAAGAAGCTCTCTTTCTTATAACTATATTTTAGTAAATTTAGTTAAGTTTAGTTATTAAGCAATAATAACTAGTAATGAACAATTATTAATAAAATATAAAAATGTAAAGTGAAATTACACATCTTTTCTTAGCATCCTCAGATGACCTGATACCTTATTTATCATTGATAAAATCTAATAATAAATTTAATAAAATAGTAATTATTCATTTAGTATAAATGCAAAATTTATAGAAATTTAAATCATACTATCTCTTTTTATCAACAAACAGAACTTACATGCCCCACCATATCAAAAAAATATGCTTCTTTGTATTACTAGTATTTTTAATGGTCCTCTCTCATTATATATGATGAAGTTAACTCCAACATGCTTAATTGTAAAACGCCAATAACTAAACTTAACTATGGTATAGAACTTATATTTTGGTTATGAAAATTTAGTGACTTCTTGAAGAGCCCCATACCCTTAGTTTTTTAATATGGAAAATATATTGGTGCCAAAATAGTGTCTCTAGTAGTGACACCCATATATGATACCAAGAGAATGGACTCAGGGACATTACAGAGACATTATTGTCATTCACTTCTATATGAACAAGCTTATTGTAAAACCAGCCATTCCAGAATTTAGGTAATTGACATAATTTTGTTTAGTTATATTTTATCAATTATGTGGTGCTAAATTAACTCTAGAGAAGACTAGAATTACATTTGGGAGGGAGAAAATGCAAGTTACCAAAATGTTCAGGGAAGTGTCAGGGTGTTAGAAATACTAGTGTTGCGGCATTGAGCTCTCTATTTGGGGCCAATTTTTGGGAGGTATTGAAGTGTTTGGAGGCATCATCGTTACAATGCTAGAAAGAATCTAGAAGACTCTTTAGGATTTCTATGGTGCTAGTGTGGAGGGCGTCATGATGCTAGGTCAAAATGAGTATTTTTAAAATAATAATTATCTTAATCCATTTGCCTAACCCCTCTCCTCACCTCAACCATCCTACCAAAGAAGAAAAGGAGAGGACGAGAAAGATAGGAGAGAGAAAAGAAAAAAGTTTGGAGGCCAAAACTCACTAATGTTTCATTCAGCTAGTTTAGAAAATTGTCCGACTCTAGACACTCAACCTACACTCCATTTTTTATTTGAATTCCAAAGTTTATATAATAATTTATGCTTAAAATTTATTTTTAAAAAAATTTATTGAAAGTTTTTCCATATAACATTTAGTATAATGCTCTTTACTTTATATGTACAAGTTGATTATAAGAATGCAAATTTTCACTAGTTGGCTTTGTGATTTTCTAACAATTCTAAAAAATATTCCACTTTTGAACATCTATGTAGTTGGCAAAATTCTGTTAAATTAGCATTTTATATTTTCTTTATGAATTTAGTAACATAATGGAATATTTGTGTAGGTACCTACTTTTTTTGGGGGGAGGGGGGGGGGGGGGGGGGGGGGGAGGGGGGGAGGGGGGGAGGGGGGGAGGGGTGGGTTTATAAACCTTGGTGACTTAACTACACTCTAATTTTTATCTATATATATATATATATATATATATATATATATATATATATATATATATATATATATATATATATATATATATATATATATATGACATGTGCATCATTATGCATTTCTTGGCATTCTCGAGCTCTATTATGAAAAAAAAATGTTCATATGTTAATTATATGCTTGGCCTCATTTCAGATGCCCTGCTACTTTTCCCATATATGATCCTCCTCAAGATATAACCTTCTTAGCTTGTTTGAGTAGGCTTCCTCTTGTCATGTCTTACAAATTTAGTCTTATTAATACAAATAATAAAATAATAATAAAATAATAAATAAGTAAATTAAAATGTAAATAATATTAAAATAATATAGTGTACTAATATACATTTGATTTATATGAGAAATTCTTAAATCAAATACATCTCTAAGTTTTAGTAGAACAAAATTCCATTTTTTTTTTTTTGATCAATTAAGTGTAAATTTTTTAGTATTTTAATATCTTCGATATAATTAAAAATATTTTTTTTAGCTATTGTTATTTAGAAATGTCTGAGGAAAGGCAAAATGTTTTCAAAGTGGAGCGAGCCCAATAGCATTGAAGCACTAGTTTATTCTATGAAATAGTAGTGCTAACTTGTATAGTTTCACAATGCTTGAGTATGTTTATGTACTTAATATAACAAGAGATTCTATTATTTTTAGGAGAATTGTCAGAGTTCGATCATTCTTATGTTCTTAAGTGGAATTCTCCCTTAGAGTCATGTCTAAAGCAGGCCAGTGAAAAGAAAGACACAACATTTGGAGATCCTTAGCCTATCTTATTATAAGAAATTAGACACTTAAAGTAGAAAGGAGTGTGGAAATTACATTTATATTATCCTTGTCACATCTAATTATACTTTTAGTCTTGTACTTTCTCTTATATGCAAGCAATAAATTTTGGATTATGCTCTTTTATTTCCATGGCCAACTAATTTTTTAGTTTTGGGCTAATAATGTGAAACATATATACATACTAATAGAGTCTCTTATGCTTTGAATAAATAAAGGATGTTTTTAATACCTTATATTCTTAATTTAATGCATATAATGACCATATGTGTAGTTAAAATTCACTATGATATATTACCTCAATAGAGGAATATTTGAATAATTAATAGAATTGACATGAAACTTCTGCATGCCTAAATATAAGATGCTTATTATTTTAGGTTCTATGGAGATATAATAATTGCAAGATGGCCATAAACCTCCCTTTATATCCCTATAAGCTTGACAGAGATCTAGGGATGCATATGCATTGATCCACATAAAACATAGAAGAGTCTACTTAGGAAAACTCTGGTAATTCTTAGTCATTAGCCTAAAATATTTAATCCAGTATTTTTTTCTACTAGATATTTAATAGGATGTATAATCGTAACCCTAATTTTCATTCAATAAGATAAACAAAGTAGTTATAGTATATCCAAAAAAAGTAGCTATAGTAAATAGTACTAGTTGATTTGTATATTAACAGAACAATTCCTCATGAGATCGACACTCTCTCATATCACTTTATTACTTTATCGACATGTACACTTGCATATTTAGTGGGTGATTCTCATCAAAGAAAATATAAGCATATTTCAACCTAATATATATTATTCAAGCATCAAATCAATTACCTCGTTGCCCACCACCAAGTTTTTGGCTCCATTACAGAGGAAGGTTAACATGTGTATTATAAATTGATCTATATTATTGAACTAGTTGCATATTTAGTCCTACTTGTATCCTGTAACTTGTATCCTTCTTATTATTTTATTTAAAATTTTTTGTTAAAAAGAAATTTTTTTTCTTATTATTATTATTTTATTATCTGTTATTAAATGTCTTCTTTGTTTTTTTATGTGTACTAGATCTAGCAATGAGCCTTTATTGTTTTACTTAGAGATTAAGAGGATGCTTACAAAAATAAAAAAATTCAAAAAGACTAGCTTTATATATGACTAAACCAATTTAAGATCAGGATCATCCTAGACCTCCTAGAAAGTATGCTAATCTGATAATAGATGGAATTCACCATAATATCAATAAACCTAGGCCAATAACTTTGAGCTGAAATCTAACATAATTTAGATGGTTCAAAATTCCTTATGGATAATCCTAACCTGCATTTTGCCATCTTCTTAGAAATTTATACAGCATTCAAGAATAATTGTGTCAGCGATGATACTTTTTTTTTTTTTTTGAGAGATAGAATGCAAAATTCATTTAAAATTAAAAAAACTATTACAAACTGCAACATAAAGAAACTAATGACTATCCTTTCAAAACATTGTGAAAGGAAGCCTTATTGAAAAGAAAATTAAGCAAAAAAGGAATATTTGAATAATAGGAAATATCATAATAAAAATAATATCCTCTACTCCTCATTTTAAACCAATTGGGGTGGAGGGGATACCAAAAATTAAACAACCCAAAAGGTTTATTAGTATCCCAGATTTCCCAATTAAGTAAAAAATAAGGAATAGAAAGATTCTTAATATTCATTATTCTATTTCTATAATTCAAATACCAACTCATGCTTAATTTAAAACTAAGATAAAAAGAACAAAAAATGAAACAACTAATCAAAGGAAAATACATAAATTGTAAGCACTGAACTACAATCAATGAAAAAAGCCGGATCCTCACAGCTCCAAAAAGTTTGGTGACCATTAACTCCATCATCTTCTCACTAACCAAGTCTTGAATTTTTAAAGCCCAATCAATTATCTCCATATTCTCATAAAGACAAACCATAAAAATCCTTATGCCAATCCTTTTAATACCTGCCATCTTCATCACTCATAAACTTTATTTTGAGATAGTTGGTGAAGTGCCGCCATTACTATCACCAAGAACTCTCAAATTTCTTCCTATAAGGCTGCTTTTAATAGGCCCAAATAGATTTGAATCCTTGTTCAACTTTTTCTTACTATGTATAGATTTATAAGGGAAAAGGATCTTCTTTTCCCCTTCAATCAAACCTTCATAATCTTTCATACTCTCCTTACATGCCAAAAGAGGAACAACATCAAGTTTTCCATTTTCATAAGCTAAAAAACTTGTATCTTTCTCTTCAACAAGCTCCCCACTGAAATCATCTTTCGGCTTATTTTCTTTCACAAAATCTACTTTATTTGCAGTTATTTTAGATACAACAATACCTCCCTCAAGAGATAAGGAAGCAGCAGTTTTTCCAACATCCTCACCATTCTCTGCATTTATAACAAATTCACCATCTTCTAAAATAACTGGAACTCCATCCTCAGCAATTGATCCCACGGGTGGTCTGAAATAGAAATTCTTCCTTGCTCAGTCGTGACATAATTATCTGTATCTTTATCTTGAATTTTTGTTTATTTACTTGGTACATTCTCATCCAATCTAGACAATTCCTCAGCAAAAACTTCAGATAACAACTTAAACTTATTGGATACTTCAGCAGATGTCAATAATAGCAAGAGACTTCTTTTAAAAAATCCCAACTGAAGGTTGCAATTCAGACTGATTTTTTATTACAACATTCAGGTTTCTATTCAAACTTCTTGAGTTCCTTCTATTCCTTTTGAATTTCACATGCATCCAAGGACCATACAAAGGCTCTTTTTTAGGAATAGAAATATTACTCTCCAAAACCTTCTTAGAATCAAATAAACTTGTCTTCTTATGAATCTTAGCATGAATACTAGGACACAAATCACTTTATGGCCTATTTTTCCACATTTGAGACAAAAAGAGTAAATTTTTTCATACTCCACTTTTTGAAAGAATTTCCCATATGATCCTTCTATCCAAATACCATGAGGAAGTTTAGTATTTAGATTGATGCAAACACAAGCTCTGACAAATTCTCTACGTCCCCATTTGAACATGTTTCCATCTAAAAACATAGGAACTCCAATCTTTGAAACAATTTTAGTAATGTTAACTTCATCCCAACAATGCAAAGGCAAATGTTGCAATCGAATCCAAACAGGGGATGATAACCCTTTAAGCGATAAAGGAGAAAAAAGAGGCATCCATTTATCCATACCTATTATATTTCCTCCCACATACCAAGGTCCTCCACTTAGCGCTTCTTCCATAGCATTAGAAGATTGGAAAGAACACAATATCCAATCTAATCCTAATGAAGTAAGATGAAAACTCCCAAACGTTTTCCATTGACATCTCAATTCAATACTACAAAGAGAAAAAGGAACAAATTTCCCAAATAGTTTCACTACTAGAGTCTTTTGTAGTCATTGAATATTTTTACATTCCTTGTCCAAATTAAGTTTAATAACTTCATCATCCACTGATTCAAACGATTTAGGAATATTTACTTTAATAAGATGAGATTTATTCCAAATAGTCATCTTATTGATGTCTATTTCCAGCTCATGTATAGAGATTGATTTCAAAGATTCCTGATTTTTAGCAAAAATAGAGGGATTCAGAAAATGATTCACCTTTAACTTAATTCTTGAAGATGTTGAAGCCTCCACATCATTTGCTAACAGTTCCTTCCAAAAATTATTAACCTTGAAAGGTGATGAAAGAAACTCCTTAGGAGATGAAACTTTTATCTTCTCGAAATGATTCTCCTCTTGCTGGACATCTTTTCCTTTACCGACCATAAGAATCAAAGAGTGAACTGGAGGAATAAAGCCTTCGTTAATCATGAAAGGTTTTTGAATGAACAAAGCCTCATTTGAAATATCCCAATTTGTAAATAAACACCCTTTGGATCCACAATGTAGGCCATTAGGATGCCTAGCAGCTAGGGCAATGGAGGTATTCTGGTCACCCAAGGGTGACCGGCGACCCTCCGCCACCATTTTGGAACAAACCGGGAAATCAGGATCGAAAAATTTTGGAAAAAAATGATTGTTTTCTCACTAAACGGAGACGAGCGATGATGTTGTTAGGCTTTGATTATTTTCATTTTCTCTAAGGAACAAATCTAAGATGTGGTTGAATTTCTTTCCCCAAGCTTTATAACTAATTGGAATGAGTTATCAAAATAAATTTCTAGCTAAGTATTTTTCACCTTCCAAAATTTTCAAGCTTAAAAATGATATTATATAATTTTTCCAATTTGAAGAAGAGTCAATTTATGAAAACTGGGAGACATTTAAGAAGATGCTTAAAAAATGCTTTCATCATGTTTTAGCAATTGGTTGGTTATTCAAACTTTTTATAATGGGATTGTAGGATCCCTTAGGTCAATTATTGATACAGCAGCTTAAGGATCTTAATGCCTAAGCCATTTGATGAAGCCTATATATTATTAGAGGAGATAGAAATAAATAGTTTTTAGTGGCCTTCTGATAGGGTGAATCTAAAGAGAGTAACTGACGTTTATGAATCAAATGTTTTGTTAATTATAACTACTCATGTAGCTATTATTTCAAAGAAATTAGATAATTTAGTGTTAATTTAGGATCAGGATCACCTATACAAATGAAAAAGCATGATTTAAATTTTATTGGCGAGAATAGTACTCATAGGATTGAGAATGTGAATTTAATTGGAAGGTAAAATAATCCATATTTCAATACCTACAATTCAGGTTATGAACCACCCTAACTTTAGTTGGTCTAAAAATAATATTAGGGTTAACAATCAATGAAAAGAATATTAATTAAATCATGGAGGAAATTAAAATAATTTGCAATAGCATATTGTTCTCACATTCCTCCATCAAGGTAACATTATACTATATTTTAACTACACATATACCCATTATGTGCATTAAATAAAGATCAAAAAAATATTAAAAACATCATTTAACTTTATAGCATAAGATAATCTTCATTAGTACTTAATAGGTTCTCTATAACATCAATCCAAAATTAGTGACATAGCCAAACATGGAAGAAAAGATTAGCAAATCATGGAAGATATAAATATAAGAGAATGATATCATCAGAAATGATTAATGTATCTCTTATATACTCCTTCCTTAATATATAAAGTTACTCACACAAATACTGACTAAACACTCTAACGAATGTATCCAATACTTCTCTAGATTCCCTTGCAATTGATTCTAAGAGATATCTCAAGAAGTACTTTAAAAAGTACTAAAATTAGACAAGTGACTGAACTCCCTTACAAACATAACACAATGACAATTTATAGGAAAACACAAATTAGGCAACTAGAACTACAGTGCTTGATAAATTGGCATCACAACACCCATAAAATATACTAATGCTATTATGCTAATGTTTTTGCTTCACTACAATACTTGCTGATGTGGACAAGTTATTGAATAGTCACATCGCTTCCCTGATAGTGAATAGTCCCATCACTTCCCTAGCAAATTGTGTCCTTTAGAAGTTATAACTACTACACCATGACACTGCTGACTTTCAAACATTGTGGTGCCCAAGTGATAATTTTGGCACTAAGACGTGATAGGTTGTGACATCACAACTCTTGAAGACAGCAAACATAACGCTACAAAGATGACCATTTTGATGCCACAACATTGTCAAATAAAGAAGTCTATGCTTCCATGTTAATATTGTGGCACTGCGGCATTGATTTGTCCGACACCATTATGTTAAATGATACTTAGAATTTTGCAACCTTTTTGTATTTTTCTTGTACAACATAACTAAAGCAACACATTTTTTATTGAAAATATAATACATAAAATAATATATTATTTACACTTATTAAATTCTCCCGGGCATAAACTCTAACTTATCCTTAAACAAATAAAAATTTTGCAATTCTAATTAAATTATTAATCAAAGTAAAAACAAACTATTTAAAATTATTAAAATATATGATAATATATCACAAACTAGAAGTAACAAAAATAAACAAGGTTATAATTTTAGTTTGAAAAATATTAATAATTACACAAATCATACATCCATGTTATTACTTAATTTGAATTCACAGGTTATAGATTTAATTATTAACATTTGAGTTTTAAAGTGAATAATGTAGCTTAATGAGTAGATATGTTAGTAGTTAAAATTGAAATTTCATTAGTTCACTACCATTTATACTAGTTTTCTTATGTTATCCTTTATGAATTTAAGTATAAGATGGTAATCAAATTCTAAGCTTTTAACCAATACAAATTTTTGAATGTACTATTCTTTTCTTTTTTTTTTCTTCTTTTCCTTTTCTTTTTCTTTTCAAAACTATTTTCAAAATTCTTTTTTTATTTTATTTTATGGAGTTCATAATTATACATTTTGAATATTAGATTTTGTTTCAAACTCTTTTATAATCTTAATGAATTTTATGTAAGGATTTAATAAGATTATCAATTCTAAATTCAAGTTGCTTATGATTTCAAATTTTAATCTACTAATATCTAATCTTTAATTCAAAATATTCATCTTTGTATAAAAAATTAATGCATAAAAGTATAAATTATAATTTCAAATTAAAATAATAACTTAAATGATCTAAGCTAGTTCATTATTAGTTTTTCCACTCTATGGAGTATAAACAAAGTTCATTTGAACTATGATATAGGGTTTTATTATTATTCTAATTTTATAGAATTTTTAATTATCATTTTATTAAGAATAATTAAATAATCAGAATGCAATAGATTAGTTAAAGATAATGAAAATAATTATCAATGGGAATTTTTATAAAATGTAAATAAAAAAAGAAATAATAATTAACATTACATATGCTTTGATATGAATGATACAAGGTGCATAAAACATATGAAAACATAATATGAACATAACACGGGTTACAAGATAACTAGTGCACTAATAAGCACCCTACATATCATCTCAAGTGGGTTGCTTCCCATAAGAGCTAAGTTTTAAGTCTTCAGCTAGAATATATAAATTAACTCATTTTAGGATGAACCAATTCAGTTATATTTAGCAATCAATCAATGTCTCCACCTAAATAAGTTTCAGTTTATGACCATTCATTTTAAAAATATGTAAACATTTCTAATCCTTAATTTTCACAGTTCCATGAGGAAATGTTCATACCACAACAAATGGTACATTCCATACAGATTTTAATTTTCTTGGGAATAACTTAAGTCTATAATTAAATAGTAAAACATCCTGTTCATGAGTGAATTCTTTTCTAAAAAGCTTTTTATCATACATTTTTTAACTTTATCTTTATAAATCTTTGCATTTTCATAAGCTTCATTTTTATTTCTTCCAATTCACTCAATTGCATCAATCTTTTCTCTTTTATAATTTTGAAATTATAATTCAATTATTTAACTACCAATAATGCTTTTTATTTTGATTCCACATGAAGGTGGCAAGCCTTTTTTTTTTATAAAACTGCCAATTGCATTAAAAAGAAATAAAAGAAAGGAACAACCAACTAAGTGATAGTAATCCTATCACTTTCCTCCTTTAACAAAGAATAAAAATAAGGAGGAACCTTATTGACTTCTAGAATGTCCCAAATGAAATCACCTTTCAAAGCATGGTTAGCACACCAATTAGCTAACTTATTACAACTTCTATTAACAAAATGGAATAGGATTACCTCAAACTCCTTTAGGAAATCCAAGTCTTCTTTTTTATTAGTGTCCACCTCTCGACTGTCAAGGCCAACATATTTTTGTAAGTAATGATGTTAGAGTTGTCTCATTCCATAATTAAGCCTTTAGCATTGAACATCCAGTCTTGTATAACACTCCTCAAAGAACGTACAATGAGCAGCTCCAAGAATCCTATGTCCAGTGCATTATCGATAATACAAATGCTAGAAGCATCCTTCCTCTATGGTCTCCAAAAATGCCTCCAATTCCAACTTCATTAGAGATAAGTAGGGAAGCATCTATGTTCACTTTAATCCATCCGGGTGGAGGTGGATGCCAAGTGGAAGAAATCAACTCATATTGCTGGTTAGCATCCCAGTGGTCCGAATGAATAATAGAAGGCGAACTAGATGCATAGTTGATGGCATTTGTCACAATGATACCAGTTCCAAGCTCTTTGCCTTCATGAATCAACATGTTTCTACTCTTCCAGGAATTGAACACCAAAGCACAATAAAAATTTGTTATAAAAGGATTCTCCTCTCCTTGTTTCCTCAAGAAATACAAGCAATCTTCCAAACTATTTAAAACAGGTAGATTAAAACCCCAACGGCTGGCCTTTTGATCAACCTGTTTTAATTTCAAACACTTCACCGCTACATGCACTACATTTTCGATCATATTACAACCTCTTGGGCAAAGGTAGCAAGCCTTTCATAAATTAATTTATAGAGTTATACCAATAAGAGTCATAAAAGCATTTTTATAGGCCCATAATACATCAACTAACTTAATTACCCAATCCTTTCTATTTTAATTAACCCTTTTTTTCTAGGATTCTCTTAATCTCCCCATCGCTATTCTCATCCTGGCTACTAGTTTGAGGATCATAAGCAGTTACTATTCTATGATAAACCCCATATTTCTTTAAAACTTATTTTATCTTTTACTATAGAAATGACTTCCTCCATCACTGATTAAAACTCATGGCATTCTACATTTAGAAAAATCTTTTCCTTAAAAACTTGATCACAATTTGAGCATCCATTTTAGAAGTTTCCACACCTTCAATCCACTTTGAAACATAAACCACATCAACAAGAATATATTGATTTTATGGGCACCAAAGGTCTCATAAAATCCAATTTCCAAATATCAACTATTTTATTTCTAGAACATAGTTCGAAGGCATTTCAATTCTTTTTTAAATATTTTCTACTCTTTGATATTGATTGCATTTCTTAATACATTCATTTATATCCTTAAATAGAGTAGGCCAAAAAAATCTAGATTGATGGATTTTAGAAGTTGTTCTAAATCCTCTAAAATGTTCCCCAAAACCATGACATTTTCTAATGATTGCTTCTATTTATTCTTCAAGAACACATCTTCTCATAATTTGATCATTATAAAATTTAAATAAATAAGGTTCATCCAAAAAAACAAAATTTTGTATCATGCAAGAACTTTCAGTAGTGAAAAATCACACATTATCGGTAAGCTTTTTTTTGTGGTCTTTCAACGAATTATGACCGTCTATTTTTTTGCAAAAATTTTTATGGTTATTCGGAAATTATCTGGCAGCTTTATTCTATTGGCTTTGTAAGAAGTCGGGCTAGTGAGCAGGGCATCAGGTACCCAAGAGAGTAGCGGGGGCAGGATGCTGGCTACCGGACTAGCAGCATGGGATGGCAGCAGGCAGCCAGGATGGCAGCGCAAGTGGATAGCCAAGAGGTTTTAGGGACCTTTGGTGTTTGTGCTAGTCAGGCTGGAAGCTCGTGTGGGTAGCCAGCCTGGTAGCACGGAAGGTAACCAGGTCAGCAAGTAGCTTGCCCAGTAGTGTGCGCCGGGGGGGGCACAGCCAGGCAGCTTCATCTTTTTAATAATTTTTTTTAATTTCAAATAGCTATGACCGTCAAAAAATTGCCAAAATATTTTTTGCCAAAAATAAATTGCCATTTTTTATTTCATGTGTGGTTTATAATGGCAGAAAAAAATCCGTCGGAAAGCCACTGAAAAACCCAATTACTACCAAAAATTCACCCAGTTTTATCAGAAAAAGTTGTCGTTATTGTTAATAATTTTTTTAAGCCAGGTGGCTTCAATTTTTAATAATTTTTAAAATTTCCAACATCTATGGCCATAAAAAAACTGCCAAAATATTTTTTGCCAAAAATAAATTGCCAGTTTTAGTTTCCTGTGTAGTTTATACTGGCAGAAAAAAATCCATCAGAAAGCCTCCAGAAAACCTAATTACTACAAAAAATTCACCCAGTTTTATCAAAAAAAGTTGTCGTTAATGTTAGATTTTCCTGTAGTGTCCCTCTTTTGACAATGATTTAAATCATAAGGAAGTATACCACTAAAAATAAAATTAACAATGTTATCATCCATGGTGAATTATTCACATGAAGAATAAATAATTATTCATTAGAAAAAAATTAATATCTCATCATCCTTGAGTGTATACTTTTTAATATAAGGTTTAGAAAGTTGGTCAACAATATGATTTTTAGTTCCCTTTCTGTCAAAAATTAATACATCAAATTCTTGTAGTAGTGAATCCATCTTATATATCTAGGTTTAGTGACTTTCTTTATCATAAGATATTTTATAGCACATGATCAATATAAATAATTACTTTGGGGCCAATTAATTATGATTTGAATTTATCAAAAGAAAATACAATGGCTAATAATTCTTTTTTAATTATTGTTTAATTACATTGTGCATAATTCAAAGTTTTTCTAGTATAAAAAATGATATGAAGTTTCTTATCTCACTTTTGTCCCAAAGCAACACCCATAGAATTATCACAAGCATCGCACATCACTATAGAAGATAATGACCAATGAGGAGCAAAAATCACTAAAAGATTAATAAAATGTTATTTTAATGCATTAAAAGCTTCAAGATAAGTAGTATTAAATATAAAAGGAACATCTTTCTCAAGTAGTTGATATAATGATTTAGAAATTTTAGAGAAGTCTTTAATAAATCTTCTATAAAATCCTACATGCCCTAAAAAAATTCTAAACCCTTTAACAGAATTGGGAGGGGGTAATTTTTCTAGCACCTAAATTTTTTTAATATCTACTTTTAATCCTTTCTTTAAAATTTTTTTCCCTAATACAATGCCTTCAGTTATCTTGAATTTTTTCCCCTTCTCCCAATTTAATACTAGATTTTTTTTTCTCCACATCTTTTCAAAATAGAAGTTAAATACTCAAGATAAGAATCAAAAGTAGTGCAAAATACTTAGAAATCATCCATAAAAATTTCAATACCCTTCTCAAATAAGTTTTAAAATTAAAGTTAGTGAGGATTATGAAACCCTAAAGAACTAGCCTAAGGGCTAACCAAGAGGAGGTGAATTGGTAGTTTTAAAAATTCTTAAAAAAAAATAAAAAATCATTTTGATCTTTTTAAATATTTTAAAACAAAACAATAACCCTTGATGCAAAAGAAAAATAATTTTCACTTTAAAAATACAATTAGATTTCTTAATCATAGAATAAATCACAGAAAAGTTCATAAATGAAAAGTGTTAAAAGTAATAAGAAAGACATGTTGAATTTTATAGTGGTTCAATTAAATCTAACCCACGTTCACTCTTTGGTCTCCAAGTATTGCACTAAACTAAAGTGACTCTCCTTTTGTGCCCAGAGCATGATGGAGAAGCCTTTATAAAATCTCAAGGTGGAATGTTATCCTTTTATCAATTGTAATTAGTCTTTTGTTTCTGTTTTAATGCATATTTGCAATTTTTTTCAAAAAAAAAGCAATGACTGATCCAAGTAAGTTATCAATCGAATAAACCTTCAAAACCTTAAATTCGATAATAACAGTAATTTTGACATCAAAGGAAGAAGGTAAACATCACAAAATATTATTAACTTTCTTATAGTTTTGTAGTTCTCTTCCTAAGGACTACAACGATGCAATAATTTGTGTAAACCTAGTATATATTTCAGAAATAACTTCGTTAGGTTTGATGAAGAAAAGTTTATAATCTTGTAGAAGAATATTAAGTCTAGTTTTTTTAACTTTATTTATACCTTCATATACTATGCATAATATGTCCCAAATTTTTTTTCCAGTGGAACAAGTGGAAACACACATAGTCTTCAGATTTTAAGGCACAGAAAAAAAATTTTTAAACACTTAGCAATCAGTTGTTCTAGATCTCTATCATCAATAGTCCAATCAACAAAAGAAATTTCACTTTTAACACCATTTACTAATCTAAAAGGTGCATAATAACCTTCCCTAACATGCATCCACATACGATAATCAATTAATTATAGAAAGGTGGACATGGGAGTTTTCTAAAAATCAAAAGGTATATTACCAAAAAGAGGTGGTCTTATAATTAAATATCATTCCACGGTGTTTCTATTTCTAAAGATAGCATGGATCTAAATTAAAAAATTTGCTAAAAAATGATCTTATCAATTCGAATATAATACCACTTGAAAGTTTGTGAGGGTACTAAAATCCTTAAGAACTAGCCTGAGGGTAACTAAGAGGAGGCTGAATTGGTAGTTTTAAAAAATTTTAAACAAAAAGGAAAAATCTTTTTAATCTTTTTAAATGTTTTAAAATAAAATGATAACCCTTGATACAAAAGAAAAATAACTTTCATGATAACAGTACAGTCAGATTTTTCAATCACAAAAAAGTGTGAAAATAAAAAGTGATAAAAGTAATAAGAAAGAACAAACACATCAAATTTTATAGTGGTTCGATCAAATCTAACCTACATCCACTCCTTGGAGACTCCCTCTCCAAATATTGCATAAAACTAAAGTGACTCTTCTTTTGCTCCCACAGCACGACGTAGAAGCCCTCACAAAATCTTTTCAATAACATGGAGAGCTAGAGAATCTTGAATCCTTTTACTCCCTCCTAGAGTAGGCAGAGAACCTAGAAATCCTTTTTCACCCACTTGGTGAAGGAAAAAAACCCAAGAATCTTTTTAATCCCTCCTAGAGTAGACAGAGAACCTTGATCTAATTCTGAAGAAGATCTCCCCAGAGCCACCAAGGAACCAGATAAGCAACTTAAAGAAGATGATGAACACCTTGCATGCAGCAGCCTTTATAATTCCCTCATAACTCCCCCTCATAGGGATCTCTCTCTCTCTCTCTCTCTCTCTCTCTCTCTCTCTCTCTCTCTCTCTCTCTCTCTCTCTCTCTCTCTCTCTCTCTCTCTCTCTCAATCTCTCCCTCTTCCTTCTTTAAGCTCTCTCTTGGATTAACTCCAGAGCAAAAGATTGTCTCAAGAGACAATTAGAGAGCTTAAATAAAGAGCCTCTAAAAGAAGTCCTAATTTTAAATTATACATAACTGATCATCTAGATTGTCCTATACTAATAGTACAAAATAGTCCTTTCAGCCAGGACTACTTATATTGCCCTGTAATATTAGTTCAAAAGAAATAGGCTGATCATCCTAGACAATTTATATATCATCCTAGACGATGAGTATAAACTATTGAAATTTATCTAGTATGATGCCCGACAATGCCATATCATCCCATGCACTTATCTGTCATCTAGTATGATATGGGTATATCATCCTGGATGATTTGTTTAAAAATTATGGTATTCATTTGGTATGATAGGTGGTGGTCCTTTATCATACCAAGGATGTTCGCTAGTATCCAAGATGATTATCATATACTATCATATCAATTATGTTTTACCATATATGTTCTCCTAATCATGTGATTAATTTAGGAATGATTGTCTAGAATCATCTAAATGATCTATAGCATCCTGTAGGTTAGCACAAAATTTAAAAATTAAGAATATTTCCAAAATTATGTTTGGCAGCCATTTTCACTATCTGAACTGATCATCCTGGATTATAGGGATCATCTAATATGATTAGTTTAACCACACATAAAATTTGATGCCTTAATTAGGGTTTTTATTTTTAACTAATTATCTAGTATAATTTAAAATTGTCTTATATAATTAAGTCAAAAATAGGGAATTCTCTAACTCACCAAATTTCTCCCCTTGAGTGTGTGTTTACTAGGTTACTTAGCTTGGGGTCCACCAGATACATGACTAGAGTCAAGAAAAGTAAAAGGTATATTAAAATTGAAGTTATAGATTCCACCCTAGTGTACCCAATCTTGAGCTGATTTTTATCGCAAGCGATCTTATGGACTTAACAGGTTAGTAAGTAGGGCAAACAAAATAGATGTGCAAAAATAGTAGTGGTAAAAAAAATAATAATATTTGTAATCATCAAAATCATAGTACTTGGATCTAGATTTGTAGCAAAAAAAGAAAGACATCATTTAAGTTCGTTAGGGTTGTTAAGCCCTTCTGAATTAACACAAGGCTAGCCAAAAGGGGGGTGAATTGGTAGTTTTAAAAACAAATCGTAAATAGAAAGTAAACTCCTTTTGAAAACTTTTTGAATATTTTAAAGAAAACATAATCAACCATAGAAATTAAAATGCAAAAAATAAGGTGCAAGAATAACATGGAAAAAACACACCAATTTTATAGTGGTTTGGTCAACTTGACCTACGTTCACTCCCCAGAGCCTTTTTAGGTATTGCACTAAAATATAGTGACTCTCATTTTTCTCTCACAGTAGGGAAGAGAAGCCTTTATAAACTCCTTTTCACCGACCTTGGTGAGGCAGAGAATTCAGACAACTTTTGCTTCCTCCTAGAGTAAGTAGAGAACCTTGATTTAATGCTGATAAAGACCTCCCTAGAGCCACCAAGGAGCCATGGATAATGTATGGAGAAGATGACTCAAATCCTTACTTTGAGCAACCTTTATGAACACCTCATAAACTCCCCCTGATAAGATTCTCTCTCTCTCTCTCTCTCTCTCTCTCTCTCTCTCTCTCTCTCTCTCTCTCTCTCTCTCTCTCTCTCTCTCTCTCCCATGCTCTCCCTCTCCTTCTGTAAGCTCTCTCAGGTTATGACAAAAGCAAAAGATACTCTTTTTAACAAAAAAGAGATCTTATAAAGAAGGCCTTAAAAATTATCCTAATTTATAACTAACCATCAAAGTTCATCCAGGATGATCGATAGATTATCCTATTCAATCAATATATTTTAACCCTTCCAGCCAAGATGATCTCGATATACTGGACAATTAGAACAGATCATTTATTTTGATCATCTAGGATGATGAGGACATCATCCTGTATGATTAGTTCAAAATCATACATATCATCCAGCATAGAATTCGGGGCCAAGAGATTCATGTTAGATGTTGAAGAAATGTAACTGATCTTCTACGATGATGCTTAGATCATCCTGTATGATTAGTTCAAAAGTAGTGATTATTGTCTAGCATATAGTTCAGGTCATCCAGTAGAAATATCTGGATGATAAAGAATTATAATTGATCGTCCAGCACATAGATTAGGATGTCTAGGTGACTCAGGAGAAGAATAAGATTTTTCCTACTAATCATCTAAGATGATCTTACGATCATCTAGAATGATATGATTGATCAATCTAACCTTAATTAATTTTCTTAATCACCTAAATAATTTAGACATGACTGTAATGAATCATCCAGGATGATATGGGATCATCCTATATGATTTCTAAAAAATAAAATCTTGCATAAATGAGTTTGGCGGCTGAGTATTTTTTATTTAAGCATATCATACAAGATGATGAGAATATCATCCAGGATAATTTGATTAATTTAGATGACTTGACACAGATGCTCTAATTAGGGTTTTTATTTTTAACTGATAGTCTAAGATAATTTTGGATTGTCATGTATGATATGATCAAAAATAGAAAAACTCTTCAACTTATAAAATTTTTCCTTCTGAGTGTGTGTGTGCAAGGTTACTTAGTATTTGGATCCATCTTGTTAAAGTTGACTCAAAAAAAAAGTAAAAACCATTGAAATTAAATTTATAGACTTACTCAGTACTAATTTACCCAATCTTGAGCTGGCTTGAATTACAATTGACTTTGTGAACTTAAAGTTTGGTAGGTAGGGCAAACAAAATAGATGTGTAGTAGTAAAAATAGTAGAGAACTAGGAATGCCAAGATTTTTTGTTATCATCAAAATTATAATCATTGAATCCAAATTTATAACACATACACATCTTTGAAAAATAGTAGAAGCATTACAAAATCAAAAGGCGTTCTCTTAAAAGCAAAAAATCTATAAGGACCAATGAAAGTAATTTTATTATGATCATCAACTGCAATAGGAATTTGATGATATCCTGAATATCCATCTAGAAAGTAATAAAATGAATGCCATGCCATCCTATCTAGCATTTGATCAAGAAAAGGGAAGAAAAAAATGTTCTTTTCTACTAGCTTTATTTAATTTCCTAAAATCTATGCAAATCCTCCATTCTGAAATAGTTCTAGTTGATATAACTTCACTGTGTTCATTTGTCATAACACACAATCCCCTTTTTTAGGAATATAATGAATATGACTAACCTAAGAACTATCTGAAATAAGATAAATAGTCACAAAATCCATTCATTTAAAAATCTTCTTTTTAACCTCTTTCATAGAAGGGTTAATTCTTCTTTGCGGGTTAGTTTTATTATTGAATTAGCTTCCTTTAAAATTCAATGCATCCAAATTGAAGGACTAATCCCCTTAATGTTAGTAATTGTCCACCCAAAAACTCTTTTAAAATTAATCAACACCCTAATCAATTCACTTTTTTGATGTTGTTTTAAATTAAATAAAATAATTACAGGAAGATTAGAGTTAGTACCCAAAAGTATACTTTAAATTACAAGGTAAAGCCTTAAGCTATAAAATAGGGACTTCCTTTATGGATGGTATTAAAGTTTTCTCAAAAGATGATGTTTCTTTTTTTTTTTAAAGAAGCACAAGGCTGAATTTTATTAACCAAAGCAAATAGATTATAAATTACTAGATACTATAGATTCCTCCTTTAAAAAATTATAGAATAAGGAAGGAATCTTATTAGAGGATAAATCCTCCCAACAAAAATTATTGCAAATGGCATAGCTACCACATAGATTTGCCAGCTTATTACATTCTCTATTTACCCAATTAAAAAAAATAAACATATGATCCTTTAACTATAAAAGATCATCTTTCCGCTTACCTTCCAAGCCTTGCAAATATTTGATAACATTATAGTTGTCTCCTTCTATAATAACTCCTTGATAATCTTGCAACCAATCCTTCTTGATCTCCCTTATGAATTGAACCAAGAAAACATTTTTATGTAATACAACCTTCTCCAGTTCTTCCATAGAAAGATCTATGATTAAACATTTTTTATCCTCCTCATCAATCATTCTATTGGGACAAGGCTAGCCATCCAGATATCCTTCTCATCTATTCCATTTCTTACTGAAAAATTTTAGAAAAACTTCATAAATAGGCTTTTGATCCTCAATAACTATCCCATCTTCATTCTTAATTTATAAATACAGTTTGAGTTCTTCCTTGCTGATGCAAACGAGTGGAAGAAGCTAGAGTTAGTGTCAATCTCCTTCACCCACCTTATCTTTGCTCTTTGCTTCAACCAAGTGCTCTTCCTTGCCAAAACTGTATTCAAATCTCCAACATGCAATTGAAGAATGAAGACTTCCTCCTCAGCCAGCCATCCAATCTCCACCTCTTTAGTCTGTAATTCCAGAATTTTGGATTTTAAGAATACTTTTTGCTGTTCAAACTGTTTAAATTTAGCTCTACTCAATTAAAACAACGCCTTCATAGTTCTTCGAAATTTAAGATTCAACACTTGAGCATTGTCTCCACTAGTCTTCTTGGACCAAGCTGCTTTAACCACTCCAACTAATGCTGGGTATGAAGCCCAAACTTCCTCAAACCTTATGATTTTGTCCGCTAGAAAATTAACATCCAAGAAATTCAATATGATAGGATAATGGTCTGATGCAACCCTTGTCAATTGCCTCACCAACATCCGATTGAACTTCAAAGAAAAAGGATTCACATAGCATCTATCCAACCTCTCCAAGATTCTAGCATTGCCATTTTTGTTATTGCACCAAGAGAATCTTGGTCCAATAATATTTACCTCATGAAGGTCACATCTTGCTAAGAATGAGCTCATTTCTCTAGCTCCTTGAGAAAACCAAAATGGTATTCATCCTCTTTTATGTTCCTTTGATAAAATACAATTAAAGACACCTTCAACAATTAGGGGATTTCTGTTAGAGCAAAACTCCTCCAGGTTATCCCACAGAATCCTTCTATGAACCACTTCTCTACCACCATAAACCGTGGCTATTCTCCACTTCCCCATCTTCATGATTACAAGATCACCTATAACAGCTTGATTTGAAGAGAATAAGAAATTAAAGGAAGCTAGCTTGAACTTCCATAATATCAAAATCCCTCCAGATAAACCTATAGCAGGAGCTTGAACAAAATCCCATTCATTCCCAATAAGGCTGTAAATTTTAGGATTGCTAAAGTTTAAGGATTTAGTTTCTAAAAGCCCAACAAAAAACACATTGTTTTCTTTCACCATCTCCTTCAAATATAGAGAAGCCACTTTTTTCCTAGCTCCTCTATAATTCCAAAACATAATCAAAGCCATTTATGGAGCAAAAAGGGAAGAACTTCCCTTTTTTCCTTCAAGTCATTTACCAATTTCCTTCCTCTCGGTAATAGTTTAATAGGGCCAAGACTTCTAAGCTCTTTGGCTAGCTTAATCTTGATGCTGGATGAACCACCTTCACTGAAATCTTCTTTCTCCTTTCCATCACAGTCCTTAGGAGAACAGCCTTCTCTATTCACCTTTGTAACTAAAAAAGGTTTAACAATCTCTGTCTCACCATTTCCTTCAACATTCTCTGTCCCAGTTGTTGAAACTTGTTCAATATGAATTAGGTTGTTAAACCTAAGCTTATGTCCCAGTGAACAACCAAGAGGGGGGGGGGGTGAAGTAGTAATTAAAAATTTATCCCTCTTATAAAAAAAATTTATACCAAAAAAAACTTTAGTGAATTTTGTAGAAAACGTTTTTCAACCATAAGTTAAAACAATAAAAACAAAAGCAGCGGAAAAAATAAAAGACACAAGTTTTATAGTGGTTCAGTCAAACACGACCTACTTCCACTCCCTGGAGGCACCCTCCGAGTATTGCACTGATACCACTAGTGACTCTCCTTTTGCACCCACAGCAAGGCGGAGAAGCCTTTACAAAACTCTCTTCCACCACTACCCGATGCGACAGAGAATCTTCGTCCTTTTACACTCTCCAAGTGTTAGCAGAGAATCGTTCGTCTGTTCACACTCTCCTGGTGTAGGTAGAGAACCCTTCATCCTTTCACACTCTCCAAGTGTGGGCAGAGAACCCTTCATCCTTTCACACTCTCCAGATGTGGGAAGAGAACCCTTCATCCTTTCACACTCTCCCAGAGTAGGCAGAGAACCCTTCGTCCTTTTAACTCTTCAAGTGTGGGTAGAGACCCTTCATCCTTTCACACTCTCCTTGTCACGACCCAACCCGACTGGGACGGATCCCGCTCGCATCTGGTCACGACGGAACTTTAAAAAATCCAGGATCTAGTTTTGGAATTTGCTTAAGAACTTTCTTCCAAATATTACACAGACAGAAAAACACAGAGCTACTATAACCATCCAAATGCAGAATGATTCATCTATCTTTTCTTTCCTCAAAATAATCATATACAGATACAGTGCATGGCTTCAGACAGAAATAACAGAACAGAACAGAAAAGCCATGACTGTACAAAAATCAAAAGTACAAAATACCTAATCACAGATCAGACTCAGAACGTCTAAACCAAGACCTCCTTCCCTTTCCCAGAACCTGAAAACCACGCAGAAAGCAAGGATGAGCTAACAGCTCTGCAAAACATCAATCACCAATCAAAATCCTCAGAAATTCACATCAGAAAATACATCAGAAAAGTATCCGTACAGAATTCGTATAACAGACAGAACAGATAACAGCTCAATCAGAAATCAAACATCGGATACGAAAAATTGAAATTTCATCAAATCGGATATCATAAAGCTTTCATGTCACAGAGCAGACAGAATCATACAGAATAATCAGAATCGTATAGAAATCAGAAATCAGATAAGTCACATTACAGCTTTATAGAATAGATAATTTCATAACAGAACTTCCTTCCAGATGTCAGAACTTCCCCTCTTCCCCTTATGGATCCCTGTTTGTACATATAGCACCAGAACTTCCTCTTATAGCTCCCTTTTGTGCTTATAGCACCAGAACTTCCCCTTATGTCTCCCTTGTGCTTATAGCACCAGAACTACCCCTTATGTCTCCCTTGTGATAGCATACAATTAATCAATTCATTCCATATACAATTCGGAACAAAAGCAGAATTCGTACGAAAATCCAGCGGCATAACGGCAGTATATGGAATTTACACAAAATTCACAGATTCAGAATTTTACCAAATTACCATAGAACTTTCACAACAACATTGTAAGACTTTCATTATACTGACAAAACATTTTTCAATATTCTGATAATTTGCAGTTCAATTAAAACACCGCAGAATCCAAAATATCCGGTAAAAATCTTCTAGAAATTACTTAAAATGTGCACAATTATTATCTCAGAAACATACCAAAAGTTACGCGGTAAAACCGTTGTCAAACAAAAATAATACCATAAATTTGCTAACATAAACAAAATTCGGAACAGAAAATGCGTCAAAAATCTCATTTCTGAAAATTGAGAAAGGCAGAATGTGTCTTACCTCGAGTCAGTCAACTTCTCTAACTACAGCAACGGACGAAAATGGACCAGAGTCATCCAAAAATCCTCTTTTCCTTTGGTTTTCTCTCTCCTGGACGTCCTTTTCTTTCCAAAATATCTCATTTCTATATATATCCAGACTGATCGTACCAGACGATCACAACTTCATCCCGGACGATTTAGGCTCTGGACGAATTTCGTCCAGACGAAATTAAATAGCATCCCTGACGACTTTCTCTCGAGAAAATTTTTGTCCAGACGATCCAAATTTTGTCCAAATGAACCATGCAGCCAAAAATGTTTTCCTGCACAACCTGTACCGATCGTCCCGGACGATCCAACTTTGTCCGGGCGAACCTGGGAGGAAAAATGGTCTTTACAATCTCCCCAACTTCAGAAAAATGTCATCCTCGACATTGCCAAACCAAACTTAGTCAGAAAAGATACGGATATACTTGCCTCATGTCCGACTCCTTCTCCCAAGTCGCTTCTCGTGCTATTCGGTGCTTCCACTGAACTTTAATCATAGGAATCTGTTTACTTCTTAACTTGCGTACATCATAGGACAAAATCAACTCAGGTTCTTCTTTGTACTGTAGATTCTCCTGAATCTCAACCTCATCAGCAGACAACTTCTTGTCAGAATCAGATATCCACTTTCTCAAAGTAGATACGTGAAAAACATTATGCACATCAGACAACTGATCGAATAACAACAATTTATAAGCAGACTTTCCAATCCTTTTAATAATCTCAAAAGGGCTGACATACCTTGGACTGAGCTTGCTCATTCTACCAAATCTGCTCACACCTTTCATCGGACTGACTTTGACATACACAAAATCACCAACCTGAAATTCCACAAATCTATACTTCTAATTGTAATACTTCTGTTGTCGATCTTGTGCAGCTTTCAATCTTTCTTTAATCAAATTGATTTTCATAACAGTTTCATCTACAAATGTAGCACCCATTTCTTATCTATCTCCTACCTCAGTCAGAGTCAACGGAGTTCTACACTTCCGATCATACAAAGCTTCGTAAGGTGCCATACCAATACTGGACTGAAAACTGTTATTATAAGCAAATTCGATCAAAGGGATGTGATCTTCCCAACTTCCTCCAAAATCAAAAATGCATAACCTCAGAAGATCTTCCAGTACCTAGATAGTCCTCTCAGACTGTTCGTCAGTCTGCGGATGAAAAGTCATACTGAAATGCAATCTCGTACCCAATCCTTGCTGAATACCCTTCTAAAGTCTGGAAGTAAATCATCCATCTCGATCAGATACAATCACTTTAGGCACACCATGTAATCTAACAATTTCCTTCACATATACCTGTGCCAACTTATCCACCGGATCCGTCTGCCTGATCGGAAGAAAATATGCAGACTTCGTCAATCGATCCACAATCACCCAGATGGCATCATGTTCTTGCCTAGATCGAGGGAAACCCATAGCAAAGTCCATCGTTACCTCCTCCCACTTCCACTCAGGGATAGGCAACGACTGCAAAAGACCTCCTGATCGCTGATGCTCTGCCTTCACTAACTGATAGGCTTCTCATTTCGCAACAAAATCTGCTACATCCTTTTTCATTCCAGGCCACCAGAACAAACTCTTCATGTCTCCATACATCTTGCCACTTCCCGGATGAATCGTATAGCCTGAATGATGTGATTCGTACAGAATCTCTTTCCTCAAATCTCCAAACACAGGAATCCACAATCTGTTCTTACAAAAGATAATACCAGAATAAAAAATTCATAGTTCAGGTTTCTTACCAGATTCAATCTGAGCAATCAACTTCAAATAGTCAGAATCTGACTTTTGAGCTTCCTGAATTCTTTCTTCCAGGGAAGACTGAATGTTCATCTGAGTCAAAACACCAGAATCTGCACCAGTAGAGGAAATCACCTCTAACTGTAATATTTCCATATCTCGTATCAGATACTCTTCAGAAGTGAGCTAAATACCTGATAATCTAGAAGACTTCCTGCTCAAAGCATCGGCTACCACATTAGCCTTACCAGGCTGATACTAAATCATCAGGTCGTAGTCCTTGATCAACTCAAGCCACCTTCTTTGCCTCAGATTCAGATCCTTCTGAGTGAATATGTATTTTAAGCTCTTATAATTTGTAAAGATCTCACACCGGATGCCATATAAGTAGTGACGCCATATCTTCAAAGCAAAAATAACTGCAGCCAATTCCAAATCATACGTCGGGTAAGTCTTTTCATGTGGTTTCAACTGCCTCGAAGCATAAGCTATTACCCGACCATGCTGCATCAGAACACAGCCTAACCCTTTCAGTGAAGCATCACTGAACACCTAAAATCCTTTCGTACCTGACGGAAGTGCTAACACAGGAGCAGATATCAAACAATCCTTCAACTTATGAAAACTAGCTTCATACTCTGGTGTCCAGACAAAAGCTACTGACTTCTGAGTCAGTCTCGTCAGAGGCAAAAAAATCTGGGAAAATCCTTTCACAAATTTTTTATAGTATCCGGCCATGCCCAAGAAATTACGTACCTCAAATACCGTAGTAGGCCTTAGCCAATCAGCAACAGTTTGAATCTTCTGGGGATCAACAGAAATACCTTCACCGCTCACCACATGCCCCAGAAAAGAAATGCTCTTGAGTCAGAATTCACACTTGGAAAACTTAGCATACAACTGATGCTGTCTTAAAGTCTCCAACACAATGCTCAAATGTCTGGCATGATCTTCCTCAGAAGCAGAATACACCAGAATATCATCAATGAAGATGATCACAAATTGATCCAGATACTCCCTGAACACTCTATTCATCAGATCCATAAAAATAGTAGGTGCATTGGTTACCCCAAAAGGCATAACCAAAAACTCGTAGTGTCCGTACCGAATACTGAAAGCTGTCTTCAACACATCAGCTTCCTTCACCTTCACCTGATAGTATCCAGATCTCAAATCAATCTTTGAAAATATAGAAGAACCAGAAAGTTGGTCAAACAAGTCATCAATCTGTGGTAATGGATACTTGTTCTTGATCGTGACTTTATTCAAATCTCTGAAATCAACACACATACGGAGTGTTCCATCCTTCTTCTTCACAAACAGTACAGGTGCTCCCCAAGGAGAAACACTAGGACGAACAAATCCTCTATCCACCAACTCCTGGAGCTGAACTTTTAACTCATAAAGTTCTTTCGGTGCCATCCTGTACGGAGCTTTTGATACCGGAGTTGTACCCGGAAAAATATCAATAGAGAACTCAAAATCTCGATCCGGAGGTAAACCAACCAACTCCTTAGCAAATACATCAGAAAACTCCAGTACAATTGGGATATCAGAAAGAGAACCCACATCTATGTTCATATCCTGTACAGAAGCCAAAAATACCGGGCAACCCTTCTTCCATATTCTTCTGACTACCAACACAAAAATCAAACAGGATAGAACACCTCATAATCCTTGAAATACACATCTTTCTCCATCCATAAGCATGCTTACTTGCTTTTTCAAACAGTCAATCTGAGCCTCATACAGACTCAGCCAATCCATATCCAAAATCACATCATAAGAAGAGATAGGCAACAGAATCAAACTTGACTTTCACTTCTTGCCAGAAATATCAATCTCACAAAAACAAAACTTTCGGGCGATCAAATTGCTTCCAGCCGGCAAAATAACGGAAAGCGAAACCGATAGCAAAACAGAATCCAAATGCAAAGCATCAAAATAACGCTCGGAAAGAAATGAGTGACTGGCTTGAGAATCAAACAAAACACGACAGGGATGATCAGAAATATAAATCATACCTATCACGACATCCGGAGCATCTCGAGCCTCCTGCTGACTCAAACTGTACACACAAGGCTGAACTGGAGCTGGAGCTACTGAACCACTAGACTCCCGCTGACTACTAGTAGGTGGTCTTCGTGCCACAAAACTCGACCCATCACCTCTACCAGAGGATCCTTCAGTCACAGTACGTGGAGGAATAGTCCTCGGTCGTCCTGCTGAACCAACAGGTCTACTATCAGATCGAAACTCAGATCTTCTATCAAATCCAGCCTGTAGACACTCTGCAATCCGATGTCCTGGCTGACCATATCTGAAGTACTGACCAGTCATCCTGTAGCACTGGCCAAAATGTCATCGTCCACAACTTTGGCACACAGGTGCCTCACTAACAGATCTAGAACTGGTCGTACTGGTAGTGGCAGTACCAAAAAATCCTGACTGTCCCCTCCTCCTGGAGTCTCTGGAAACAAATCTCCTCTTGTTAGAGGAACCACTGCTAGAAGTATCACCCCCGAACCTCTTCCTACTCGCAGTCCACTGCTGCTGAGTAGCCATCAGATCATTCTCTATCAAAAGAGCTCTCTCCACAAGCTCAAAGAAATCAGAAATGTGAAATGGTACTAGGGGCTGCCTCAGACTATCTCGTAGTCCCCTCAGAAATCGATAGCACTTCTCAATAGAAGTACTCACCAACTGTGGAGCATATTTGGCTAAGGCAGTAAACTCAGTCTCGTACTGCATCACAGTCCTGCTCCCCTGAACTAGTCTCAGAAAAGTCTCCTGCATCTGGCTGTCGTGTAGAAGGAGGTACAAACCACGATCGGAATTCCTCAGAAAATTCTTCCCAAGTAATTAAAGAATTTAGCTTCCCTTGGAATTTCGCCTCCTGTTGGCCTATCCACCAGTGCTCTGCTTCCCCATCCAACAGAAAAACTGCCAACGGAACTTTCCTGTCCGAAGGACACTGCATACCGTCGAAAGTCTTCTCCAACCTCCTCAACCACTCTTCAGCTGCGCTAGGCTCAACAGTGCCCTCAAACCTCGGAGGTTTCAATCTCAGAAATAACTGCAGATGTTTATCTATATCCTCAGATCGAACAATAGAGGCTCTACTCTGAGTCTCGCTCATCATCTGAGCAACCAATGTAGCAAACTGAGAAAGTGTATCAGAACCAACCACTGGGATAGTACTACCCACTAGAGCTACCTGACTAGCACTCTGCCCATCTGTCATATCAGGGTCTGGCAGATCCATGATCACACAGAAAACTAAGCACAAAAGCAACATAATAAAAATCCAGACAAACTAGAACTACCCCAGACAGACTCACAGATCACTTCCTACAGCTCTGTCTTACAATTCCTAATTCCAAAACCATTGCTCTGATACCACTAAAGTTTGTCACGACACAACCCGACCGAGACGGATCCCGCTCGCATCGGGTCGCGACGGAACTTTCAAAAATCCAGGATCTAGTTTTGGAATTTGCTTCAGAACTTTCTTCCAAATATTACACAAACAGAAAAACACAGAGCTACTATAACCATCCAAATACAGAATGATTCATCTATCTTTTCTTTCCTAAAAATAATCATATACAGATATAGTGCATGGCTTCAGATAGAAATAACATAACAGAAAAGCCATGACTGTACAAAAATCAAAAGTACAAAATACCTAATCACAGATCAGACTCAAAACGTTTAGTCCAAGACCTCTTTCCCTTGTCCAGAGCTTGAAAACCACGCAGAAAGTAAGGATGAGCTAACAGCTCAGCAAGACATCAATCACCAATCAAAATCCTCAGAAATTCACATCAGAAAATACATCAGAAAAGTATCCGTATAGAATTCGTATAATAGATAGAACAGATAACAGCTCAATCAAAAATCAAACATCGGATACAAAAAACTGAAATTTCATCAAATTGGATATCATAAAGCTTTCATGTCACAGAGCAGACAGAATCATACGGAATAATCAGAATCGTATAGAAATCAGATAAGTCACATTACAACTTTACAGAACAGATAATTTCAGAACAGAACTTCCTTCCAGATGTCAGAACTTCCCCTCTTCCCCTTATGGCTCCTTGTTTGTGCATATAGTACCAGAACTTCCCCTTATAGCTCCCTTTTATGCTTATAGCACTAGAACTTCCCCTTATGTCTCCCTTGTGCTTATAGCACCAGAATTCCCCTTATGTCTCCCTTGTGCTTATAGCATCAGAACTTCCTTTTATGTCTCCCTTGTGATAGCATACAATTAATCAATTCATTCCATATACAATTCAGAACAAAAGCAAAATTCGTACGAAAATCCAGCGGCATAATGGCAGTATACGGAATTTACACAAAATTCACAGATTCAGAATTTTACCAAATTACCACAGAACATTCACAACAACATTGTAAGACTTTTATTGTACTGACAAAATATTTTTCAACATTCTAATAATTTGCAGTTCAATTAAAACACCGCAGAATCCAAAATATCCATTAAAAATCTTCCAAAAATTACTCAAAACGTGCACAATTATCATCTTAGAAACATACCAAAAGTTACGCGATAAAACCGTTGTCAAACGAAAATAATACCAAAAATTTGCTAATGGAAACAAAATTCGGAACAGAAAACGCATCAAAAATCTCATTTCTGAAAATTGAGAAAGGCGGAATGTGTCTTACCTCGAGTCGGTCAACTTCTCTAACTACAGCAACGGACGAAAACGGACCCGAGTCGTCCAAAAATCCTCTTTTCCTTTGGTTTTCTCTCTCCTGGATGTCCTTTTCTTTCCAAAATATCTCATTTCTATATATATCCAGACTGATCGTACCAGACGATCGCAACTTCGTCCCGGATGATTTAGGCTCTGAACGAATTTCGTCCAGATGAAATTAAATAGCATCCTTGACGACTTGCTCTCGGGAAAATTTTTGTCCAGACGATCCAAATTTCGTCCAGACGAACCATGCAGCCAGAAATGTTTTCCTGCACAACCTGTACCGATCGTCCCGGACGATCCAACTTCGTCCAGATGAACCTGGGAGGAAAAATGGTCTTTACACTCCTGGTATAGGCAGAGAATCCTTCGTCCTTTCACACTCTCCAAGTGTGGGCAGAGAACCCTTCATCCTTTCACACTCTCCAAGTGTGGGCAGAGAACCCTTCAGCTATTCACACTCTCCATGTGTCGGCAAAGAACCAAATCTCCTTGATAGATCTTCTCACAAGAAATCAAGGAGGATGAGATAAAAGAGTGAAATAATCACAAACCACAAGTGGAGACTCTTACCTTTGAGTACCAAGTGTATCCTTCACGCTCCAGTAGTAAGAATCCTCCTTCAAACACTCTCTCACACTCTCTCCTTGACTCTCTCTTCAATTGGCATGAAGATCAATAGGCAAAAAGATTAAGAGATAGTTTTATTTGGACTTCATATAGGAAAGACAAGAAAAACCATCCAAAAACTGCTGATTTTCAAGTCTGTACATAGTGGATCATCCCGTACTAATCTACTTAAATCAGTTGCATATGAACCCAATGTATATAGGTACGAACTGACTTCATACCCGATCATCATCCCGTACGAACTATGTTCATCCAGTACGAAAATTTATTTCATGGGTTGGTTTCGATAAACACTAGGACGATACAAAATTTCAAAAGACAGAGCATTTCGTCCTAGGACGAATGGGAGTTCATCTGGACAAAAATTTTTCAGAGAGCATTTCGTCCTAGGACTAATAAGAGCTCATCTAGACAAAAAATTTCCAGAGAGCATTTTGTCCGTGGATGAATAGGATTTTGTCTCGATTTAAATTTTCAAGAGAGCGTTTTGTCTTGGGACAAATAAGAGCTCGTCTGGATGAAAATTTTCCAGAGAGCATTTCATCCTAGGATGAATAGGATTTTGTCTGGATGAAAATTTTCTAAAGAGCATTTCATCCTGGTATGAATAGGATGAATCGTCTGGACTATTCAGCATAAAGTGAGAATCCAGAGCAGATCGTCTTAGGATGAATTGAGAAATTTGTCTGGACGATCATGACTTAGAAAATTTTTCCCACTTCCTGTTCGTGCCATTGCTCTTCTAAGGGGATTAATTGACTTGATCGTCCTGTACGAACAAGGTTCGCCCCGTACGATCAGTGTGATTTTTAAAGATCTCCCCAAGTGTGTGTATGCTAAGCTTATTTAATTAAAATCATATTTTCTCAAACTCAATTATAATAAAAATTATAAACATCAATTTATAAATTATCTCATGCTGAATGTTGACTTGAAGTCTTCATTAGTCTGGAGTTCGATTATCCTAAAATGTTAGTCCACACACGAACAAAAACAATTTTTCCAAAAAGTATTAGGAGAAAAATAAAACTTAAAACAATAATATTTGGAATCATCAAAACTATATAAGTTGCAAGAAGATAAAACCTTCAAACAGTAACTCTCTTAAAAATCTCCCCCGTTTTAATGATGGAAAAATAATAATTGTTTGTATAATTTTCAAATTCTAAGAATCTCCTGAACTCCTCCTGAATTGATGAACGTATCAAAATAAGGAGGCATTACACAACAAATGTATCTCTCTTTCCTTTTTTAAATATGATGCGAAAATAATATGATAACAGAAAATAATATAAACATACAAAAACAATATGATAATAGAAAACAATACAAATATTATTCCCCCCCCCCCCCTTTTTTGACAACAGCAAAAAGAGAAGAAGAAAAAGAACAGAAATGTAAGTAGTTATATGATAATCCTTTGATAATTAATCCTTAAAGGTGATTGAAATAAATTTTGCAAATAAAATCAAATCATTAGGTAAATAAAAATGATTCATAGAATTTAAGAAGAGATATAACTTTTATAATAAAAAAGATATATCAAAAATATGAATCAATTTAGACACTAAGATAAATTATATCATTGCATAAATGATGAATATAAAATTTGTATATTTCAAATTTCAAGAAGAAATAAAAATGTACAAAAGATCAATTTGAATTAAGAGATTGAAAGATTATGGAAAGAATTAACTACCACATGTGGCGCTTTGCGTATCTTTTTCAATAGTTTGTGGCACATTTTTGTTCATCTTTTTACTTGTGGGCATATTTTGTGCCTCTTTTTCAAATTGAGAATCATTGCACATTCCTTTTGATTTTGAACATTTGTACATTTTTCAAGAGTAATCTTGATCTTTCCAAAATCAATGATAAAAAATTTCTGATTTTCTAAGTACAACAATTTTTATTGATAAGTGAAATACAAAATAAGAAAACATCACAATTGTAATAATAATATTAAACATTAATGTAGTCTAATAAGAGAAATGAAATTAACATTCTTAATTATATCAAGTTATAAGCAAAATTTAAATATAGAAAATTTAATTTTTCTAATGAATTTAATTTTGTATTTCACTTCAAGGTAAAGCACTTTTATGATCAAAAAATTTTAGAGATTTTCATATAGGCTAATATACATTTCAACATAAAATTAAAACCAAGATAAGATAACTTATATTGATATCATGATAATAAATATTACAATTTTGAGAAATGATATCAATACATCATAAAACATAAATGCTAAAACATAAATAAAAACTAACACATAACTAAAACATACCACATCACAAATTATCAAAGTACAATCACATCAACTAAAGAAGATCATAAGCAAGTACATGAATCACTCTAATGAGGCCTGATCTAGAGGAGGAGGAGGAGGAGGAGGCACAGTACTGAAAAAATTAAAATAACTACTTATCGTAAGCATATTTGAACTTATATCATTTATCTGTTCTCGCATATATCCCATGTCTTGATTGTACTGAACATCCTACTACTGTAAGTGAGTTTTAATTTGATCAAATCTTTGATCAAAATGAGACTCTAAATGATCAAATCTCTGAACCAAATGTTGGTAATTTGGTTCACTAGCAGGTGCAGGTGCAGGTTCCTCCTCTAAGTCACTAATAACATATGTTTTACGTGGTTCATCTTTATTGAAGATTGCTCTAAAAGATCCGTCATTGTAGTAGAGAGGTTCTTCAAAATCTTGAACTGGATGAACCAATTCAAACTTCTTCCCCAAAATGTAGGCAACAAGATGTCCTAAGTAAATTTCCTTCTTTCTTTTATGAGCGACATGACCAATTTCAGAAAGTCCATAAAAATAATCAAGGATTAGTTGGCTTCATTTATAGGTTGGTCAATCATAATCAAGTTGGTTACTGTAGAAAGAAGAGGAGTAATGTTGACTCTATCACCAACTTTAGGAATAATGAAAGTTTAAAAAACATGCTGGATGATACGAGCATTGCGAACAAGAGAGGGCACTTTAGGCATATGCTCCTTAAATATAATTCCTCTAATCACTTGATTAATTTCAGTCCAGTCAAAATCAAAAGTAGCGGTCAAGGTATGGGCTCTAATCCCTTCAGTCCTTAAGTTCCTAAGTCTTCCTTTATGATTTCTACTTTCTTTTTAAAAACATATGACCTAATCACGGAATGGTCAGAATTGAAAGACATGTTTGCTTGGAAGTAGTGAAAGGTCTCTTTGTTGTAGAAGCGGACTAGTGTGAGAATGAGACCAAATTGAGTGGAAGCAAACAAGTTCATTACCTGAAAGATCAGTTGTTTATGAATAAGAACTCTAGAAGGGGTGATCTTAGCAGAGGCAAATCTAGGAAATGACTCTTCATTGGCTTTGGACAGAAAATTATCGCTTGAGTTCTTGGGTGTACCCTTGGCTAGAACCTTTTGTCGTTTGCTTGAGCTTGCCATGGATAAGATCTAAAAGAAAAAAGGGGTCTGAAAGGGATGTGTGAGTGATGAGTATTGTGTTCAAAGCCTGTCAATTTAATGAAATATGACTATTTGTACAGATGAAATTACTTTCGTCCCGTAAGAAATTTAGTTCATCCCGTACGAAAAAATTTCGTATGGATGAACGAATGAGTCCAAAAAAGAAACAGCTTTTCGTAATCACACAAGTAACGATGCGTCGATTCATACAGACTTTTGACCAAATGTTCATACAGACGAACAGGTGTTCGTCCTGCACGATCAAAAATTTAAGATCATTTTGATGGAAGTTGAACCCGTCCCCCACATCGAATCGCCAATCGTTCATCCGGACGAACCAAAGGTTCATACGTATGAATATAATATTAAAAATGACCTTATCCGTTTAACTGTCAATCAATCGTACAGATGTTTAAAATTTTTTTCTAGACAATCGTGATGATCGTACAGATGAAGTGAAAAATAAAAACTGAAAATTTGTATGCAAACCGTTCAAATCCGATAGTTAACACACTACACAATTCATCCCGTATGAAAATAATTTTGTCATGGACGATTATCACTCAATTTTTTAAAAACAAACAATCAAAAGTCTAGATGAGAGAATTTTATTAAACTAAAACACAAACTCAATCAAAAAAATGAAAAATAAAAACACAAACTCAATAAAAACAAGATAGAAAAACGCATAAAAATCACAAAATCACAAATACACATAAAAATACTAACTAGAAAAACACACATCAATGTTTCAGAAATATTTTAATTAAGCATTCAAATCGATCACACCAAGCATTATTCTTCATGCACTGAAAGTATCAAAGGCTAATGGTTTTGTAAAAATGTGCAAGTTGATTTTCTGTAGAAACATGAGTGAGTTTAATTTCTCGTTTGGATACATGATCCCTTATGAAATGATGCCTGATGTCTATATGTTTGGTTCTTGAATGTTGAATAGAATTTTTAGAAATGCAAATAGCACTAGTGTTATCACAATAAATTGGTATAGTGCCTATAGTTAATCCTAAATCAATCAACTGTTATTTCAACCAAAGTACTTGTGCCACACAACTTTTTAATGCAATGTATTCAGCTTCAGCAGTCGATAGGGCTACTAAATTTTGTTTTCTACTGAACCAAGAGACTAAAGAATTTCTAATAAATTGATATGTTGTGATTTTTTGGATTTGATTGAAATCTAACACACAAACAAACACTAAACATGATATCGGGCCGGCTAGCTGTCAAGTAAAGCAAAGATCCAATTATCCCACTAAATTTTATTTGATCAACAGATTTTCCCTTAGGGTCCTTATCCAACTGAACTGAGAAAAAAGTGTACTAATAGGTTTAGCATTATCCATTTCATACTTTTTGAGGATGTCCTTAACATACTTTGACTGATTAAGAAATGTACCCTCCTCAATTTGGTTAATGCTAAAGCCTAGAAAGTAACTTAAATCTCTCATTAAACTCATTTCAAATTCACTACTCATTATTTTAGAAAAATCATCACAAAGATTTTTATTTGAAAATACAAAGATGTTGTCATCAACATAAATTTGTATAATGAGTATATCCTTTTCAAATTTCTTCAAAAAGAGAGTTGTATCCATACTTTTTTTTCAAATGATCTTTCAAGTAGGAAGGTGCTCAATCTCTCATACCAAACCCTAGGTGCATGTTTCAATCCATATAATTCCCTTTCAATTTGAATACATGATTTGGGTATTTAGAATTTTCAAAACCTTGAGGTTGTTCTACAAAAATATCCTCTTGAATTTTCCCATTTAAAAAGGCACTTTTTACATCCATTTGATACAGTTTAAACCCTCTAAAATAGGCAAAGGCTAACAAAACCCTAATTACTTCAAGTCTAGCTACAGGGGCAAAAATCTCCTCAAAATCAATCCCTTTAATCTGATTATACCACTTAGCAACTAATCTTGTCTTATTTCTAATGACTACTCCTGAGTCATTCATTTTATTTTTGAATACCCACTTAGTTCTAACTACACTTTGATCCTTTAGCCTTGCAGTCAATTCTCAAACTTTATTTCTTACAAATTAATTTAACTCTTCTTACATAGCCAAAATCCAAAATTCATCCGAAAGTGCTTGATCAATATTTATGGGTTCTATGGTTGAAATGAAGGCTGAATGATTGACTTCCTTGTTTAGTCCACGCTACCCTCACTAGGTTTACCTATTATCAACTCCTTTGGATGATTTTTAGAAAATCTCAAATCTCTAGGAAAAGGGTTTTCTATCTCCAAATTTTCTTCTAAATTTTCTTCCAAATTTATTTTATCAATCTTTTAGGAGTTAATCTCAATCTCTTCTTCTATAACATTTAGCTCTTCTAAAATTCCATATTCATCAAATACAATATGTGTGGTCTCCTCAATTACCAATGTTCTTTTGTTGAATACTCTATAAGATTTTTCAACACTTGAGTATCCTACAAACATTCATTTATCTGATTTTGGATCAAATTTTCCTAAGGCAGATTTTCCATTGTTATGAATAAACACCTTACAACCAAAAACATGTAAATATGATAAATTATGTGTTCTTCCTTTTAGCAACTCATAGGGTGTTTTATTTAATTTAGATCTCATATTCACCCTATTCAGAATATAACATGCAGTGTTAATCGCCTCAGCCCAAAAATATTTAGGAAGTGAGTATTCTGCCAATATGGCTCGGGCAGCTTCTATTAATGTTCTATTTTTTCATTCGACTACCCCATTCTTTTGAGGGATTCTATATGCAAAAAAGTTGTGATCAATTCCTTTTTTCTTACAAAAATCCTTAAATCTTTCATTCTCAAATTCTCCTCCATGATCACTTTGTATAGTCATAATTTCACATCCTAGCTTTCTTTGAATCCAAATCGAAAAGTTTCTAAATTCCTCAAATGATTCACTCTTATGAAATAGAAATCTAACACATGTGAATCTAGAGTAATCATCCATAATCACAAATTCGTATACCTTCCCTCCTAGACTTACAGTTCCAACTGGTCCAAAAAGATCCATATGCAAAATCTCCAATGGTTTACAAGTTCTAAGATCCTTATTGGACTGAAAAGAGGACTTCACTTGTTTTCCTAATTGACATGCATCACAAAGGTGGTCCTTAGTAAAGTCTAGTTTTGGTATACCTCTCACTAGGTTCTTTTGGGTAATCCTCTTAAGGTTTTTCTTGCTAGAGTGACAAAGTCTCCTATGCCAAAGCCATGACTCATCAGAAATAGTTTTTAAACAAAAAGTAGTATGAGTTTTAATGTAATTCAAATCTAGCATATATATGTTGTTTACCCTTATATCATTCAAAACATCATTTCAATTTAGGCTTAATGTACAGCTAGTAGGAAAAAATTTTATACAATATCCTTTGTCACATAGCTGGCTTATACTTAACAAATTATGCTTTAAGCCTTCTACCAATAACACATTTTCAATATAAAAATTCTTAAGATTTCCCATCATACCTGATCCAACCACCTTCCTTGTGGTTTTATCTCCAAGTGTAACGTTTCCTCCACTCCTACCTTCCAGCGATATGAATTGTGCAGTATCTCCAATCATATGCTTTGAGCATCCGCTGTCCAGGTACCGCATGCTCTAACAAGGTCTTGTGTGAGAGCGACCCTACAAAATTATCAAATATTAGACCTGGGAACCCAAACAAGTTTGGATTCTCCTTTCGGCAATTTATAAATAGATGCATGTATGATATATCTAGGTTTATGCATCTTAGGTTGAGTTATCTTCTTTAAAGTATATGTGTGAGATATGTGCCCAATCAATCCACAATTATTACATTTGACTTTTAAAAAAGGATTCCTAAGTCTTCTACTATTCATTTATCTATTTAGGGATTACATAAATTTAGAATACAAAATAGGATTAGTGAAATCTTCAAGTTTAGGACGTATCCTATTATCCTCGAGAGCTTTTATCTTCAATATGTAATATGAATTCATATCTTCCAAAATTCGATTTGTATACTTATATCTATAAATTTTGCTCTCAGATTCATTCTTAAAATTTTTAAATTCTTTTTCAAGTTCTGCACAGGATGATTTTAAACTTTCATGATTTTTATTTAAGTCATCATATTCATCAAGTAATTTTATGTGGTTGTCATCAATTAAAGCATAATCTTTCCTAAGGATTTCATGTTCCTTTTGAAATTTCTCAAATTCTAAGCTCAGACTAGTATGCATTTTCTTTATCTTTCTATATGCATCATCCATGTGTTCAAAAACTTCAAAAAGTTTGTTTTAAGTCAATTCTCATACCTCTTCTTGATCTGACTAATCAAGATTATCGGCCATTAAGCATAGATTAGTGACTTCCTCTTCCTTTTCCATTTCTGACGAGTCCAAAGCTGAGTCCGCCTAGAAAGCTCTTTGGAATTTCTTCTTGCCCTTCTTCACAATTGGTTTTTCCTCTACCTTCTCCTTGCTAGGAGTGGCTTTGAGTTTTGGTAAATCGATCTTAATATGTCCAAGTTTCCTGCACTCATAGCAAATAATATCATTTAAAACCTTGACATTCCTATTAAATTTACCTCGATTCCATTGCTAGCGTCTCTTCTGCTTCCTCTTCAAAAAGCTTCTGAATTGTCTAGTCATTAGTGCTATGTTGTCTTCATCCTCAGGTTGTGAGTGTTCACTCTCTAACTCCTCCACTTTTAGTGCTATGTAATTTTTCCTTCTTGATTTACCTGCATCAATCTTTCTTTGACTAACTCCTTGCTCGTAAGCAATTAGTGAACCAAGAAGATTGTCAATATAGTAAATGTTAAGATCTTTAGACTCTGTAATTGTAGTAATTTTAGCATCATAAGCATTAGGCAAACAATGAAGAGTCTTATTAACCATTTCAACATTCGTTAATTTCCTACCCAATGCATATAAAGAGGTGACTATTTATGTGAATCTTGTGTACATATCAGAAATGGATTCATTTAGTTTTATGTGAAACAGTTCATAATCATGCAATATGATATTAAGTCTAGATTGCTTAACCTCATTGCTCCCTCATAAGTTATACAAAGCTTATCCCATGTGTCTTTTCCACTCTTGCAAGTAGAAACCCGCATGTAGTCTTCTGATTTAAGAGCACAAAAGAAACTATTCAAGCATTTCGCATTTAGTTGTGCTAAGTCACGTTCTTCTACAATCCAGTCCATAAAAGGTGTTTCAACTCTAACTCCGTCAACTAGTCTAGTTGGTTTTGTATACTCTTCCTGAACTAAGATCCACATAAGGTAATCAAGTGACTGTAAAAATATAGACATGCATCTTTTTCAAAAATCAAAAGGAATATTGTCGAACAATAGAGGTCTAGTTATAGAGTAACCCTCAGATGCATTTCGGTTTCCAAATATAGCCATCTACGTTAATCAAAAAGTAGTCTAAACTTATGATTTTGAAACAAAGCTCTAATACCACTTATTGAAACTTATTTAATATGAATTAGGTTGTTAAACCTAAGCTTATGTCCCAACAGCTAACCAAGAGGAGGGGTGAATTGGTAATTAAAAATTTATCCCTCTTTTAAAAAATTATTATACCTAAAATAACTTTAGTGAATTTTGTAGAAAATATTTTTCAACCACAAGTTAAAATAGTAAAAATAAAAGCAGCGAAAAAAATAAAAGACACAAATTTTATAGTGGTTCGGTTAAACACGACCTACATCCACTCCCCGGAGACACCCTCCGAGTATTGCACTAATACCACTAGTGACTCTCCTTTTGCACTCACAGTAAGGCGAAGAAGCCTTTACAAAACTCTCTTCCACTACTACCCAGTGCGGTAGAGAACCGTCGTCCTTTTATACTCTCCAAGTGTTAACATAGAACCGTTCCTCCTTTCACACTCTCCCAGTGTAGGCAAATAACCCTTTGTCCTTTCACACTCTCCAAGTGAGGGCAGAGAACCCTTCATCCTTTCACACTCTCCAAGTATGGGAAGAGAACCCTTCATCCTTTCACACTCTCCCGGTGTAGGCAGAGAACCCTTCGTCCTCTTACACTCTCCAAGTGTGGGCAGAAAACCCTTCATCCTTTCACACTCTCCTGGTATAGGTAGAGAACCCTTCGTCCTTTCACACTATCTAAGTGTGGGCAGAGAACCCTTCATCCTTTCACACTCTCCAAGTATGGGATGAGAACCCTTTGGCTGTTCATACTCTCCAAGTGTCGGCAGAGAACCAGATCTTGTTGACGTATCTTCTCATATGAATTCTAGAAGGACGAGAGAAAAGAGTGAAATAATCACAAACCACAAGTGGAGACTCTTACCTTTGAGTACCAAGTGTATCCTTCATGCTCCAGTAGTAAGAATCCTCCATCAAACACTCTCTCACACTCTCTCCTTGACTCTCCCTTCAATTGCATGAAGATCAGTAGGCAAAAAGATTAAGAGACAATTTTATTTGGACTTTATATAGGAAAGACACAAAAAACTGACCAAAGACTGCTAATTTTCAAGTCTGTACACAGTGGTCGTCCTGTACGATCATTAGATCGTCCCGTATGAATCTATGTAAATCAGTTGCATACAAACCCAATGTCTATAGGTATGAACTGACTTTGTACCTGATTATGGTCCCGTACGAACTATGTTCGTCCGGTATGAACAGTTATTTCATGGATTGGTTTTGACAAACAGCAAAACGTTAAAAAATTTTCAAAAGACAAAGCATTTCATCCTGGGACGAATGGGAGTTTGTTTGGACGAAAATTTTTCAGATCGCATTTTGTCCTGGGACAAATAAGAGCTCATTTGGACGAAAATTTTCTAGAGAGCATTTCGTCCTGGGATGAATAGGATTTCATCTGGAAGAAAATTTTCCAGAGAGAATTTTGTCTTGGGACTAATAAGAGCTCGTCTGGATGAAAATTTTGCAGAGAGCATTTCATCTTGGGATGAATAGAATTTCATTTGGACAAAAATTTTCCAGAGAGAATTTCATCCTTGCACGAACAGGATGAATCGTCTGGACTATTCAGCACAAAGTGAGAATCCAAAGCAGATCATCCCGGGATGAATTGAGAAATTTGCCTGGACGATCAGGACTTAGAAAAATTTTCTCACTTCCTGCTCGTTCCATTACTCTTCAAAGGGAATTAATTGACTTGATCATCCTGTACGAACAAGGATCATCCCGTACAATCAGTGTGATTTTTAAAGATCTCCCCAAGTGTGTGTGTAAGCTTATTCAATTAAAATCATATTTTCTCAAACTCAATTACAATGAAAATTACAAACTTCAATTTACAAACTATCTCATACTGAATGTTGATTTGAAGTCTTCATTAGTTTGGAGTTCAATTATCATGAAATGTTAGTCCACACACGAGCAAAAACAATTTTTCCAAAAAGTGTTAGGAGAAAATTAAAACTTAAAATAATAATATTTAGAATCATCAAAACTATACAAGTTGCAAGAAGATAAAACATACAAATAGCAACTCTCTTAACACCAACCTTGTTATTTATAAATGTTTGGATAACCTTCTCCTCCACCAGATTACTAAGAACTAAAAATTTATTTGTATCTGAAATGACTTCATTAATTTCTCCAGGTTCTACAATTTCCAAAGATTTCTCTGTGTTCTATTTAGAAACCGACTTATCAATAGGTTCAGCTTCTCATTCTACCTCAGCATTTTCAGCACTATCAACAATCTTCTTCTTGAATACTTTCTTAGTCGCTAGATTCAAAATATTCTTGCTTGAAGTCTTGTCTACACCATTCTTCTTTTCACGAAAAAGAATACCATTTAAAATTTTCCTTCCATATCTGACATGGATCCCAGGTCTATAGCCAATGCCTTCAACTATACCAGCTCCAACCAATTTTTCTTTATTTGGAATAACACAGGAATCCTTGACATAGTAGTCATTCACATCTAAACTTTTTGATGTCAACACAGCAACATTGTCATGGTAATTGATTTGGTCATGTCCAATCTTACCACAACCAAAACAAATATTAGGAACCTTTTCATATTCAATTTTTTGATAAAATTTTCAAGATCTTCCTTCTACCCAAACTCCAAGTGATAGCGATTCTTCAAGTTTAATGTACACACAAATTTTTGCAAATTCACGTCTCCCCAATTGAAACATATTTTTGTCTAGTAAATAAGGTTTACCAACCTTTGAGGCAATCCTATAAACATTTATAGGATCCCAACAATGAAGAGTTAAGTTTGGCATTCTTACCCAAACTGGTGCAGTCAGACCTTTCAATGAATTGGGAGAAAATGATTGGCTCCATTTATCCACTCCAATAATTTTCCCCTTCACATACCAGGTCACGTTAGCAAGAATCGATTTCACAGCATCCTCATTTTCAAATAAACACAAGCACCAGCCATTCCCAAGCCAAGTTAAATTGAATTTGCCAATTTTAGACCATTGTCTCTTAAGTTCAGAATTCACCATAAAATATGAAACATTCTCTCCAAATGTTTTAATCACTAAACCTTTCTGCAAAGCTTTGGTATTCTCCGATACCTTTTGTTCATATAGTTGAATCGTTGAGCCATCTTCAAAAATACAATTCCCAACATTCCAGTCTGAATCAGAAATCCTTTTATGGGATTTCTTTTGCCAAGCATTCACCAAATTGTTCCCAGTTGGCTCTTTAGAAGAACCACCTCCATGAACATCCAAACTAACAGGGCCTCTTACAGCTGAATCACACATTCGAACCCTGTTCAAATCAGCCTCCTCTACAGACTTTTCATTCCCAACAATTTTTTTATTGATAATGTCTTTATCTGAATTCTCCTAAAATCCAGCATTTTTCAAACCATCTTCCTTCATTTTCATCAACACAATCGTGATGAACTTCTTAAATTTGAGCAACTTCGGATCTTTTAATATTGTAATTCCTTTACCTTTGCCAACAACCGGTAAATGTTTTGTATTCGCCTGTCCTCCTTCATTAATCACCAATGGTTTGGCATAAGAAGAAATCCTTGCTCCATTATTTCCAAACATTGAGTTAATTCCAGAATTTGAATCTCCAAACACAGGAGTAGAATTTTTATTTAGGATTTGTTTTTGAACCTCAGTAGCAAAATACCGAACTCCACTAGGATAATCACCAGCAAATAGCCGGTGATCATCCGCTGCAATCGGCCGCAGCTTCTCCACCGCCAAAAGATTTTTTGAAAAGATGATGTTTCTAACAATATAAAATTGTTATTATTTAAGCATTCATTCCTTATTATAGATTCCCCTAACATTTCTTTATTCTCTTCTACTTCTTCCTCTTCTAATAATTCTCAGTCTAATAACTCTTCCTTAAGATTCTATATTGTCTCATCTTCTAAATCCACCCTAAGAAATCATTATTCTTTTCTTGAGGGAATTTGATTAATTTAAGTACATCATTTTTAGCATCTTGATCTAGAACTCTCATATTCAATTCACCCTTTTGTTTACAAATAATTACTTTACTAGTGGCCAAGAATGGTCTTCCTAAAATCATAGGCATTTCTTTATCTTCTTATATATATATATATATATATATATATATATATATATATATATATATTTTTTTTTTTTTTTTTTGAGAAAATACATATAGCATTAAATTTAAAAAAAGAAACTATTACAAAGTTAAAAAAAACTACTAGACACTCCCTTTACAACAAAGTAAAAGGAGTTTTTATTAGCAAGCCATTTAAGCATAATGAAAATATTAGGAAAAGAGGAAATGTCATAATGAAAATAAGACCCTCTACTTATCATTTTAAACCTATAAGGGTGGAGGGCATACCAAAGATAAAATAACCAAAAAGGTTGATTAGTATCCCAGATTTCCCAATTAATTTATCTTCTTCCATATATAACAATAAAATCTAGAAGGAAAATTAATTTATAAACTTTAATCAACACATATTCTATTACTCCTCTTTGGTAAGTGAAAGATCTTTTAGCTCTCAAGATCTTTAATTCTTTTAGGAAGTTTCTTTTAAATTATAGCACTACACTTGTTGCTTAATGCCACTCAAAGTTAGATTTGAAAGGGAATGGTTCATTGTTTTTGGATTCCAAGTAGAGTTCTGGAAACCAGTTGATGAAACTGCAAGGTCCCTTGGTGATTAAAGAGGTCTCTAATATTGCTCCCAAGATGACCAAACACGTGGAAGGCAAAGGTAAAGCAATTGTTGAAATTGTGGTTAATGTTACTCTGAGAATTGAGAAAGTTTATTCTTCTTTAAACTCTATTGATCCTACTGCTTCGTCATCCGGGATGAAAATTTTTGTTAATAGATTTGGGAATTCAAATGCAATCCATGGACATTGTGTGATAAATACAAATTCTCTGAATTTGGTTAATAAAAATATTCATGGATCTATGGTGGGCGAGAGAAAGGCATCGAGTGTGGATAAGGTGACGGTGAAATGCCTAATACTACTATTAGTATGGGTAGTATTAATCCATGGAGTAACAAGCCTTATATTAAACTTGATTTTATTAAAAAGAATTATTTTTGTCAGAAGATGGCAAGGCTGTAAGGTTGAATGAAGAAATGGTGGTTTTGAATTCAAAAATACTGTTAAATTCATTGGTGATAAAGGTGTTTGGAAAAGAATTACCATCTTATATGGTGGCTTGGGAAATTAGGAGGCAATGGAGTCAATTTGGACAATTTCACTTTACTTCTCTAGGAAGGGGTTGGTTCTTATGCTTATTTACTTTGGATGAGATGGCAGAAGCCATTCGTTCAGGCGAACCATGGTTTGTAATAGGCATATAATAGGTATGGAGAGATGGACTTCCGAGTTTTCTTCATTGTCCATGAAGGGGCTAACCTCTTCAATTTGGGTTAGAATGCCACATTTACCATTACAATGTTGGGATGAGGTAAATGTGGCAAGAATTGCTTCCAGGATTGGTAAACCATTAATGTTGGATGGTAATATGTTTCAATGGGGGAGGAGGGAATTTATAAGAGTTTGTGTACAGGTAAAGCTTGATCAACCTCTTCCATTGGGGGTATGGGTGGATAGCATTTCTGGAAGGTTTTTCCAAAATGTGGAGTATGAAAAGATATCTAACTTTTTTTTTAGTGTGGAATGATTGGACATGTGAACAATGAATATGTTCATAGAGAATCTATTCCCAAGGAGTTAGAGGTTGCTGCTAGTAAAGGTGGTGGGGAAGCTGAAGTGGGAAGGAGACAAGAGTTGATGAAGAATCCTTCTTATGGGCCGTGGATCCTCATCAACCATAAGAAAGGTAGAAGATCAAATCAAAGAAGTACTGTGGTGAAGCCAAATAATCTGAAATATGTGAAGAAGATTGCAAAACCTGTCATGGATGTTCAGGAGGCTCGGTCTGAACTGGTTACTAGAATCATGGAGGATTCTACTCATAGGAATCAAGTGATGTTAAATACTGATTCAAAACAATTATAAGAAGGTGAATGCATATTGGAAGATGATCGACTTATGGAAATGGGGCATAGTGCAGTTGCTATGGAGCTAGATGGTCCTCTTGACAAAAGTGAAAAAAAAATTTGATGGAGAATTGGGTATGATCATTAAACCTTCTATTTCTTGTTTATCAAATTCAGTTAATAAATTTGATATTTTCAATATGGATAATTGTGAAATGGTGGAGGAAGATATGATAGAAGGAAAAATTGGTAATTCTGGGTATGAAGGAGAAAATGATGTGATGGCCAATATTGGAAGGGAAAAGGAGGTGAGCTGTGTAGAGAGTAATGGAAGGAATATATCTATAGGTGATATGCCTAGGGAGGTTGGTAATGTTGGGGAGTTGAATAAGGTGAAGCTTGCAAAAGAACTAAGATCTTTAGAGCCAATTAAGAATATTCCGCGTGGTAGGAATATGGATGGTGGTGGTAGTAAGAAGAGGGAAGGGGGCTCATCCCCTAGAATGAATTAATGAATTCCTTAGCCTTTTGGAATTGTAGAGGGGCCAAGAAAAAAGAGGCCGCTCTCTATATTAAGGAGTTTATTAAAGATCATGATGTTCTATTTGTGGGGTTGGTGGAAACTAAGATCAATGCATTTGACAAAGTTTCCTTTGTGAATGTTATGGGCCCTGATTGGGATTTCTTCCTTCTACCATCAGAAGGTTTATCTGGAGGAATTATGGTATTGTGGAGATCTGATTTGGATTCTTTTTTAGTATTAAAGATGTCAGATCAGTGTGTTATTGGGGACCTTAATGTTTACAATAAAGGGGTGTAGATGATTGCTACTATCTATGGGAGAAAGAGGTTGTTAAGAGGAGGAGGTTATGGGAATGTATTCATGAAGTGGCTAATAGGGAGGTTCCTTCGATTGTTGGAGGGGATTTCAACTATATTGTGTCTCAAGATGATAAGAGAGGTGGAAGGAAGTTTGTGTTCTCACAAGGTCCTAAGAAGATGATTGATTTTATGAATGGGAATGTCTATCATGAAGTAGGGATTGTTGGACCAAGGTTCACTTGGTGTAACAATAAAATTGGTGGAGGCCGAATTCTTGAGAGGTTGGACAGGTGTTTGCTCAATTCTTTGGCTATCAATTGCATTCACGTGGCAGTGGTGAGACATTTAGCCAGAGTAGCTTCGGATCATTGTCCTATAGTGTTGAAAATTTTTGAGTCATCTATAAAGAGAAAAGGGGTTCTAAAGTTTGAAGATGTTTGGATATCCTATAAAGCTTTGGCCCACATTATTGCTAAAGTATGGAGTAAGGATTCATGGTGATGATATTCAAATCCTTAACAAAAAATGTAAGAAAGCTTTGAAGGATTTGTATTATTTGGGCAAGGCTAAAGTAAAGGAGTTCTATAAGGAGAAGGATAGATTAAAAGAGGAAATCTTTCAACTACAAGAGGAAGAAGCTAGTGTTGGTTTGTTAAGTGAAGAGAAGCTTTGGGTATTGAGATCAAAAGTCAAGGAGCTTAATGTGAATCTTTGCCGGTTGAATACTTGGTGGAAGCAAAGAGCCAAGGTGAAGTGGATTGAAGAAGGGGATGTTAATACAAAAATTTTCCATTCTTTTGCAAATGCTAGGAGAAGTGGGAATTGGATTTCTCAAGTTAGAAATTCAAATGGAGAACTTATCGAGGAGACAAAGGAGCTGGAGGATGTCTTCTTCAAGTTTTTTTAGGAGAGGTTGAAGGAGAGGGAATGCTGTGTGGATAACTGGCTGGCTCCGAGCAAGGTTCTAGATGATACATATAGAAGAGGTTTGACTGTAGACACATTTCAGATTTGGAAATAATGGAAGTAATCAGAGTGCTGCGTAATAACAAAGCTCCTGGTTATGATGGCATAACTTATTCTTTTTCAAGGCCTATTGGAGTATTGTATGGAATGATGTGTGTAAAGCAGTGAGAAGGTTTTTTCTTACAGAAAAGATGTGCAAGGAATGGATGGACATGCTTTTAGTGCTTATTCCTAAAATAAATAATCCAGTCACTCCTTCTAGTTTTCATCCTATAAGCTTGTGTAACTTTATCTACAAAATTATGGCTAAGGTTTTATTTAACAGGCTATTGTTGGTCATTCCCAAGATTATTTTAGAAGAACAGGTAGCTTTTGTCCAAGGGAGACGTATATCTAATCATTTATTGTTGGCTCAAGAGATGTTTAAAGATCAGGATTTCCAAATCATGTGATGGTATGGTAGCTATCTAGCTGGACATGGAGCAAGCCTATGACAGCATGGGTTGGAAAACCCTTTATGAGATGATGGGTATCTTGGACTTTCCAGAGAAGTTTATGAACTTGGTGATGGAGTGCATTATGGAACCAAGGTTTTTAATCATAATTAATGGTGAATTCTCCAAATGGATAGTGGGGAAGAGTGGTTTCCATCAAGGCTATCCACTCTCAACTTTTCTTTTTATGATGTGTTCTCAATTGTTCTCTAATGCCTTTTCTAATGAAGGCAAGGACTTGGGCATCAGGATTGCTCCAAGGGTTTAAAAGGTATCTCATCTGCTTTATGCAGACGATGTCATATTATTTTATGATGCTAAGCTAAAGAGTATTAAGAAAGTGAAGTGCATTTTATGTGATTATTGTGGCTGGACTAGTTAGAGATTGAATCCTCAAAAATCTGTTATGATTATTGGTAAAATAGTTAAGAGGAGAAGGAAAAAAAGGATTGCAAAGATCATGGGGATTAAGTTGGTTGAAGAAATGGACTATTTGGGAACCAAGATTGCTCTAAGGAGATTGAGGAAGACTGATTTCCAAATTCTTTTGGATAAATCTTTAAAGATATTAAATGCTTGGGGGAATAGATACATTTCCCTAGTTGGAAGATTGGTTTTGGTAAAGATGATTTTTTGTAATCTTAGCTTATTCCTAATGTCTCATTCCCTTATTCCTTTGAGTATATTGAAGGAATTTGAGAAACTATGTAGGAAGTTTTAAAGGAGGTAACAGTTGTGGATCCTACTTCATGGATTCATAAGGTGAACTTGAATGCTCGGGTGGAGATGTTCATATGGAGAATGTGCAAAGGTGTTGTACCTACAGTAGATTATTTGATGAAAAGGAAGCTGGCTATCAGTAATTTGTGTCCAAGAGGATGTGGGGAGGTTGAGGATGTCGATCATGTGGCCACTAAATGCTTAAAGTTGTTAAAGGTAATTAGTATATTGAGAAAAAGGGGATTTTTTATTCCATTATTCAATTCTTTTTAGCAATGTAAGGATTGAAAGTGCTCTGATGGCACTAGAAAGTTTGTTAGGGATGTTAAGCCCTATGAACTGGCCCAAGGCTAAATAAAAGAGAGGTGAATTAGATAACTTTAAAACCAAAGATAAAACTCAATCCAAAATCACCACGGAAAAATAAGTGCGGGAAAAAAGAATGCGGAAGCAATAATAAGAAAGAACACACCAGATTTATAGTGGTTCGGTCAAACCTTGACCTACATCCACTCCTTGGAGGCACCCTCCAAGTATTTCACTAACACAAGTGTCTCTCCTTTAGCCCACACAGTTAGGCGGAGAAGCCCTTACAAAATCACTTCCACCTTCCCCGGTGCGGCGGAGTTGCCGAGACCTTTGACACCAAAGTGAACTTCTTCTTTGGTGAACTTCCCTCGAGACAAGCCTTGAATCCGACGGTATTAAGATGCAAGCCTGCCGGAGCAACCGTGTGGAATCCCCTCCACACTCCCTTGAGTCCCCCCTCACAGGATCTTCTCCCTCTCAGACTTCACCCGTCCTCACTCCCTTTCAAGCTCTCTCTTCAAGTCTCCCCCACAAGAACGAAGCTACAATGGCTGCCAAAGACACTTACAAAGTGCCTTGTCATAGCTTACATAGAAGATCTCTAAAATGAGCTCATTAATGCAAGTTTCCGACATTATCATCCAGGACGATACTAATATCGTCCTGTACGATCAGTATAATTTAAGCTCAATCAGCCGGGATGATTTGAGACGATCAGAAGAAGTTTGTTCATATCGTCCAGGATAATAATAATATATCATCCTGGATGATTAGAATAAATTATGGAATATCATCCTGAACATCGCCCTAAAAAATAGCTATCTGGTGTCCAATCGTCCAGCACATCGTCCAGAACGATCTTGCGATCGTCCAGGAAGATTTGATCGTGAAATCAAGTCATAATTGCTTTCCTTAAATTCCAGAGAAATTTTAGAAAAATTGACCTGGATCATCCTGGACGATATTTTATAGTCCTGGACGATCCACCTGGACGATGTCCAAAAATAGGTTATTTCTAATTAGATATTGCGGCAGATTCTTTCTGAATTGAGCCTATCATCCTCGCCGATACAAAATCGTCCAGGACGATGTGTTTTGCATAATGACGGCTGCTTTAATGAGGATGCCCTAACTAAGGTTTCTGCTTTTGAACAGATCGTCCAGGATAATATAAAATCGTCCCGGACGATATTACCAAAAACAATAAATTCTAGGGAACAGTCAGAAATCTTCCAAGTTACAAAGCATCAGGAGCCACACCAAATACAATAGACTCAAGAAAGGAAAAAGGATACAAACTGACTCAGACCTAGTCTACCCAATCTTGAGCTGGTTCCAAATTGCAGTCCGATCATGTGAACCTGAAATATCAGTAGATAAGGCAGTCGAAGAGAAAAAAAATATTTGCTATTATCAAAATCATAAGCCATAGATCTGCAATAATCTCCCCCTTTTTGATGATGGCAAACATTTCAATTTGAATTTGCAAAAAGGAATATTTTCTCCTAATCTCCCCCTTACTAGAATAACACTTTAAAAAATAGGGGAGATAAAAATATTTTTGTTATTTTAAATTTTTGAAAAGAAAAAAAAATGATACAAATTCAACAGTACGTTCTCTCCCTTTGACATTATCAAAAAGAGAGGAGGCACAAACAAAAAATAAAATGAACAAAAGATAAAAACATTCCCTGATCTAATGAAAAAATAAATATTCTTAAAATAAGAAAGTTACCTCTTGGTTTTAATCAAAAACTTAGTAGAATGGTATTGACAACGCATAGCCCAGAAAATATTAGAAATTCAGAGTTTGATAATCCCAACTCAAGTTCTTTTAAAGGCTCAAAAACTTTTTTAATCCAATATCCAAATCAATGAATAAATGGGAAAAAGAAACATTAATTTTTCAAAACTCCTTTCATAAAACATATCTAATAGAAAAATCAATGCACGAATTACTGAATCAGGAACCAAGATTTTGAAGCACAAGTTTCGAACTTATCAAGTATTTTCTTAGGCTTTTAGTAGTATAAGAAAAAATAAGCATTTTTTTTTGTGGGCTCATTTTATGCCCTTTATCACTTCAATGGCTCTTTGAGCATCTTTTGATTTTTAATACACTTTGTATATTTTTTCTTTAATTTGGCGTCATTGCGCATCTTTTGGTTTAGCATCATTGGACACTTAGTTTTTATCATTTTCAAAAAATATGCTTTCTTTCTTATATTTTCAAAACTAAAGTAAACCTAAATTATTGACAACATGAACAACTTGATTAAAAAAATTTTAACGTGGATTCAACAATCTTGCAAAAGATTTCTATGCGATAGAAAAAATATAGGGAAATGAAAAAAAAAAATCAGTTTCAAAATCCAATTTAAAATATGATGATGATTTTGAATCAAGAGTAAAATAACCTCTTTTAGGAAATAGATATTGAGAGTCAAAAAAATGAGTTTCCTTCCTTTGACTATTTTAGAGAAGTCAAACACAACTTACCAAAGATTTCAAGAAAAAACAGGAAGTAGATTTTTCATTTTTAGAAAAGTGAATGTGTGTGTTGATCAGAGAAAAAACTTTCACGAAAATGAAAATTTTAAAGATAAACTAAACAAAAACACAAAATAAAAATGAAAAAACATAAAAAAAAACACAACACAAAAACACGAAAGGTTTTTAACCATTATCTCTCTCCTGGTCCGATCTGCCCATGAGATTTTTTGCCTTTCCTTATTTCCCCAGTTTAAATTTTGCTTCGCCTTTTCCTTTCCTTTCGTAGGAAGAATTCTTAAATTAGAGAACTGATTTTTCATATGTCTAGGCTTCCTGCATCGAAAGTAAAAAACGTCAGAAGAAATATGGACATCCTTACCACTTTTATATTTTTCCACTTTTGCTTATACTTTGGTGAGCTTTGTGATTTGCTTGACAAGTCATTGCATTCGTCACCAACTAACCAATCTTTTTCCGTATCTTTAATTTTTAGAACAATCATTTCATATGCATCCAAAAGTCTTTGACCCAAACCTTGCTCGTAGGCAATGAGTGAGCCAATCAAATTATCAATAAAATAATCATTCAAATCTTTTGATTCACAAATAGCAACAACTTTGGCATCAAATTTTTCAAGCAAACAACGAAGAATTTTATTGACTTTTTCAAAATTTGAAAACTCTTTTCCTAAGGCATGCAATGATGTTACAATTTGAATGAACCTAGTGTACATGTCTAAGATCGTCTCATAAGGTTTCATGGAAAATAATTCAAAATCATGCATTAACAAATTCAACTTGGATTGCTTGATTTCACTAGTTCCTTCGTGTATAGTGTGTAGTTTATCCCAAACTTCCTTACCAGTAATGCACGTGGATACTAACATAAAATCTTCAGAATTTAAAGCACAGAAAAAGCAGTTTAAAGATTTTGCATTCAATTGAGCATTTACTTGTTCTTCCCTATTCCATTGATTAAAAGGAATATCAGTTTTAACTCCATTAACAATACGTGACGGTGATGAATAACTAGTTAAAATCATATGCCACATGCAAAAATCAATCGATTGCAAGAAAATAGATATACGAGTTTTTCAAAAATCAAATGATATATTTTCAAATAAAGGATATCTAGTCATTGAATAACCTTCCACAACATTACGATTAGCCATGGATCAAAATTCAAAAGCTTTTAAAAACTTATTTTTTGAAAATGGCTCTGATACAACTTGAAAGTGCTCTAATGGCACTAGACAGTTCGTTAGGGATGTTAAGCCCTATGAACTGCCCAAGGCTAAATAAAAGAGACGTGAATTAGAAAACTTTAAAACCAAAGATAAAACTCAATCCAAAATCATCACGGAAAAACAAGTGCGGAAAAAAATAATGCGGAAGCAATAATAAGAAAGAACATACCGGATTTATAGTGGTTCGGTCAAACCTTGACCTACATCCACTCCTTGGAGGCACCCTCCAAATATTGCTCTAACACAAGTGTCTCTCCTTTAGCCCCCACAGCTAGGCGGAGAAGCCCTTACAAAATCACTTCCACCTTCCCCGGTGCGGTGGAGTCACTAGGTCCTTAGACACCAAAGTGAACTTCTTCTTTGCTGAACTTCCCTCGAGACAAGCCTTGAATCCGACGGTATTAAGATGCAAGCCTGCCGGAATAACCGTGTGGAATCCCCTCCACACTCCCTTGAGTCCCCCCTCACAGGATCTTCTCCCTCTCAGACTTCACCCGTTCCTCACTATCTTTCAAGCTCTCTCTTCAAGTCTCCCCCACAAGAACGAAGCTACAATGGCTGTCAAAGACACTTACAAAGTGCCTTATCATAGCTTATATAAAAGATCTCTAAAATGAGCTCATTAATACAAGTTGCCAACATTATCGTCCAGGACGATACTAATATCGTCCTGTACGATCAGTACAATTTAAGCCCAATCAGCCGGGATGATTTGAGACGATCAGAAGAAGTTTGTTCATATCGTCTAGGACGATAATATATCATCCTGGACGATCAGAACAAATTGTGGAATATCGTCCTGAACATCACCCTCAAAAATAGCTATCCGGTGTCCAATCGTCCAGCACATCATCCAGGATGATCTGGCGATCGTCCAGGCCGATTTGATCATAAAATCAAGTCATAATTGCTTTCCTTAAATTCTAGAGAAATTTTGGAAAAAATGACCTGGATCATCCTGAATGATATTTTATAGTCTTGGACGATCCACCTGGACGATGTCCAAAAATAGGTTATTTCTAATTAGATCTGGCGACAGATTCTTTCTGAATTGAGCCTATCATCCTGGCCGATACAAAATCGTCCAGGACGATGTGTTTTGCATAATGACGGCTGCTTTAATGAGGATGCCCTAATTAGGGTTTCTGCTTTTGAACAGATCATCCAGGACGATATAAAATTTTTTAGGACAATATAAATTCGTCCCGGACAATATTACCAAAAATAGTAAACTCTAGGGAACAGTCAGAAATCTTCCAAGTTACAAAGCATCAGGAGCCACACCAAATACAATAGACTCAAGAAAGGAGAAAGGATACAAACTGACTCAGACTTAGTCTACCCAATCTTGAGCTGGTTTCAAATTGCAGTCTGATCGTGTGAACCTGAAATGTCAATAGATAAGGCAGTCGTAGAGAAAAAGAATGTTTGTTATCATCAAAATCATAAGCCATAGATCCGCAATATGGATGAGCTGAAGTTAATGTCTGGAATGAATTCACTGATGGTGAAGATGTACTTCTCCTTGTTATGGTACTCTTGAAGCAACAGGAACAAGTCTAAACATGGGAAGGTAGAAGACAGTGAATCAGTAATTGCTACCAACATTATTAGCTTTGTTAGCATTGATAAACAGATCAAGGTTCTCTCGGATTACTGGGATGCTGGTCAGTCCACTAGACTGTTCTCTGATTTCTGGCGTCCTCCTCTACCCGAGTGGTATAAAATAAATATTGATGCTTCACTGAAATGTAATTATGAAGGAAGAATTGGAGGCATTATACGGGACAACAAAGGAAGGTTTGTACTAGCATTTGGCTTTTATGGTGTTCATTGGGATATAGCACAATTGGAGCTCTATGCATTTAGTTCTTTAAAGGAGGTGTTGAATGATTGTTTATACAATGCTAAAGGTATTATTATTGAGGGAGACAATAAAAATGTGATCCAGTTTCTTCAAAAGGTGTACAGCAAAGAGAAGAAATTAGGTGGAAGCATTGAAGATGAAGATTTTTTGTCCTTGAATTATTGTAATAATGTTATTTTCATTATGTTGGTAGGAATTGTAATAGGTTAGCTAATTATTGTGCTAACTTAGCTTTTTCATATGATTTTATTAGGGACTTGTTTAGTAAGAGTACACTCCCTTCTTCTTTTGTTCAGCTTGTGAGGGAAGAAAGAGATTTTGTGGTTTACTCTCAGTAGCTTGTATCTAGGGTCTTTGGTTTGTCTTCTTTATTGCATTTTGCATTCTTAAAATAAAAAAATATATATAAGGATCTCCCAAATCTTTCCTACCTCTAAGTTAGATATTATGTCATTATTCTTACATTTATTATAGTTAATCAACCTAGTAGTTGCCTTATTTAATCTTCACATTTCTTAAGAGTAGAAGATTGATTTTATACATGGATTCCTAGTTGTAAAATAATTTTTTCCAAGGGTATTTTCTCATTCCTATCTTGATAAAGTTGTTCAAAATCTAAAGGATAGTGCTACGTGTGTAGGAGCTGTGGCGCTAAGATTTTTAGAATTGATATTGAAATTATCATACCCATTTACCTTTGTTTTAATCTTCAGGTTATCAAATTTTTAGAAATTTTTATAACTTTTGTCATCAAATTTGATATTCATAAATTTTAGCGACTTTCTTAGGATTTACCCTAGTAGTACGTCACTCAAAATTATTAGTATCCATTTCCTTTATTAATTCATTTGCTTCCCCAAATGGCTTAGATATTAATGATCCTCTGACTGTAACATCAATTATAGCTCCAAGAGATCCTAGTAATCCATTATTAAATATTTAAATAACTAATTAATCAGGTAATGCGTGAAATGACATTTTCTAAGCTTTCCCTTAAATGTTTGCTAACTCTTGTAAATGGATTCTCATTCAAATTGAGTAAAAGAAGTTATTTCATTTCTAAGTTGTTGACCTCATTTTTGTGTGAGATCATAAGGACCTGTCTGAGCACCTACTTCAAGATTTAATGGTTGAAAATTATCCACTTGTCAATTATATAGGTCACTGTCAAATTCCAATCAAGTCCCTAATTAAATTTCAGCTCATCTTCCAATTTAATTTTTAGTTCAATTTTTAGTTCCAGACTTTCAATCCACACCCTCAATCAAACTTCAAATCATATCCAATCAACTAAAATCTTTTATTTGGCTATAAATGGTATGGATAATTCAAACTCTATCATTCAACCTAAAATCCAGTCAAAATCCAGAATTCCAAACCAAATCCCAAGCTTAAGGACTTAGGTCCCAAAACCCTTTCTGTGTGATTTTTCAATTACCTTGAAACCTAGCAAAATGACCTCTGATTCATGATATTTCAAGTGCATATTTACCAAACATGACCCTAGGGTTAACCCTCCAAATTTGAGCTCAATTTGACACCTCAAACCCCAAAAACTAAATTAAATTTCTAAGGTTATAAAACCTTCAAATATTTATAGTATATGTCACTAGATCCTCTACATAGTAGAATTTGACCTTGGAACCCTCACCAATACCCTTGAACAAGTCTATAGCTTCTAATATGAAAATTTCACCAGTAAACCATATTTTACTAAATCCAATTTGACCCAAAATTAACCAGTGGTCAAAATGACTAAAATGCCCTTTAAAGGGAAAATTTGGACTTTTCCCCAAAACTCAACATGACATAGTATATTCAATTCTTGAACCCTCTTCTAATGCATCCTACATATCATTATGAGTGTATTGGACTCAAATTCACGTCTTGGTTTAACTAGGTTGACCAAGTCAACCCTAGTTAACCACATTACCCTTTAATGGTCTAAATAGTCAATTTGACTAAAATGACTAGTTTAACCCATGAGACCACAACATTGGTCTCCATTGACCAAATAAAGCTTGTTGAATCCAACCCCAACACTTAGTTTGACCTGGTTGACCAAGTTAATCTTGGTTGACCAGGTTAACCATAAACCCTATTTACACTCAATCAAACCCCAAACTGACTTCAAACTTATTCAAACTCTTTTGAGTACCTCCCCTAGTGATTTGGACTTGATTAGACATCTTAACCTAATCAAAAATTGACTTGGTCAAATGGGCCTAAGTTTTGTCAAATTTGACCTATTTGGGTCTAATCATTCTATTTAGCTAAATCAACAATTTCAAATCCCCAACCTTACTCCAATGTATAGTTTAAATGTATTACAATTTGAACTCATGAGTTTATGTTTTTCATGATAACAAATATTATGGCTCACATCCCTATTTCGAATTATATTTGTAAAATATATTTATTTATGTGTATATTAATATTTTAGGAATGCCATGAACCATTCAATGAAGATTCAAGGCTCAAGATTAGGTAGAGTAGATTATCCTATAAAAATTTTTGTAATATATATTCATTGATGTATTTTTTATTTCTTGAATCAAGTCCTATAAGGGTGTATGTTAACTTGGTGACCATGCACACACACACACTCAGGAGAGTGAGATTGAGTCAAAACCAGAAGTTTAAATTTGACCAAATTATACTATATAATTTATATCTTACTATACAATTAGCTTATCTAACTAATCATACTTTATGATTTGGATCATGCAGAAAGATTAATTATGATGCTAAAAAATAGCCACTAATCATAATTTAGGCAAGACTTTGAATTTCATATTTTGTTCTAATCATCCAGGACAATGTACATCATACTTGATGATATATGAAAATCATGCCTAAATTAATCCTATGATTATTCAATCGAATCTGTTTAATTTTTATACTCTAATTATATTATATGATCTAGATCATATTATAAAATTAATAGAGACAATTTTGGTCATCCATTATTTCATCCCTGGCAAAATGCATGTTAGTTGAACTAATCATACTAGATAATCTCAAGATCATGTTAGACGATCTATACAAATACTTAAACTGATCGTACAGAGCAAAGCTGATCATACTGGTTGAAAGGTCTATTTTGTACTAATCATACATGATGATCTCAGGATCATATTGTATGATTTTTGTCAGTAAAATTGAGTTTCTAGGATTTTTCAAAGCCCTCTATTTAAGCTTTATTAAGGCACTTAGTAAGTGTCTTTAATAGCCATTATCTTCATTCTTCTGAATAAAACATGAAGAGAGAACTTGAAAGGGAGATAGAAAATGGTGGAGTTTGAGAGCGAGAAGATCCTTCGAGGAGGTTTTAAGGGAGTGTGGAGGGGTTTCCACATGGTTGCTCCAGTAAGCTTGCACCTTAGTACCATCAAATTCAGGGTTCATCTTGATGGAAGTTTTGGAAATAAGAAGATCTCTTTGGTGTCAAAGGACCCAACTACTCCTCCGGGTCGAGGAAGGTGAAAGGGATTCATGGTTCTCTGCCATATCCTAGAGGAAAAAAAGGAGTCATGATTCTCTGCTTATGAAAGGAGTTTCAATTCTCTACCGCACAGGGTTAGTGGAAAGATTTTGTAAAGGCTTCTCCACCTAGCTATGGGGAAAAAAGAAGAGACACTAAAAGGTTTTAGTGCAATACTCGGAGGGTTCCTCGGGGGAGTAGACGTAGGTCAGGTCAGACAAAACCACTATAAATCTATAGTGTTCTTTCTTTTATTATTTCCATATTTATTTTTCATGTGATTAATTGTGTGGGTAAAAAAGTTTATTTATCTTTTAATTATGAATTTAATTAATTTTTGCATCATGTTACGAAAAGATTTTTCTTCATTGTTAAAGAATTTTTTTAAATACTAATTTATTCCCCCTCTTAGTTAGCCTTAGGACTAATTCTTAGAGTTTCATAACCCTCATGAACATTCAAAATGCACTCAAAATTATCTTAAGCTAATCCCTTAAAGGCTTAACCAAGTTAACACTTATACTTGGTCAAGCCCTTAGGTTTTTATCAAATCCTCCCATTAATTTAATCAAGCCTCGTCCAAACTTCATCAAGCCCTTAAAATCACTCTAATACACAGTTCTAACTCACCATGGGTTTACCTTCATTAAAATCAAGCCTCTCAATTAACTATAAATGCATAACACGAAGGCCTTCAAGTTTACTCATCCAGCTACCTATACCATCTCCTTTCCAAATCATCATCTGTTGACCCTACTGACTGGTCAAAGCTGGTCAACAAAAATTTAAATTCTTTTTAAATGGTCAAATACCTAAGCTACTCCATCTCTCTATATTCTTGGCTATTGGAGTCATTCTATTTGAGAAACCAAAGCTCTCTCCAGCCTCTCTAAACCAAGCTAAGAGGCTAGTTTAACCCAAAGAGGATGGAAGTGGTCCCCTCTCCCCAAGGCCAGCCAATAGCATTCCAGATTCTCCAGCTTTTGGCCCAGCTTTCTAACGACTTAGGATACTTATTCCTCTATGACGGCCTGATGCATCAGAGCCATCTAACTAAAACCCTAAAGCTTGGTCCCAAGAGCTCCTTCTCTCATATTCTCATTTCATTTTAGTCCTTCAGCAATCCCTCTTTACTTCCCTAATCAAAAAATGTTGGTCAGAAGTCACTGGTAGTGACATTCCAACAAGAAGAAATGTTCAGCTCGTCCAATCCTAATATCTTGCAATCCAGACATCTTCAGCCATCCATTTCTTCAAGAAAATAATACGATGATAGTCCACAAGCTCAACAAATCTAAAATCTTGGAAAATGATTTATTAATGCTTGGTAAAAACTCAACCCAAGCTCAAATCACTTGGGTTAAAATAGCTTTTTGAAAAGCTGATTTTAACCCAAATAAACACAAACCCATCAACGCTTTTTACTTTATGACTTTCTGTTTAAAATTTCATGTAAAATGGCTTAGTATTTAGGGAAAATTAAGAATTTAATATATTCCTAGGGCTAACGATAATGTGCTTGAGCAAGCACATTTTGCAGGTCGTTGATCGTGAGATCAACGGTCCTGATCTCGTCGAGCCACTGCACCGTCATCCAATCATTTATAATTATTACATCACCACACAATCATTGTCAATGATCTCCCATCGTCACATGATTTGGATCAACAAATGGGAAAGAACCACATGGCCCACCGTCGCCATTTTAACTGATTTAATCATTTTAATTAATTTAAACTCTTCTAAATTAGCAAAACTTTTGAAAAAACATAGAAAATTGATCTTTTATCCAAATTTTTCAAATGAGCACTTATTTTTTTTAGAATTTTTCCATCTTTATTTTAAAATTAAAATCAAGAGAAAATATTTACTAAGTTTTAAATTATTTTGAACAATAAGTATTTATATTTTAATTAATATTTTATCAATTATAAATCTCATAATTTTAAAAACATTTCTACAATATTAACTTATCCCCAAAGAATGTGAAATAAACATGGCCTTGGTTTAAACAAATGTAGTAATTAATCAACATTTAGAATACATTTTAAAATCAACATTAAGATATTAATACTTAAACTCAAACTAAAAATCCTTTGAGACTTTCAATAGATCAAAACACCAAAAAATTTTAACAAATTAACCAGCTTAGAACATATCTAAACCACACATCCTACTTCATACACTTTAGATGGTTTGCTAAAACATTCGACTCTAATTTTAGGCTAGGCTGGTGTTTACTTTTCTATAATTGTGTGCCAGGTTTTTCATGGTTTTCATTGCATGCTGGTTGTGTTGATTTATTATTGTGAGAGTTTATTTAATTAAGCAATTTAAGAATTAATTTGAAGGGTGTTTGATTACTCCTAGGTTAGAAATGATCTGAATGATCACAAAGTTTTCTCTAAGTGGCCAAGCTCATACAGAGCTAAAAATAAAAGGGGGACAAAATAAAGTTTAAAATAGCAAAGTTTTCTATATATGCTAATTGATAAAGCCCTCTTAAAATTAAAAGTGCATGGCTAAGTGTAACTAAGAATTTAATTTGATAAAATATTATATAACTATTTAGAATTTAATTTGATACAAGATTATATAACTGCTTGAGAGTTCTCTTTCATTTGAAGATCCAAGATCAGATGACTAATATCCAAAGAGGAAAGAAAACACCATTTTTAGAAGAAATTTATTTTCATTTAGATTTTTAGAACCTACAAATCTGAGGAGCTCACATAAGGAAGAAGAAGTCAAAAGAAAGAGTATCCCCCTTAATGTCATTTGCATCAAACTTAGGATTAGAATCTAAGTTAAAGTAAGTACTACCCAACCACTTTTAATTTCTGCAGACCCTGGGTTGTATTTAAGTGGCACTTGCTACCTGAACATTTTGATTTGTTTAATTAATTTGATTGATTAATTTACTTTGATTACATATTAGAAATTGCCTAATTTTTTTAGATTTATTTTCTTGCTTACCATGTTTTAGTTTAGCTTACATACACAGAGGTTCGTGAGAGTTTGAATAAATTGTTTTCTATTTAAAATTAAAATGAAAATGTTAAGCTCATAGAGAATCTCTATCACTCTAAGAAGTAAGCTCAAGACTACCGAGGGTTTTTCATGTATATATATTGAAATAATCTCTACCTTTTTGGCACCTCCCCACCTAAGGGTTTTGACAGATCACCTAACCTATTAGGAAGCAGTTTCGCCAAGGGATGTTAAGCAATATCTAGGAAAAAATATATTTTTAAGCCTTTTTAAAATTACTTCATATATATTTCATGAATTTATAGTGTTGATTAGCATACATTGCAATAAAAACTATTCAAAAGAGTATGATTTAATTGCATTTTTCTCAGGCATACTCACCCTACATAAATCAAGGGGCCACTTAGGATTTGCTCTAAATATCAGCCTTGATTCCCCAAAAGTTATTAATCAATGTCCCTACCACTCTCTCATTAAAGACCAGACTCATGGTTTTAAAATGCCTATGTGGTTAGTTGGCTCCCCAATCCAGTCAAGGGTACATCTAGGTTTTGCATTACATTAGCCAGGTTTGGGTTACTATTATATAGTACCCAATTTAGACTTAACATCTGGGTTAGATTTAGAGTTATAAGACCCCAAACCTTAGGAGTATAATCCCAAATTTCTAAAAATTTTATCAACTCAAATAAAAACTCATCTCGATCAAAAATATAAAGACTAACATATAGAATAGGTTGAGGAACTTCTAAATTATTTTAGAGTCTCCAACTACTTCCTACCTCTCCTACCTTGATCTCTAAAATAACTGCTCAATTTTGATCAAATCCTATTCAAGAATCTAAATTCAACTCATTTGATGTCACTCCTTGAAAATCTCAAAAAAAAAAATATTGTTATTCTAATCGAGAGTATTCATAGGGAATTCAACCTCTCTATACTGTAATTAACTACGAGAGCTTATACTCATAGAAAATTTAGAAACCAAATCTACTTTTCAAAATTACTTTTTAAAACTCAATTAATTTATTTTGGGAAAATCAAAACTAATGATGATGATCATCATCATATTCAAATGATCGATTAGTAAATGATATTTTCTTTCCTTTGGAAGATATATCTTTTCTCCTCAAGACTCTGAATATGAAATTAATGATCTTTTATCCATTCTATCATACTTAGATACTCGATAGAATTTCATGTTGACCCTATAGGGTTATATGTAGTTCTTCTCTAAATTTGACTATTATAGCTTGGATGAAACTTTCAATTTCATTATATGAACCGGTTAGCGAATGGTATTTTTGCCTCCTAAGGCGACACATTATTCATAATGGCATGTTAAATTTTGAAACCAAAATTCTAGATATTAAATTTTCATGAAGAAAATTAAACTTTTCAAAACCTCTTTTACAAACAGTTTTAACACAAACTAAAAAATGGCACTCCCAATTGGACTAAATTTTTCTCTCCATCTTTAATAATGGCATAAATTTTATTGTGTTGGTAGTTTTGACTACCTTTTCTTCCATTGATTCCTCTACCCATTTCTTTCTTGGGTGAGTGTGACCAACAAGAAAAAGATGTGTCAAAGAGAGAGGGGGGTAAGGAAACCTCAACTAGAATCAGACTTTGACATCATTACTCTAAAGTCAATTACCAGAGTAAACAAACTCCTAACATCTTTACATCAGTTTTGTAAGCCTACATAATTGAGTGAAACTCAATATCCTGAGTTTCAAAATTTGAAGAAGATTTGTTAAATTCAATTTTAAAGTTTAAAATCTCTTTGACAGAATTTAGGCTTTGACATTTCACCTCAAGCTAATTAGTGAATTGAAAGAGTAAAACTAAATCCTTTAGACTATTCATATCAATTTTGCAAACCTAAGTGCTGAGTAAACTTTAGTATGTTATGTTTCAAAATTTGAAGAAAATTGATTAATTTTTGAAATCCCGTTTCTTTTCAAAATCCTTCAAATCAACATCAATCATTGTTATTATACATTGTGCTATTATACTCTATTATAGCCTAGCTTATGTAATGAAAACTCAAATCTTTACAAGTCATAGGTGACCTTTGCATTTTATTATTATATGTTGTGTTATAGTTCCCTATGTCCTAGCATATGTGATAAGATATAGGGTCCCTTATGTATTTTTAACTTTTACTTCAAAATTTTAATTCAAACTTTCTCTTTTCAATCTAAAAAATTTGATTCAGCTATAATGGCTGGCAAACTGATCATTTCCCTTTATTGTTACATGTATGTTGAAGAGTTAGTCTCTAATAACATAATCTAGTTTGGAATGGGGTTTAAGTCAATCAAGTTCTATGTTAATAGAAATATCTTGGCTGATCTTACCATTGAGGGGGAAAAGGATACTCCCCAAGTGGAGATTATTTTTGGGATGAGGGCTGACTCCCTTCTTCTTAAGAAGGAAGTTATTGCCGCCTTTATACCTATTGTATCTCCTATTAGGGATAAACAAAAGTTGAAATCCACTGTTAAGGGTTTTGAAGTTAGGTCAGTTTTTTAGGAGTGATCAAATTCTAGAATCCCTTTTACCAGTAAAACGAATGAAAGAACTATCTTAGTAGAATCATAAAGAAAATAACCAAGTTAAGGAAAATTTCTAAATTAAAGGCCTTGGATCAAGTAGAGCCAGAGCTATTAAGGAGCTTCCTATTCCCGATTCCTTTTCACTCCTTACGGGGAACCGCTTCTACCCCCTCACTGTTACTACATGGTAGGAAAGGGTAGCTAGGATAGCCAACCCTCCACCATGCGTGGTGGACTAATTTATGAAGAAAACTCCTAAAGAGAAGCAACTGGAAAGAACTAGAATGTTGAGGAATATAATACATACCTACAATGCCCAAAAAGGTGAGACTAAGGAACAATAAGTGAGGCACTTGAAGGGGGTGATCTTGCATCGATTTAAGAAAGAGATTCTTAAAGAAGAAAAATCTAAAGCAAAAAGCCTGACCCTCCGACATATTAGAAAGAACAAGAAATTTGTTAAGGAAATTCTTACATTAGTGCTTGTTGCTAGATACCACTGGGTGCCACACCTTTTAACGACTAAAATAGAGGAGATTATGTTGATTGGATCTACTAAAGGCTTCCATCCTTTTGGTAGGATGCATGTCCCACCTCTAAAACACACAAAGTTGACATCAATGGTGATTAAGACTAAAGAGGAAGACAAGAATAAAAAAGCTATTGAAATCAAGAGAAAAAGGCCTATATCCCTCAAGAATCAATATATTCCCAAGAAAGTCAGTAGAGTTGAAGACCTCTAGATCCTAGTTAATGTCCATGAGCTCCCTAACCAGGGATATAAGGACTCTACCCTGCCAGATGTAAGAGCTATTACCCTTTAAGCTCCTTCATTACCTTGTAAGGTAGATGTCCCTTAGCCTTTGGAGGATGCCACCCTTCTGACCATCAACCTCGGAATAGTTGAAGGGGAAGGGATAAACCTAGATAAAGACCAAGAGTTGATCAATCAAATGGTTGCAGAACCTTTAACAGCACATGACCTTAAGATTCAAGATGTCCTCTCTAAATTGGATGAAAAAAGAGTTTGATGATATAATGGAATATAAGGGCTACTTACCCATCCACTCTGAAACAATAGGGGAAAGACCATTCGATGTTGTAGTGTAAGAAATCAAAGACATCTTAAAGAAAAAAGAAGAAATAAAAGCTTTGATCTGGTACTCAATGATTTGTTAATAGAAGAAGGTGTGGCTATTGGTAGTATCTGTATGGTTGAAAAAGGGTTGTTAGTTAAGGAAGCTAATCCAAGTGGACACCATTCTGCCAAAGAAGAAAGTTCAATGGATATTGATTTAAAATTAGATAGGTCAGTGAAGGCTAGAGATGATGAATAACACATTAAGGACTTGGAAGCAAAAGTTGTAGATATGCTACAACATGTCAAAGAAATGTAAGATTGGTTGGATATGACACAACAGCCTTTATCTAAGCAACCACAATCTACCATTCATGCAGTGACTGATTAGATTAGAAGACTAGAATACAGCTAAAAAATTATTGAGTAGGTGTCGACAATTCCTCCTATTTAGAAACCAGATCTTTTCGTTCCCCCAGTCTAACCAGCAGTCCCTTCAGTTCCTTCAGTGCCTCTACCACCAACACAAAAGGGTATTAAACAAATGATTGAGGATCAAGTTAGTGAGGCCTTAGCCTATTCCCAAGGGATCGCATCTATTCTAAAGGTTAGACCCTACCCCAAGAAATATCATTTAGTCCCTTATCTAAAGGGCTTTGTGCCACCATCCTTCAAAATTTTCATCGGTATTGAAACCTAAGATAGAACCTAGCCCATTTTCAAGTGGGTTATTGCAATGCATGATAGCTAGATGATATATTATTTTGCCAATTATTAAATAGTTTTTTTGGCATTTCTTTTGAATGGTATGTCAATCTACCAAATAGTTTTGTAAGAACCTTTAACCAATGGGAAAATCCATTCTTAAAGAGATTTTCTAGGGTGTTGTAGTGTACGACTATGGCGATCTGGTCATTGAAAAACAAAAGCCATGAGTCTTTGGTTGAGTACATCCTTAGGTGGCAAAATCTCTTGATAATGTGTAAACCTTAATTGCAAGAGCAACACACATTGGAGATTCTTCTAAAGAATATCCACTGGCCTATTACATTTTTCCTGAAGGGGTTGAACCATCATAACTTTTAAAAAACTTCTAAAAAAAGTTAGTAACTCACATGAAGAGGTATATTTGGTGTCATCCTTAAAGGACCTGTCTGGCGAGAAGAACGTTCACAAGTTGTGAAATCATTTGAGAAGAGAGCAGTAATAATTTTAATAGTGGATTAGGGAAAATAGCCGGTGACAAGTTAACCCAGTACTCCCCTACTATAGCCACCTCAAAGATAAACATTTCAAGTGACCCCTCATCCCACTAGAGATTCCTACTTCATCCCTTTTAAAGAGTGATTGACATAACCCTACCCATTTAAAAGGGAGTCGATGGAGAAGATCTTTAAAAGTATTTTAAAGAAATCATACTTCAAGTTTCTAAAGGCTAGGAGGCTAGAGGATGTGAGTAAAAGGATGATCCTATCTACTGCCTCTACCACCATATGATGAGCCACCCAATTGAAGACTGTATCATTTTCAAAGTTTGGATTGAAAAGAACTTCATGAAAGGTAATAATGTGATTCTTAAAATGTATCTAGTAGACCCATATTAGGAGTCCATCAAGACTATCTCAAAGAATTATTCTAACCTTTCTTTGTCCATTGAAGATGGTTGGGATATAGCTTTATCCCGAGTATTTAAAAAGTTGATTAGTAAGTCTTTTTATCTTTCTTAATAGATACCATTAAGAGCTTAGGGCCTGATTTGGGAGGTTGACCTGGAAGCTTCACAAGAGGATCTTGAGTCACATTCCTCTCAAGTAGTTGTAGGAACTACTATTTTAAATAAAAAGGAAAAGAGTGATTTTTTTTTGTAGAGTGGGAATATAATGATGAGAGATGTATCGAGCAGTGGATGGTGGCATAAAAGCACTATCCTTGTACATGTTATCTAACATTTAGTTTACCCCATCAAAGGAAAATGGTAGAAAATTTAATAAAAAAGATCCTTCGGATTCAATTTTGATGATTATCCACAAAAGTGATTTGCGAGTTGACCCTTCTTTAAAAGAAATTCAAAATCTAGTTGAGACCATTAAAAAAATTAAAAACTTGACTGTCACAATTCAACCCCTCAAAGGGAAGTTGAATCCAAGATCTTATCATACAGTGATTTCCCTGATATAAACTTTGAAGGGAGTCCCATCATGATAGATTTTTCAAATTCACATTCCTCTCTAGAGAATAAAAGTATACTACCTATGGAGAGCATAGGTCCCACCCCGTTTTACCTTTCCCATTAGATCCTGGAGGTATAACTTCATGGTGGTAAGGTCTTACCCCCTAGGCTTCCTCCTTAGGAGAAAGGCAAGTAAGTTATCTCTAACGATCTGATTTCAAATCCTCCTTAACAATCTAATCTTACTTTGAATTTGTTGGGTCTAGGCCTTACTGTTCTTAAGGTTAACTACAATGTCTTAGCTTATCTTGGGAAGTTATCGGCCAAGTTTAGCATCTATGATACCCTTATCCTCTCAATGGAGATGAGGGAATCTTTATTCAAAGCACATCCCAACCCAAAGCTTTGCTTAGCTTAGCTAACTTTTATCTCTCAAGATGAAGCCCGCTATTTCAAGGATATCCCAGGAGTAACTTTCTCTAATAAGAACTTACTTCTAGGTACTGTCAATCATAATCAGCCACTTTACATAACTATAAATGGGGGAAACTTCAAGTTATCAAGAGTTCTGGTTGAAATGGGTGCATCGGTCAGTATGATGAATATGAAGACTCTTACATACCTTAAAGTTGACACACGTAAGCTCACCAATGATAAGGTTGTGTTGTGCGGGTTCAACAAAAAGGGTGAGAAGGTGTTAGGTTTGATCACCCTACTTTTAGATATTGGAGAATTAAAAGAATAAGAAAAATTTTATATAATTAATTCATCCATATTGTTCAATGTACCCTTATGTAGGCTCCAGATCCATGAATATAGAATGGTTCCACCTACCCTTCAACAATTTGTCCAGTACTAATGAGATGACATTTAGTATATTATTTGGGTGATTTGCAACTATTTTTTATTCAAGAGATTAGGATCTATGAAGATGTTGTATATTATGCACCTAAAGGGTCCTCTTTTAGTCTTAAAGTTGAGATTAAAATTAAGGAGGAAAAATTAAGTGATCAGACTCAGAAGAAAATTAAGAATCAAAAGGAGAAAAAGAGAAAAGTCAAAAAATGCAATAATTAGATAGTGAAGATGACCCCTAGATCGTGGTCCTTAGTCCTCCAAAACATGTTACCATAAAGAGGTGGGAGGATGGCCCAAAAGACACATGCTTGAGGTCATGCTTCACTTGAATGAAGAGTAACCCTACTGTATATTGATCCGAAATCAAGTTTCGATGAAGAACCAAAAGAATGAGGTGCTACAATTCCTTTTAATTACCAGAAAATCAATCCTCCTACCAAATTTGATCTCACTTTATAATAGGATAGTAACTCTGAGGTTGATGCTCCAAATTTTCAAAGTTATGAGCCTAAATTGACCATATATGAAAAGCTCAATAGAAGAATTAAAGCCGTAACTTTTACGCTGCTATATGTTGGCAGAATTACAGGGTTAGTGATTAAGGAAGCCCCTAATCTAGATGGTGAAGTAAGGAAAGCCCATAAGTTTTGTCCTGCCTCCTCCTCCTCCTCAAGGAAAGAATATGTAACCTTTGAGGAGGTAGATTTTAATAAATTAAAAGAATTACCTTTTTGTTTCTTTCATGTTAGCCTTATAAGTCTTATCTCTAAAGGCCTCATGCGAAGTCGATGGATTAAGTGTCAAGTTGGATACCATGAGAGCCTTTGGCATATGAGAAATAAGAGAAAATTGAGTTCATTTAATGACGATGAATATTGTCTTGTAATAACTAATCATCTTGAATCTGATAATGTACCTACTGAAATCGTCGATCCCCTCAAAAGACTTTGTTTGGAGACTTTAGATGACTCTGATGAGCTTCATGTTTGTGAGGCACCCCCTTAATTCGAAGAAGATATTAAATCATCAGTCAATGAATTGAAAGAGATTAACCTTGAAATAGAAGGTGCCCTCGCCCCTCCTTTATAAGTCCTTTATTAAGTGAGGATTATTCTAGGGATCTAATTCAACTTCTTTTTGAGTTTAAAGATTAATTCACATGGACATATAATGAATTACCGAGCTTGTCCACTGACATAGTAGCCCATAAACTTGGAATCCTTCATGATGCCATTCTTGTCAAATTAGCTCCTCGATGCATGCATTTAGAGATCAATGAATAAGTCATTTCTAAAATCATGAAATTGGTCGAGACCAAATTTATTTGGGAGGAACAATATCGCTCTTGGGTAGTTAGTATCATGCTAGTTCAAAAGAAAAATGGTCAAATCTGAATTTGTGTCGACTATAGAGATTTGAATAGAGCGTATCCCAAGGATAAATTTTTTTTACCTATAACCAAGCTTATGATGGATATTACCTCATTACATTTTGTTTTTTTCCTTTATGGATGGCTCTTCTGGTTATAATTAAATCAAGATGGCCCTATAAGATGAGAGAAACAATGCATTCAAAAGTCTTGTAAAAATCTTCTTTTATAAAGGGATGACATTTGGCCATAAGAATGCTGGTGCAACCTACCAGTGGGCCAGGACTTACATCTTTAATGACTTAACACACAACCAAGTTGGGTTCTATATTCATGATTTGGTTCTCAAGAGCAAAATCAAAGAGGCTGTCCTATATGATTTAAGAGTTATTTTTTAAGTTATTGTGTTATTATGACCTTAAAATGAATCCTTAAAGTGTTCTTTTGGCATCACTTCAAGAAAATTTTTGGGCTTTATAGTGAGGCGCTGTGGAATCGAAATTGATCCTGCCAAAATTGAAGACATCTTAAATATGTCGTTTCCTAAGAGCCTTACTTAACTATGGTCTCTTCAAGGAAGACTAATGTATATAAGAAGATTCAATTCTAACATTTCAATAAGATGTCAACCCTTCGATCTCCTAGCCAAAAAGAACACTAAATTCAAATGGGATGAGAAATATCAAAATGTTTTTGATAGTATCAAAGAGTACATTACCAATTTTCAAGTTTTGGTAGCCCCTGTTCCTAGGAAACCTCTTAATCCACTATGATTGTACTAGTGTATGTATCCGAGGCCATACTCCCTTTGGAAGTACAGATTACCTCACATAAAATTAAAGTCCATAATCAAATCACAACTGAACAGAATGCATAACTCCAACTAGAAGAACTTAAAGGCCTTGAAGATCATCATTTCCAAGCTCAACAAAGTCTAGAGTTTTACGAATTCTAAATTGTTCAAGCTCATAGTAAGTTAGTGCAACCTAGAACTTACCAAGTAGGGGACTTGGTCTTAGTTCTTTGGAAGCCTATCTTAGCTCACTAAAAGATCAGTAGGAAGTTTAAACCAACCTAGGAAAGACCCTTAATCATAGAGACAGTTTACGAAGGGAGCTCGTATCAGCTATTTGACTATAAAGGAAATCACCTAATGTTGCCAGTCAATGGGTGATTCCTTAAGAAATACTATGATTGATATAGCTTAGTTTTGAATCAATAAAAAATGTTTGAAAGTTTTGAATCAAATTGAATCCTTCTCATTCATATTTTGAGTTTCAAAATTTCTTCCTTTATTTTCCCTCAGGTTTGGTGATACCTTTTCTTAAGATTAGAATCACTAGTGGTGGATAACACCCTTTGTGGTACCATCCGAATCTTAACTCCATCTATGATCCTCTATATGGACTAAGTTTCCTTCCCATAAGATCATTTGAAATCCATCTATTAGGAATAAGTACTCTTTTGGCATCCTATAGACTTAAGGTTAGGTGATGCCTACCTTGGAATTCAACTTTAATCTATCTATTAAGAATAAGTCCTCTATCGACATCATGTAAACCTAAGGTAAGGTGATGCCTGCCTTGAATTTCAACTCAATTCATTTATTAGAAATAAGTCATCTATTAGCACCCTATAGACTAGAGGTTAGGTGATGCCTACCTTGGAATTCAACTTCAACATCTCTATTAGGAATAAGTCCTCTATCGGCATCATATAGACCCTAGGTTAGGTGATGCCTACCATAGAATTCAAATTAAATCCATCTATTAGGAATAAGTTGTTGCAAACCTTCTTTCATGGCTTATGTTTTGATGATTGGCAAACCATACTGATTATCTTGGACTGCCTATTTTTTCTAACATTTAAGGAATCGAAGATTGGACGAACAAACGATGCAAATGAAGAAGTGGGAAGGATAGGGTTGAGTCAGTCTGTAATCTTTTTTTCTCTCTTCTTGAGTCAGTTTGTAATGTTCAAAAGACTGATACTAAGTAACCCTACCACTACAAGAAAATGGGTCAATAGCGACCAACAAAATTGGTCGCTAAATGTTAATTTGGACGCTAAAGCAAATAGCGACAAAAAAATTTTGGGTCGCTAATTTGTCGTAGTAGCCTCGTCGCTGAGGCTTTTAGCGACCAAAAAAAATTTTAGGTTTCTAAATTAGCGACCACTAATTAGTATTGGTCGCTAAAATTAAACATATTAGCGACCATTTTTTTTTACGCTAATGAATATTATTTGGATGCTATTAGTAATTTTGATAATTAATTTTATTTAATACATTTTTCCTATAGCTACCAAAATAAAAAATTGGTTGCAAAATGATCAACCAAATAAATCACATGCCCCTTTAATTTTATTCCTTTAATTTCATTAGGTTTTGATATATATTTATGGATAGAAAATTTATGATATTTAGTAAAAAATTATTATCCAATTATTATGCCTTAGCAATAAAAAATATGAGCAATCCATCACTCCTTTATATTGCAATTAGTTAGATTAATTTAATAATAGAGAAAAAACACATTTTTTTAGCTTGAGATAACAATAATAAAAAACATAGAATCCAAAAAATTATATTCATCCGGCAGTATCATTGTCAAGAATTTGCTAGCAGAAAATGAAAATTATATTCATTCATATATTTTTACAAATACATCCATTAATTAACATAAAAATGCGATCTCAGAAATCATAATCATAAAATCTTAATATTAACAAAATGATAACATCTAGTTAACATAAAAATCTTACATTGACTTTTATGCAAAAAAATATATAATTACAAAATCAGCTCTAACAAAGGTAAATGACAACATCAATTTGTAGTCATGCTAGCACCAATCAATATCTTGTACAGCTGCAGTGTGAGATCTAACTCCATAACAATCAATACACATTTCGGATGCAAAGAACTTCAACTTGGAGTACAAGTAGGCAACCCCTACATAAAAATTTTATAAACAAGATTACTAGAATATTTCAGCAATTCCAAGATAATTCAATGTAAAATTGTAGGGAACTTGCATATTGATTGGCATCATATCTTCCTCAAAGCAAAGTTCATAAAAATATGATAGATGTTCTACTGATTGGTCGCCTCCCTACAAAATTTTAAATAAATTATTAAAAAAAAAATATTATTTGCTGTCATTCTATGAATATGAAGAGTAAAAACTCAAGGAAACAAAAGTAATAATAATAATACTTCAAGTCACACCAAAGCTGTATGAACCACTAAAATCCAATAAAATCATTAACTTTGGTACTACTTTTTAAGGAGTGAACTAAAGGAGAAACAACGTTGGGCTAAACAAACTAATGATAAATTTCATTTTCAACTAAGAATATCAAACCTGTAAGAAAGAACAAACACTTGTATCGTATGAATTCTGTAACTTAGCAATCTGATATTAAGGAAAAAAACTCATTAGATTGAAGAGTTTGAATATATCAATACCATAGTAGAATGCATGAAAAATGATAGGAAGAAATGCATGGATACAAACATAAAAGGGAAGAAGAATAACAATAAAAAAAATCAGCAGTTGCGTCCCGAAGAGCACCTTTTTGAGCTCTCTTTGGCTCGGTAATTGTTTGGGACAATTTTTTTACTGCTTTGTAAAGGATTTAGATAATGTAATTTTTAAAAACTACTGTAGAAAGCAACTTCCTAGTATAATTTTTTTTTTTGTTTTTAACAACAAAAAAATAGTGGTCAAGTAGAAGTTGTGGCTGCGGGTAGGTTTAAAAAACAAAACATTTAGAAAACAGTTCCAAATGAAGCCTTATAGTAAGTTTAGAGAAGCAGCATTTTACAATTAAATTTATTAGTGTGGTAGGTTTAAGAAAAATATTTTTTAACTTTTCAAAAGCTAAAAATTAATAATACATGCATTAAGTTGTTTTTAAAATATATATTTTTATCATAGCAGTTCTAAAACTATTTTTATAAATAACTATACAACAACAGCAGACTATTATTCCCCTAAATGAATAGAGAAACTTTATGGTCGAAAGTTGCTACAGAAATTTTGCTTCTAAAAGTGAAGCTTATCTTCTCATTCTTAATAAACCAAATTAATAAGAATAGCAAAATAAACTTACATGTGACTCTGAAACTGACATGTGTCTCAAAAAAAAGCTTCAGAATGTTACAAAATGAGATAGATAAAGATATGGCTTCTCAAGTGTGGAAAGGGAAATTGAATGGGCAAGAACAATCAACTGAAACAACACAAAGAAAGAGGGTAATTCAAAGAAGGGGATAGAATTTGTTAAAAGCCGATGCATTTAAATGAAACGATAACAAATGATGGTAGACATAACTTTATGACAAATGTACTCAAAATACCTATTCAAATTAAATGAGCACCCAATCTATGCTCATTTAGAAAAGCAGGATTTCCCAATGAATCTAGGAAATTGAAATTATACAAGAAAACGCCCCTTTTTGCTTGAGTTTGCACAAAACATAGGAGAAAAAAATTGCCAAGTAAGAAACAAGAAATTCATAGGTTAGGTAGATGAACTATAGGACATGTAGAAAATTGAACTTATTAGAGACGAGATAGGAAACCTAACAGAAAAATATATAAGAAGCAATCAAATCAAAATATACAGAAGCAATTAAGCACATATAAATTAATTACCTTATATTTCAAGCAGAAAGAGTACAGATCCTTTGAAGCCAAAAGAGTAGAGATCTAGAAAATAAGAAACTAATAAATGGAAAAAAGAAGATGCATTTGAAAATTTTAATAATAGTTATAGTTATCTTACATGAAGTGCGATGTAGCATTCAAGCCGACTGGTGGATTGATGGGTTTGGCGAGACAGAAAGATGGATCGGGTGATGCGTTCGGTGAGCGGTAGATAAGCGAGAATCAACATTGCGTCAAAGAGGTAGATAGCGAAAGAAATGAGAAGAAGTGATGAGATGGGTTTAAATGGTGATTCGTTGCTCAAGGTACCTTGATCGTGCATTAAGCTCAATGGATGGTGAAGAAACGCTCGGGTGTGAATGCATATGTGTTGGTGATTAAGTCGAAAGTGAAACGGCATGGTGCAGTAGTTGGAAGAGAAACACATGGCCGTGGTAGCTTTCGAGATGCTGTGGCGGGGATGAAGTCGATCGCTGGCAGAATGCTAGGGTTTATGTGTCTGTGCGGTAATGTGAAATTCGAATGTGAGTGAATAAACTCATATCAACCCACGAATGAGGAGGTCGTGGCCGCTACCGTTGATTGCAGTTGGCGAATGCATACAGATATAGTTCACAAGCAAAAATCAAAGCAAAACATTATATTACATCATAATTTTTTAAAGTGTAAAATTCTATTATTTAGTTCTAAATAAAATGCAAAATTAGTTGCAAATTATAAAATTTCTCACTTGTTTGGATAACAATCTTGATTTTGTTTGGGTAATGTTTTTTTACTGTTTTCTTATTAATTTTCAGAAATTTATGTGGTGGAAAGAGTCTAGTTACCACCAGAGTAGTTAAGGTTATAGTTGTCTTAAAGTTACTTCAAAAATCAACTTTATAAAAAGCTAGAGTTGCCTTAAAATTACTTGAAAAATACATTGCACCACTATAGATTGCAATTGATGGAAGCAGCTAATAAGCACATACAGTATATTTGAAATTTATTTTAAGGCTTAGAGGCCAAAGTTTAGTTAACTGATCACTTAAATTGCTTTGCTTTCATTCATTCAAGCAAAGAAGCTCAAATTTCTGAAGAAAATCTTTTGAAAAATTTATGTACCTGGAGATAAGAGAGGGCTTGATTGAGCCGGCGAACTCTTCACGAAGAAGATTAGACGCAGAGATGAAGGCGGCTGCTACTGTGAACAAGAGTAAAAAATTAACTAGTTATTCATCGCATAAGGTAATTTCATAGGGCTTTTCCTGCAGTAAAAGTAGAATGTCAACCAAAATTACGTTAGCTACAGTAAAAGATGCAATTTGAAAATACGAATTATACAAAAGCAACTATGAGCATCCAAACAAAAGCACGAATAGGAGTCTGAAATTTCAATAACTCCATTTACCTGTTGAATGGTGGAGAACTTTGCAAACAAATCATCAGGTATAGACCAATCGAACACGTCAAAGTTTTCTCGGATTCAAGATTCTTTGGTGCTCCTCGGCAGTACACTGTTACCAACTTGGATTCCCCCACGAAGAGCTACTTGCGCAGCAGTCTTTCCCAATTTCTTTGCAGCCACGGTAAGAACAGAGTTTGCAAGGACATTCCCTTTTACCCATTTTGACCGGAAGAACCTAGCGGAGAATATCCCTAGAGGCCCGCGGCCCGTCCGACAACCTCTTCACGAAGACGGCTGCAATTGAAGAGATACGCGACGCGAAAGAAAATGCGAACAGAGACGGCTGGCTGTGTCAAAATTTAGGGCAAATAATTTTTTTTAGGGTTGGGGCATATTTCCAAAACTGGCCATCTGCTGCAGTTTTTTAATATTTCCGAAACTGTGCGTGGATCCGCCAGTGAATTGGCATGACTTTTTAGCGACAAAATTAGAGTTAAATTTTTTTTTCTAATATCAAACTTATTATTTAGAGGACTTACTAATTTTTGATCACTAAAAGATATCTTTAGAGTCCAATTTATTTTTGCCTCTATTTTTTTGGTCGCAATTGACCCATTTTCTTGTAGTGTACACACACAAACTTGAGAGATTTAGAATCCCTGTTTTTGCTCACATCGGCCAGGCCGATCCATTGGATCGTCCTAGACGATCGAGTTAAAACTAGAGACACTAATCAGGATTCTTAATTGAGGCAGCCGACATTAATATATCGGCCTGGACGATACGTGTATCGGCCAGGATGATAAGCTCAAAATAGAAAGAAGTAGCCGCCATAGACAATTAAGGTATATTGTATTTTTAAATTATCGGCCAGGACGATCCACGGATCGGCCAGGACGATCCACGGATCGGCCTGGACGAAATTATAAAATTATGCCTTAATTGATCAGGAAATCAAGGGAGTAATTAAGGATGATTGATACGATCATATCGTCCTGGATGATCGTAGGATCGGCCGGGACGATAATATCGGCCAGCTCAAAAACAGGGCGATGCTCAGGACAATTTTCCTCTGATTTGAACTGATCGGCCAGGACGATCGTGAGATCGGCCTGGACGATTAAGCCAAAATTTAATCATCCAGGACTGTTCCCAGGGCGATGCCCAGGCCGATCTTCTGTGATTTGTACTGATCGGCCAGGACGATGTACATATCGGCCGGGACGATATTGTCGGCAACTTGTAATTAATAAGCTCCTTTGAAGCTCTTCTATTTAAGAGCTCTTGTTCAACATTTTTGAAGACCTTTGGCTGCTGCCTTGACCTGAGAAGACCTTGTGGAGAGAAAGAGAGAGAGGAGAGAGAGAGGATCTTGTGAGGGGGAGCTTGTGAGGGGATTCACAAGGGTTGCTTCAAGGATCGCTCTGCTTCGTCTTCGTCTAGAGTTTCTCGTCCGTGGAAGGGTCGGTAGAGGTAAGGAGTTTGCTTTTGGTTTTGGTTCTTTGCCAACTTCAGGAGGAAGCAAAAGGAGGTAGGTTCTCTGCCTTGCCAGGGTGGCAAAAAGGAGGTTCTTGTAAGGGCTTCTCCGCCTAGCCGTGGGGGCTAAAGGAGAGTCACGTTTTGTAGTGCAATACCTGGAGGGTGCCTCCAAGGAGTGGACGTAGGTTGAGTCGACCGAACCACTATAAATTTCTGTGTTCTTTTTCTTTCTTCCGCACTTTTAAATTCCGCATTTTATTTGTGGTGTAATTTGGTTTATGCAATTTTATTCTTTGTGAAAAGAGTTTTTAAAAATACTAATTCACCCCCCCCCTCTTGGTTAGCTTGGGCCAGTTCTATAGGGCTTAACATCCCTAATGAACTTTCAAGTGGTATCAGAGCGGGATTCAAAAATTTAAGTTTAAAAACTTTTTGAATTAGATTCATGGCTAACTTTGGAAATAGAAACACTTCTGAAGGTTATTCGATTACATGACCTCCACTGTTTGACAACTTGCCGTTTGATTTCTGGAAAACTCGCATGTCAACGTTTTTACAATCTACTGATTATCGCATGTGGATGCTTATTCAAGAAGGTTATTCTCCACCTTCTCGTGAAATTAATGGTGTTAAAACTGAAGTTGCTTTTACTGAATGGACTTTTGATGAACGAGATTTAGCTCAATTAAATGCGAAGTGTTTGAACTGTTTTTTCTGTGCTTTAAAATCTGAGGATTACATGCGTGTTTCAACTTACAAAACTGGTAAGGAGAATTGGGATAGGTTATGTATCACCTATGAAGGAACCACTGAAGTAAAACAATCTAGGTTAAATATTTTTTTGCATGACTACGAACTTTTTCGTATGAAACCATCTGAAACTATTTCTGACATGTACACTAGATTTACACAGATTATTACTTCACTGCATGCTTTAGGAAAAGAACTTTCAAACTATGAAAAAGTTAACAAGATTTTTAGATGCTTGCCTTTGTCTTATGATGCAAAAATCACTGCAATCACTGAATCTAAAGATTTGAACACCTATTCCATTGATAACTTACTTGGCTCACTCATTGCTTACGAGCAAGGGGTGAATCAAAGAAATCTTGATGCAGGTGAGAAGAAAAAGGAGAAAACAATCGCACTGAAGGCACACAAATCGGATTCAGAATCTTCCGGGTCTAAAAGCGATGAAGTTGCCTTCATCACAAGGCAATTCAAAAGCTTTCTAAGGAAGAAGCACAAGCACCATATGAGAAAAGGTAAAGATCATAAACATCCTAAAGTATCTTCTGATGTTGTATGCTATGAATGCAGGAAGCCCGGACATGTGAAAATAGATTGCCCTACACTTCAAGATCACTCAAACAAAGGAAAGGGTGAGGAGAAATCTAAGTACAAGAAGGGCAAAGGGAGATTACAAAAGGCATTTTGGGCGGACTCTGCATCGGACTCATCGGAGACAGAACCAGAAAATGAAACATCAAAGCTACGTTTGATGGCAGATGATAATACGGATCAAGATGAGGTATGTGAACTTTCCTATGATCAACTTCTTGAAGTTTCAGAAAAAATACATGCATCATATAGGAAATTAAAGAAAACTCATGCTAGCTTGAAATTGGAATTCTTGAAACTACAAAAGGAGCATGAAATTTTGACTAAAGACCATCAAATGATTGATTCAAATCATATGACTTTACTTGATGAATTTGATGAGTTAAATAAAAATCATTGTGAACTAATTAAAAAACATGATGCATTAAAAGTTTCACACACATCACTTGAAGCTAATTTTGTGAAATCTAAAGAGATGGAGGAAAGTTTGAGGGTTGATATTGAAGTTTTAAAGAACACTAATTTGAAGATTCAAAATGAATTAGAATCATGCAAGAACACTAGGATGACACCAATATATAATCAAGAGCCAAAACCTAGGAAGAGGCATTATATCTCAAATCATTTAAGAAACCATTTTCCTGGAGTTAGATGCTTTTCATGTGGCATGCTAGGACACATCTCGCACACTTGCACAGTTCACCATAATACACATTGGGTGTGGAGACCTAAGGTGCAAGATTCACAGCATACCACTCATGCATTGCACTCTACTCTTTATAAGAAGGGACCCAAACCTGTTTGGGTTCCTATCACTAACATTTGATAATCTTGCAGGTGTGCTCTCACAAAAGGCCTCGTGAGAGTATGTGGTACTTGGACAGCGGATGCTCTCGACATATGACTGGTGATGCAAATCAATTTGTTGTTTTGGAGTCCAAGACTGGAGGCAAGGTTACTCTTGGAGACAACACCACCAGGAAGGTGGTAGAATCAGGTATAATCGGTAATTCCAAGAACCTTATGATTGAAAATGTTTTACTTGTAGATGGATTGAAGCACAACCTGCTTAGCATCTGTCAATTTTGTGACAAAGGATTCATCGTGCAATTCTTTGCAAACTCATGCATTGTAAGTTTAAGTAACAACACTATTTTGCAGGGAAAGAGGATCAACAACGTCTACATGCTTGATTTAAATAACATTGAATGTGCTGCTTCTTTTTGCTTAAAAACTGTTATTGATGATTCTTGGTTGTGGCACCGGAGACTTTGTCATGCTAGTATGAAAACCCTTTGGAAAGTGACCCAAAAAGGCCTAGTTAGAGGTGTCCCCAAACTCAAGTTTTCAAAAGACCACCTTTGTGATGCCTGCCAACTAGGAAAGCAAGTTCACTCCACCTTTCACCCCATTAAGGATATTAACACCTCTAGACCTTTAGAAGTCCTTCACATGGATTTGTTTGGACCCATTAGCACTGCTAGCTTGGGAGGGAAAGTCTATGGATTTGTGATTGTTGATGACTACTCGAGGTTCACTTGGAAAAAATTTCTTACACATAAAAATGAGTCTTTTGAGGAGTTCAAAACCTTTTTTACTTGGATTCAGAAAAAGCTAGGTTGTGAAATAGTGATCATGGGGGAGAGTTTGAGAATGAAAGATTTGGTGATTTTTGTGAGGACAAGGGGATTAGCCACAACTTCTCAGCCCCTAGGACCACTCAACAGAATTGGATAGCTGAAAGGAATGAAAGTTCGATGGGGATGTTAAGCCCTATGAACTTAGTCCCAAACTAACCAAGAGGGGGGGTGAATTGGTATTTTAAAAACTTCGTTTTTTTAAACAAAGAAATAAAGTTGCATAAACCAAATCACACAACGGAAATAATGCGGAATTTTAAACGTGCGGAAGCAAGAAAAGAAACACAGAGATTTATAGTGGTTCGGTCGACTCGACCTACGTCCACTCCTTGGAGGCACCCTCCAAGTATTGCACTACACAAAAAGTGACTCTCCTTTAGCCCCCACGGCTAGGTGGAGAAACCCTTACAAGAACCTCCTTTTTGCCACCCCGGCAAGGCAGAGAACCTCTCTCCTTTTGCTTCCTCCTGAAGCTGGCAGAGAACCAGAACCAAAAGCACAACTCCTTACCTCTACCGACCCTTCCACGGACGAGAAACTCTAGACGAAGACGACGCAAAGAGATCCTTGAAGCAACCCTTGTGAAACCCCTCACAAGCTCCCCCTCACAAGATCCTCTCTCTCTCTTCTCTCTCTCTTTCTCTCCTCAAGGTCTTCTTAGGTCAAGGCAGCAGCCAAAGGTCATTTAAAAACGTTGAACAAGAGCTCTTTAAATAGAAGAGCTTCAAAAGAGCTCATTAATTGCAAGTTGCCGACTTTATCGTCCAGGCCGATATGGACATCGGCCTGGCCGATCAGTACAAATTAATGAAGATCGGCCAGAGCATAGCCCTGGATGCCAGAGTGGACGATTGAAAATTAGCTTGATAGTCCAGGCCGATCTCACGATCGTCCTGGCCGATCAGTTCAAATAAGACGAAAATCGTCCTGACAATAGCTCTGAATATGGTCTGGCCGATATTGATCGTCCTGAAGTAACTTAAGGTTTTTGACTAGATCGTCCTGGCCGATCCTGCGATCGTCCAGGACGATATGATCGTATCAATCATCCTTAATTACTTCCTTGATTTCCTGAACAATTATGGCATAATCTGTTAATATCGTCCAGGCCGATCCGAGGATCGTCCTGGCCGATAATTTAAAGATATGTTATACCATACTTGTCCATGGCGGCTACTTCTTTCTGTTTTGAGCTTATCGTCCTGGCCGATACACGTATCGTCCAGGCCGATCGGTTAACGTTGGCTGCCTTAATCAAGAACCCTTAATTAGACTTTCTGTTTTAAGCTGATCGTCCAGGCCGATATAAGATATCGTCCTGGACGATATGAGTAAAAACAGAATTTCTAATTCTCTCAAGTGTGTGTGTGAAGGGTTACAAAGTATCAGTCTTTTTGACTATTACAAGTGGACTCAAAAGGTAAAAATAAAAGTACAGACTGACTCAACCCTAACCCTACGCATTCCTGAACTTGGCTCCTTTTTGATTGTCCGATCGTCGATTCCTGAAAAGTTAGAAGCAACAAGCTGTCCAAGAAAAGCAGTGTTTGTCAATCATCAAAACATAAGACATGAAAAAATAGATTTGCAACAATCTCCCCCTTTTTGATGATGACAAAACACAAGTAGAGAAAAAAACATTAAAAAAAAACAAGGTTACAACATCATCTTTTCCTTACCACATCTATCCTACTCCCCCTTTTTGTCATCACAAAAAGAGAGTCCAGAAAACAGAAAAAAAAAAAACAACAAACATCACGAAAGACTACTACAGAAAGACAAGAAACAATAACTCAAAGTACAAACTAAAAGAACGAGGGATCCTGATCATCAGATGGAGGAGGTGGAGGTGGCTGCTGAAAGTGACTGGCAAGGGTAGTAAACTGAGCAGTGAACCAGGCGATGTCCTGGTCATGCTGCTGCTGCTGCTGAGTGAGAAAACTGTCAAAACGAGCTAGGTCCTCAGCGCGGTGATGCTCGTAGCGGGCGATGTCCTCAGAGTGTTGTTGCTCTTGGGCAGCAACATATGCATCAAACCTGGTCTCCCAACGATCAAATCTTGCAATCAACTGATCTACCGGTGAATGTTGGTGAAGAGGGACAGGGTCAGGAAAGGGAGCTGGAGCGGGAGCCTCCTCCTCTCTAGCCTCCCGTGGTTCATCCGGGTGGAGACGAGTACTGTGCAGGGTGCTGAAGGAATTGTTTGAGTAGAAGAGAGTTGGTAAATCTGGTGGATTGGGATATTGAATTTGGTATTTGGTTTCTAGAACATAGGCTATGATATGTCCTAAGGCTAGATTTGGCTTTCTTCTGTGGCCTGGGTTGCGAATTGTTGTGAGGTGATCAATGTAACGAAAAAATAGATCTGCAGTGTTAAACTCCCTATGTGCCATGATGTAGAAGGTAGTGAGGGAAAGTAGAGGGGTAATGTGGACACGGTCGCCGGCTTTTGGAATGACAGATGTGCGAAGGACATGTTGGATTGTCCTAGCATCTCTGACTAAAGAGCTAGTCTCTCCAACATGGTAACGGGCATTGGTCTGGCGAAGAAAGTGGTTTGCCGTGGACCAGTCAAAATCAGGGTCAGAGGCAATAAGGTGCAGCTTATCTCCGGTGGTGGATAGTTGTAAAAGTTCAACACAGTCTTGATATGTGATTTCGACAGGGCGTCGATTCACATAGGAGGACAGGGCTGTGAAGGTGGAGTTTATGCGGAGGTTTGCAAAGAATTCTAACAGGAACTCAGAATTGAAAGGAAAAACAAGTGATAGAATGAAACAAAAAGAAGTGTGTGCGAAGAGATCCATTACCGGGTAGGAAATGTGGGTCGGATTGATAATTCTGGAGACCGTAATTCCACAATCCTTATAGCGATGATAAGCAGCTTCATCTTCTGCTTCACGGAACCGAGGGTCAACCCTTGCCCTCGAGGAACTTCCAGAGGTCTGACGGACGCGCTTCCCACCAGCCATATGAGAGAACTTTAAGCAGAAAATCAAAGGAGAAAGGATAAGGTGTGAGAAAACATGGCTGGATCGGCCTGAATTTAAAGAAACGTTCATATCGTCCTGGCCGATAGCAGAATCGTCCAGGCCGATATGTGTCAATAATTACGTACAGGCCGATTGGTCAAAAAGGCGGTCCAATCGTCCGGGCCGATCAGATATCGGCCAGGCCGATTAGACACAGGCTATCGGCCCGAGGAGTCAGTCCGGACGACCGTTGAAAAGCAGATCGTCCGGGCCGATTAGGTGTATCGTCCAGGACGATGCACAATAATTGATCGTACCGGCCGAAGTTAAAACGTTTTAAATGCTTGCCACGTGTATCGTCCGGGACGAACAGTGGATCGGCCCGGCCGATGGTCCAATAATGGATCGTCCGGGGCCGAATTTAAAGATCAAAACGTACTGACACGTGGATCGTCCGGGACGGTCCAGTGTATCGGCCAGGACGATGCACATAGAATGCATCGGCCAGACAAATATACTATCGGCCAGGACTATTATCATGAGTTTTGATCAAATCGTCCAGGACGATAATGTATCGTCCAGGACGATGATTTTCATTAAGCACAGAAAAAGGTCAGCAGATGGATTTTGGAAAGAATTTGTCCTATCGGCCAGGACGATATAAATATCGGCCAGGCCGATCTGACTTGAAATTGAAATCAAGAAAGGAATGGTGATGATCAAGACCCTCAAAAATAAAACAAAAGAAAAGACAGTCAAAGACACAAAAATAAAACAAACATCGAATATTTTTGGATTTTAATTTTTCTATTTTTTTTTGTTTTATGAAGGCATCATATGAGAATTCTTTTCATGAATTTAAACATTTAAGGTTTTTAGGAGATCAAGAGGTTTAACAAAATCTAATTAGAAGAATATTGAAAAACTGATTCTATTAACCCTAGATCGGACATTCTTCAGGGTACAAAAAATCTTTTAAAAACAACAGAGTCCTAACATGGAATAACACAAGAGGTTTTAAGAAGATCCAATCAAGACTTGTTAACAACTAAAGAATCTTATAAATAATAAACCAAAATAGTTTTTCTCAATCATGGAATTTGAAATCAAATCTTTGAACGTATCACCTAATCAATGAGTTTTCTAAGTTTTAAGAGTTTTATCAAAGAGATGATAGCTTGCAATTAGTGGGCTAATTTTATGCCTCTTTTCACTTTTATTGGCTCTTTGAGCATCTTTTGATTTTTGATACACTTTTGTGTATTTTTCTTTTCAATTTGGCTTCATTGGCCTCTTTCCTTTTTATCTTTTGCAAGCTAATAACTCTTTTAATATACCCTTAAGGAAGATACTTAGTTGTGAGTATATCCTCCAAATATTAGAGAATAGGGGCTCTCTCTCTAACATAGGGAAGAACAATCCACAACACAAAAATCAAGATCACGTGATGACAGCAATGGTAAGATTTCAAAAGCTTGAATGATATCAAAGAATTTTGACTATTATGCATAAGATGACTTAATGTAGCAAGATTAGAAGGATATCTTAAAAAGCCATTGGTTAAACTGAGTTTAGACTTTTTGTTTTATAAAAGAAAAATCATGCCACTAAACAAAGTCAGAAGAGGAAAAACATCACCAGTTTACTCTCTTTAACCAATTTAGAAAAGCTAAACCCTATCAAAAGAAAAAACTCTAATATTTAAAAGCTTGAGAAGTTTTATCATATGGAAGCCCAAAAAATAAATAAAGACCAAAATGAAAAACAAAAACAAACAATAAGCAAACTAAAAGACAACAAAAAATAAACACAAAAACTAAAAATAAAAGTCACACAAAAACTAAAGATATCAAGCAAGTGATAAAACAACAGATTTTAGCAATTGAGCTGTAAGCCTCCTTATGTTCAGTTATCCTATGCTCCCACGAGGTCTTTGGTGAGAGCACTCCTGCAAAATTCAACAACAGTTAGTTTTAGGAACCCAAACAGATTTGGGCTCCTTCTTAGGAAATGTAGAGTGCAATGCAGATGTGGTATGTATTGAATCATGCATCTTAGGTCTCCATACCCAATGTGTACTGCGGTGAACTGTGCAAGTGTGTGAGATGTGTCCTAACATGCCACAAGAAAAACATTGAATTCCAGGAAAAGGTTTTCTTAAATGGTTTGAGTAAAAATGCCTCTTCCTAGGTTCTGGCCTTTGATTAAACATTGGTGTCATCCTAGCTTTCTTACATGTTTCCAAATTATTTTGAATTCTCAAGTTAGTTCTCTTTAATGCATCATTCTCAATCCTCAGATTTTTCTCAATCTCTTTAGATTTCTTAAGATCATCATTAAGTGAGGTGTGTGAAGCTTTTAATGCATTACTTTTATCAATTAATTCCAAATGCGTCTTGTTTAATTCATCAAATTCATCGAGTAGAGCCATGTGATTTGAATCAATCGTTGCATGATCTTTGAGAAAAACTTCATGCTCTTTTTGTAGATTTGAATGTTCTAATTTTAGGCTAGAATGAGTTTTCTTAAGTTTTTTGTATGATGTATGGATTTTTTCACATATTTCAAACAATTCATCATATGTTGGTTTACATACCTCTTCCTCATCACTTTGGTTTTCTCCCATGAAACACAAGTTTGTTGTTTCTTCCTCTGGTTCAGTCTCAGAGGAATCAGTGCCAGATTCTGCCCAGAAGCTTCTTTGGATTTTCTTCTTGTCCTTCCTAGACTTTGCTTTCTCATCACCTTTTTCCTTTTCTTTGCTTGAATGATCTTGAAGTGTAGGACAATCGGCTCTTACATGTCCAGGTTTCCTGCATTCAAAACAAACAACATCAGAAGATCCTTTAATATGTTTATGATCCTTACCTTTTCTCCAACTTTGATGATGCTTTTGTTTCTTCCTTAGAAAGCTTTTGAATTGCCTTGTGATGAAGGCAACTCCATCGCTTTCAGACCCAGAAGATTCAGAATCCGATTTGTGTGCCTTCAATGCAATTGTTTTCTCCTTTTTCTTTTCACCTGTATCAAGATTTCTTTGATTCACCCCTTGCTCGTAAGCAATGAGTGAGCCAAGCAAGTTGTCAATAGAATAGGTGTTTAAATCTTTAGATTCAGTAATTGCAGTAATTTTTGCATCATAGGTTGAAGGCAAGCATCTCAAAATCTTGTTAACTTTTTCATAGTTCGAAAGCTCTTTTCCTAGTGCATGTAATGAGGTAGCAATCTGAGTAAACCTAGTGTACATGTCAGAAATCGATTCATGAGGTTTCATACGAAAAAGTTCATAGTCATGCAAGAGAATGTTTAAACGGGATTGTTTGACTTCATTAGTGCCTTCATAAGTAATGCACAATTTATCCCAAATTTCTTTACCAGTTTTGCAAGTTGAAACACGCATGTAATCCTCAGATTTTAATGCACAGAAAAAACAATTCAAACATTTAGCATTTAGTTGAGCTAAATCTCGTTCATCAAAAGTCCATTCGGTAAAAGCAACTTCCGTTTTAAAACCGTTAATTTCACGAGAAGGTGGAGAATACCCTTCTTGTATAAGCATCCACATGCGATAATCAGTAGATTGTAAAAAAGTTGACATGCGAGTTTTCCAGAAATCAAAAGGTAGGTTATCGAACAGAGGAGGTCGGGTAATAGAATACCCTTCCGTAGTGTTGCGATTCCCAAAGTTAGACATGGATCAAATTCAAAAAGTTTTTAAACTTTAATTTTCGAATCAGGAGCTCTGATACCACTTGAAAGTTCGATGGGGATGTTAAGCCCTATGAACTTAGTCCCAAACTAACCAAGAGGGGGGGTGAATTGGTATTTTAAAAACTTCGTTTTTTTAAACAAAGAAATAAAGTTGCATAAACCAAATCACACAACGGAAATAATGCGGAATTTTAAACGTGCGGAAGCAAGAAAAGAAACACAGAGATTTATAGTGGTTCGGTCGACTCGACCTACGTCCACTCCTTGGAGGCACCCTCCAAGTATTGCACTACACAAAAAGTGACTCTCCTTTAGCCCCCACGGCTAGGTGGAGAAACCCTTACAAGAACCTCCTTTTTGCCACCCCGGCAAGGCAGAGAACCTCTCTCCTTTTGCTTCCTCCTGAAGCTGGCAGAGAACCAGAACCAAAAGCACAACTCCTTACCTCTACCGACCCTTCCACGGACGAGAAACTCTAGACGAAGACGACGCAAAGAGATCCTTGAAGCAACCCTTGTGAAACCCCTCACAAGCTCCCCCTCACAAGATCCTCTCTCTCTCTTCTCTCTCTCTTTCTCTCCTCAAGGTCTTCTTAGGTCAAGGCAGCAGCCAAAGGTCATTTAAAAACGTTGAACAAGAGCTCTTTAAATAGAAGAGCTTCAAAAGAGCTCATTAATTGCAAGTTGCCGACTTTATCGTCCAGGCCGATATGGACATCGGCCTGGCCGATCAGTACAAATTAATGAAGATCGGCCAGAGCATAGCCCTGGATGCCAGAGTGGACGATTGAAAATTAGCTTGATAGTCCAGGCCGATCTCACGATCGTCCTGGCCGATCAGTTCAAATAAGACGAAAATCGTCCTGACAATAGCTCTGAATATGGTCTGGCCGATATTGATCGTCCTGAAGTAACTTAAGGTTTTTGACTAGATCGTCCTGGCCGATCCTGCGATCGTCCAGGACGATATGATCGTATCAATCATCCTTAATTACTTCCTTGATTTCCTGAACAATTATGGCATAATCTGTTAATATCGTCCAGGCCGATCCGAGGATCGTCCTGGCCGATAATTTAAAGATATGTTATACCATACTTGTCCATGGCGGCTACTTCTTTCTGTTTTGAGCTTATCGTCCTGGCCGATACACGTATCGTCCAGGCCGATCGGTTAACGTTGGCTGCCTTAATCAAGAACCCTTAATTAGACTTTCTGTTTTAAGCTGATCGTCCAGGCCGATATAAGATATCGTCCTGGACGATATGAGTAAAAACAGAATTTCTAATTCTCTCAAGTGTGTGTGTGAAGGGTTACAAAGTATCAGTCTTTTTGACTATTACAAGTGGACTCAAAAGGTAAAAATAAAAGTACAGACTGACTCAACCCTAACCCTACGCATTCCTGAACTTGGCTCCTTTTTGATTGTCCGATCGTCGATTCCTGAAAAGTTAGAAGCAACAAGCTGTCCAAGAAAAGCAGTATTTGTCAATCATCAAAACATAAGACATGAAAAAATAGATTTGCAACAAGGAAGAACCGGACCTTGGTGGAAGCCGCTAGAGCCATGCTTGCCGAGTATTCACTTCCAAAATACTTTTGGGCTGAAGTGATTAACACAGCTTGTTATCTGTTGAATAGGGTGAATGTTAGAGCCAAACTATAAAAGACACCCTATGAGATCCTTAAGGGTATGACACCCAATCTTTCCCACCTTCATGTCTTTGGTTGTAAAGTTTTCATTCATAATAATGGGAAGTCACACTTGGGAAAATTTGATGCAAAATCTGATGAAGGAGTCTTCTTAGGATATTCTAGTGTTGGGAAGTCTTTTAGGGTGTTTAACAAGAGAACTTTGATGATAGAAGAGACTACCCATGTGGTTTTTGATGAGTCTGATCCTAAGAAACCTAGAGTTGAAGATGATGAGGATGTTGGAGAGATTACTAGTGTTGTAGAAAAATTGGGGAAGGGAGTTGAACAACAAAATGAAGGAATAGGAGAAGTCACCCAAGGAGTAGAAAATTTTGACTTGGATTATAGGGTTGGACCTTCACACACTTTACCTAGGGATTGGAGATACTCTACAAGTCACCCTAAGGATTTGATCTTAGGAGACCCTTCTAGTGGAGTCAAGACTAGACATGGACTTAGGAAGGAAGTAAACCACTCAGCTTTTATTTCAATGATTGAACCCACCACCATTAACCAAGCCCTTACTGATGAATTTTGGATTTTAGCAATGCAAGAGGAATTGAATCAATTTGTTAGGAATGATGTTTGGGAGCTTGTAGAAAGACCTAAGGAACAAAGTGTAGTTGGAACAAAGTGGGTATTTAAGAACAAGGTGAATGATTCAGGAGTTGTGGTTAGGAATAAGGCAAGATTGGTGGCTAAGGGGTATAACCAAATAGAAGGGATTGACTTTGAGGAGACCTTTGCCCCTGTAGCTAGATTGGAAGCCATTAGAGTGCTAGTAGCCTTTGCCTGCTATAAAGGATTTAAGCTTTTTCAAATGGATGTCAAGAGTGCCTTTTTAAATGGGGAAATAAAAGAAGATGTGTTTGTAGAACAACCCCAAGGTTTTGAGAGTTCCCAATTTCCAAATCATGTGTTTAAATTAAAAAAGGCCTTGTATGGTTTAAAACAGGCACCAAGAGCTTGGTATGAAAGGCTTAGCACATTCTTACTAGAGAAGGAGTTTGTTAAGGGGAGTGTAGACACCACCCTTTTTCTTAGAAGAATTGGAGATGATTTACTCATTGTTCAAATTTATGTGGATGACATACTCTTTGGATCTTCTAATAAAAAATTATGTGAGGAGTTTTCTAAAACAATGAGTAGAGATTTTGAGATGAGTTTGATGGGAGAATTGTCCTACTTTTTGGGTTTTAGCATAAAACAATTGGAGGATGGAACCTTTTTGAATCAAACAAAATACATAAGAGACATTTTGAAGAAATATGATATGGACAAAGCCAAACCTATTAACACTCCCATGACTTCTAGTGCTCCATGAGATAAGGACCCAAGTGGTAAGTCCATTGATCAAAAGAAGTATAGAGGCATGATTGGATCATTACTTTACTTAACTGCAAGCCGACCTGACATTATGTTTAGTGTTTGCCTTTGTGCTAGATTTCAAGCTGACCCTAAGGAGTCCCACCTGACTGCAGTTAAGAGAATTTTTAGATACCTTTTGGGGACACAAGGCTTAGGAATTTGGTACCCTAGACACAGCACTTCTTTTGAAATTGTTGGATTTTCTAACTCTGATTTTGCAGGATGCAAGGTGGACAGGAAAAGCACGTCAGGAACTTGTCAAATCATTGGACGGTCTTTGGTCTCACGGTCTAGTAGGAAGCAAAATTCAGTTGCAATTTCTACTCTGAACCAGAGTACATTGCTCTTGGAAGTTGTGTGGCCCAAGTTCTTTGGTTGAAACAACAGGTATTGGATCTAGGAGTTCCGGTAAGCACTATCTCAATTTTTTATGACAACACTAGTGCCATATGCATATCTAAGAATCCTATCCAACATTCAAGAACTAAGCACATTGACATTAGACATCACTTCATTAGAGATCATGTGACAAAGGGGGACATTGAGGTAAACCATGTGTCAACTGAAAATCAACTAGCCGATATCTTTACTAAACCACTGGCCTTCGATACTTTCAGTTCATTAAGGACCAGATTGAGTGTGATTGACATAAATGCATGAACTTGATTTCTTTACTTGCTTTTTTTTTCTTTTTTCCTTTTTCTTTTTCTTCTAGTTTATATATTCTTTTGTTTTGGTTGATTGTTCCTTTTTATGGTGTTTTGTTTGTTTGATTTATTCTTCTTAAAAATAAAAAAAATAAAAAAAAAATTTTCAAAATCATCGCTAATATGATACCGTATGCCTTGCATTTGCTTTTGAAAATTTGTAGTCAATGGTTTGCATCTCTTAAATCCATTAGATGATTGAAACAATTCTGTTGATTGTGTCTCTTTCTTTAGTATAGTTTAGTGGCACAGTTTTCTTCTCTAATCAAAAATCTATCTCAAATTAAACGATTATATATGAAATTAAGGTCTTTTCTAATCTTGCTAAAGCAAATCTATCTTATATTATAGGGATTAAAGTCTTTTTATCAAATCAAGATTCATAGTTACTCTTGACATTGGTCCGTGATTCTGTTTTGTGGATTGTTCTTCTCTATGTTAGAGAGAGAGCCCCTATTCTCTAATATCTAGAAGATATACTCACAACTAAGTCCTTTTTAAGAGAAGACTAAAAGAGAATCTAGCTTGAAAAAAAAAATTTTTGGCCAAAGATGCCAACAAAAGAAGCGCAAAGCCGCCAAATTGAATTTATGAAAAAAAAAAGGATGCGCAAAGCGCGATTCAAATGACAAGAGGCATAAAATGAGCCCATCAAAAGCAAGCTCTTCTCTCTTTTCAAATCTTTTAAAAACTTAGAAGCTTTCATATGCCAAAAACTTGAGTTCGTTTTGCGATTATGATGTATCTACTTTGATCCTTTATTCTCTAAGATATTTTTTTTTTACTCAAGTGATGATTAGATCCTTCATACTAATATATGATTGAAGTTTTGAATTAGGTCATTGATTTCAAAAGACAACTCTACCCTACAAAGATACTTCAAGCTTAAGGGTAAACATGATCGGATACTTTTCTGATTCATTGAATTTTTGATGTTGTTCAAACTCATTAACTTACATGCCTTTAAAATCAATCACATGGAATGCTATATCATATTCATGCTTTGAATCAAAATTAAAAATTGAAGGTGAGATTCTTTTTCTTTTTCTTTTTTGCATATTTTGTTTTTGATATGTCAAAAGGGGGAGAAATTGGAAAAATAGGAATTGCTTATTTGTTTTGCCATCATCAAAAAGGGGGAGATTGTTGCAAACCTTCTTTCATGGCTTATGTTTTGATGATTGGCAAACCCTACTGATTATCTTGGACTGCCTATTTTTTCTAACATTTCAGGAATCGAAGATTGGACGAACAAACGATGCAAATGAAGAAGTGGGAAGGATAGGGTTGAGTCAGTCTGTAATCTTTTTTTCTCTCTTCTTGAGTGTTGACCTCATTTTTGTATGAGGTCACTAAGGCCCTTCCAAACTCTAGATTAATTCTAGATCCTAGGATCCACTCTAGACCTTAAGATCCTTTCCTAGAGCCAGACCTTAGGATCCACTCTAGACCTTAAGATCCTTTCCTAGAGCTAGACCTTAGGGCCTACTCCAGAGCTTAGGATTCTCTTATATCTCAAATTCTAGAACCCCTCTAGATCCTAGATCCTAGATCCTAGAACCCCTCTAGATCTTAGGACCAATCCAGACTCAAATCAATCCCCACCTTTGATCAACACCAACCTCAAATCAATCCATACCTTTGATCAACTCCAACTTCAAATTAATCCCTACCCTTAATCAATTCAAATCTCAAACTTCATTCAATTCAAATCCAAATTAATTCAAGCTTCAAACACATCCAAACTTTGGCCCAATCAACTTGAGAATCCAAACTTCAATCTAGACTTTGATCCTACCTTTGATCTAGCTTTGACCCTATCCATTCATTAACAACCACCACATGATTGTAAATGATTTGGATACTTCAATATTAATCATTCAAACTTGAAATCCATTCCAAATCCAGAAATCCAGACTCAAATCCTAAGTCTCAAGGCCTTGTCCTAAAGACCCTTTTTAGAGATTTTTCAAACATTTCAAAACCCACTCAAATGGTCTCTGATTCAAGGTCTATCACTTGTAAAGTGATAAGACATGTCTCTAGAGGTTACTCTCCAACTTTCAGCTCATTTTGAGGTCTCTAACCCCAGAATCTGAATTAAAATCCAAAGGCTGTAAAACCTTCAAATATTTACAGCCTATGCCATTGAACCTAACCTCTTTGAGATCTTGACTTTGGAACCCTTATCCAAGCTTCCAATCACTTCCAGACTCTTGATTTTAACCCATTGAGCAGTAAACTGCATTTTTCAGAATCATTTTTGACTCTAGTTGACCAATGGGCCAAAATTGACTAAAATACCCTTATGAGATTTCAAATGGCTATTTCAATTCAAATCAATTCCAAACTCTTTGAAACCATTTCCAATGAATTTCAAATATCAAACTCAACTTGTTGAACTCAAACCCAGACCTTGGGTCAACCTGGTTGACCAAGTCAACCAAGTTTGACCCATGGACCCATACACCCCTCCCCTTTCAAAATTTTGAACTACTCCATTCCAAGTCCTTTGAATGTATGGGATGAACCCTTGGGTACCCAAGAGACCCCTCTTGGTCACCCAAGCCTTGGGCTTACTTGGGTTAGCCTTATGGCTTGACCCAAGTGACCCAAGAGAGACCTCCCTTGAGCCATCTTTTGATCTTAATCAAATTGAATCCAAATCAAGGTGCCATTGGGTTCCCATTGACCCAATACACCTTCCTTGACCAGCCCAATCCTTGGGCTCATTTAGGTCAAGAGTTAGGCTAGCCCAAAGTGCCTAATAGCTCTTGGGATTGGGCCAACTCTCAACCTAAATCCAATTGAACCTGGCCAACACCTCCCATAGGTGGCCCTAGGTCCAATACACCTCCTCCAGCCAGCCCATGCCTTGGGCTAGCTTGGGTCAATAGTTAGGCTAACCCAAAGTAGCCAAAAAATACTTGGACCCGAGCCAACCTTTGACACAGATCAGATTGGACCCAATTGCCACTTGCATTGGGTGCACCAGACCCAGACCCACTTCCCACTTCAAGCCCAGGGTCTGGCCTGACCTGGGTTGAGCCCAAATCGACCCGAACCGAGCAGATTTGGATCAACCCGAGCCAACCTTTGACACAGATCAAATTGGACCCAATTTCCACTTGCATTGGGTGCACTAGACCCAGACCTACCTCCCATATCTAGTCCCGGGTCTGTCTTGACCTGGATCGAGCTCAATTCGATTCAAACCAAGCAGGTTTGAGCCAAACCGAGCCACCGGATCGATCCCGGCTTCCCCAGACCAATTTGACTCCACTCCCAGCTCCAGTGTGTCCCCATCGGCCTTCCCTGGTCAACCCGACCCAGACCGTGGCCGGCGGCGGTCGGAACCAATGGAGAGCAAGTTTCGGTGGTCCCCCCAGGCCGATCCTGACCGAAAGCCTTCCAAAGGCTGTGGTTCGCCGGCTTGAGGCTCACGAGCTCTCTGGAACGGTGCCCCTTTCCACTTGGCATCAATCCGAGAGCTCCTCCGATTCAATCCTGGCCGTCCGAGCTCGCGGGAGGAGGCTGAATAGGCTGGTGCTCCCCAGAGCTCAAGGATCGATCCCAGCACTTCGAAACGATTCCCCAGAGTTCCCTCAACCTCCCAGTGTCTCCCCTAGAGCTCCCAGACCTCTCCTTTCATTACTTCGAGCGAACTCCGGTGAAAGGCTTCGACGTCCCGCTCAAAGTCCTATCTCCGGCCGTCCTCCAGTCGCGGTCCCTGAAGGAAACCTGCTCGCCTTCGTCTCCTGAAGCTTCCAGATAGAGAAGCTCATTCGTTGAGACTTTCTCTGCGGTAATTCCTTCATCCCGAGCTCCCTAGCTAGGTAGTCCGGTCAAGTGTGAAGGAAACCTTCACCCCAACGGATTTCCACCGTTGGATTGAAGGTTTCCACCCCCCTGATCCTCCCTGTGAAATTTTGTCGAAGTTCGCCGGCGGGATCAATCGGATCACGCCGGAGAAGGTTCACGGCCTCGGATAAGAGCGGAGGTTGAAGACGAAATCTCAGCCGTTGATTCCGATCAACGGCTCGGATTAAATCCCGTGGTTCCGGAGCGCCTTGAATCCTAGCCGTCCGATCCCGCATCCGACGGCTACGATTAATCCGACCGTTACCCAGTCAGCGCCAATGATTGCCCAGCCAATCGGGACGCGCCGCGTGTAAAGCGCGGCTGACTGTGTAATGGCTGGATTAATAATTCCAGAAAATCAAGGGAACTTCAAAAATCCATATCTCCCTGCACACTTGACCAAATTAGGTGTTCTTAGGCTCATTGGAAAGGTCTCAGGGAGACCTTCAAAAGCCCTATGGTTCCAGGCCCTAATTGCATGTGTGTTAAGCTTAATTTCATTAATGGTATTATTTCAATTTATGCAATTACTGTTTGTAGTTAAGTCTCCGGGGCATGGAACTTTGGGAGATTGAAATTGGGCATGTCTTTGACATGTCCAAATTTTGTCTCCCCTGTTTTAAAGGTCTAAGGGCACTTTCCCCCAATTTTGAGTTTAAGGGTCATGGGTTGACCCTTAAATTCAAAATGGGATTTAAGCCTATCCAATGAGAATTAGGATCTGGTTTTTTGTGTGTTGATTATGCTTAGGATACGGAGTTTAGGGCCACTGACTTTGCCCCAATCCAACCTTAGGATAGCTCCCTAGGATTTTTTGAAGGTGACTTAGAGCTCACCTTAGGTGGCTTAGTTAGCCACCTTAGAGTATTCCAATTGAGCCCAAATTTGGTGTGTTTAGGCCTTGGGATCAGGTGACCCCATGGTCCAAATTTCATCAGATTTGGAGTTCATTTGGTTCACCAATTAGGAGCCATAGCTTGCCCTTGCTAGAATTGCCTCTTAGCCTTAACTAAATCCTAATAAATCCCTTTTAAATCCAAAATTTAAGTTTAATACTTCCAATTAATCAGTGTTGGATCCTTAACCCATGAGAATTAAAAGCCCCTTGATTGGACATCAGATTAAGCCTTAATTTAATTTTAAGTAAAATTCAATGTTTAATTAATATTAATTAATTAATAATCATTAAAAATCCCAAGAATTAATTTAATGTTTGATAATCTCCCCTTAGATCACCTCTGATCTTTGGGAGAGATTTCAAGGAGTTTGAGATCCATTTAGGCCCAAATTACTAGAATAGTCTTTAATTGAAATAATTGAAAATTATCATAAATATCCAAACTTCTAAAATTCACCATTAATTATAGAAAATTACAAATCAATCAAACTCAGTGGATAATGACTCTAATTAAAACCTAGTATTTTCCAAAATTTCAAACCCCCAAAATCTGGTCAAAGTCAAAAGTCAACATTTTGGTCAACTCTAGGTCAAAACCGGGTCAAAACTTCTAAAAATCATAACTTTTGATAGAAAACTCCAAATTGAATGTGCCACATGTCTAACAACTCATAATTAGGCCTAATATTTTGATAAAATACAAACATTCTAGAATTTGAGCTTAATAAAAAAATTCAACTTTTGACCCTTTAATTAAATTATTAAAATATTCTAAAAATTCATAAGGCTCAAATCATTCTAAAACTCAGAAAATATTGGTTTAATGCTTAAAACATTTAACAAATCCTTTAAAACACAACAACCACCCTAAAGTTGAAGTTTATTGGCTGGACTACTCCGGGCTGCGGGGCTAAGTGTCCTAAGGAGGCTGGTTCCTCGAGCCTGGTGGCACAACGCCACGAATGAATTCTAAAGGGTGTCAAACCTTAAAATGGATTAATTTTTAATTATTTAACATTTTAAAAATCTCTAATTTAATTACATTAATTTGGTTTATCGGCTGGACTACTCCGGGCTGCGGGGCTAAGTGTCCTAAGGAGGCTGGTTCCTCGAGCCTGGTGGCACAACGCCACGAATCAATTAATGACAAACTTAAATTAATCAAGCTTTTAAAATCAGTAACTCACTCATTTTAATATTAATCCACTCTTTTAATTCCAACCAATTTAAATAACTTAATCAAACCCGATTGCTACTGGGTAACCCAGGCCTACGAGGCTATTAGCTTAGCCCCAAGGAAGGTGAAATAAACTTCACGGCCTCGGTGTGAAACAAAGGTAGTAATCAATTAACTTTTAAAATATATCCAATTAAAATTCTTAATTCATTAATACTTAAATTTTAATCTAAATCCCCCTATTAAGCCTTAACAAACTCAAACTTTTAGATAACTTTAATTAATCACCCAACTTAGGATATACCCCTGCCACACGACCTTTCTCACACACTTTAGATGATGTGCTAGGACAACCAACTCTAGATCTAGGTTAGGCCGGTGTTTACTTTACTGCTGTGTGCCGGACTTTTCGTAGTTTTCACTGCATGTTGTGGATGAAATTGCTTTGTTGTGTCTGCTTACTTTTTCTGCACTCTGTGGATGGATTGATGTGTTTGGCGACTAGATTACCCTTAGGTTAGGTACGATCTGGATGTTGACACAGTTTTCTGCAGGTGGCCACGCTCATGCAGGGCAATAAAAAAAGGGGGCAAATCAAAAAAATGCATAAATATTATAAACTCTTTGCACAGGTGCTTCAGCTGCTAAAGCCCCCAAATCATAAAAAGAGCGTGGCCAGTGTGTTTACTTTTTTTGCTCATATACAACTGCTTGGGAATAACTGCTTTATATATATTAATTGCTTAGGATAACCCTGCAGGTGAGTCTAGATCTTTTATTTTGATATAAATGTAATTTGTGCAAGTGTCAAGTGTTGTGAAAGTTTATTTTGAATTGGGATACATAGATCCAAAGCTTGGATTCCAAAGAGGAAAGGATACCCCTTTAGGGAACACTCCTTTTCCATTTGGAAATCCAAATTTGGATCATACCTCTTCCTTACCCAAAGAGGAAAGAGTGGCCTTCCCCCTTAGAGGGAAGTGCCCTCTTGTCCATTTGGGTAATCCACTACGAAGATTTCAAGAAGATTGAAGAAAAGGAGTCCAAAGAAGAATGAAATTGAAGATTTGAAGATTTGAAGATTGAGAGTATCCCACTCAAAATAACTTGCGTCGTTACTAGGTTTAGAATCCGGGTTGTTGTCAGTGGTGCCCGGCCACTTTACTTTCTGCAATATTCTGGTTTGTAATAAGCAAGGCAATTCTGCATATGGACATTTATTAATTAATTTATATTTGATGTGATGATTTGATTGCCTCTAGGATTACTTGTTTTTTTACTAGTTTTTTGGCGATTGCATGCCGCTCTTTGTTTTCGCCTGGATACGTGAGGCTCGTGAGGGTGTGAAACTTTTCTACTCATAATTTTAAAAGTCTAAAATTTTAGTGAGTCTAAACAACATAGAAAGATAACGAATCTAGGGAATTAGCCGGGGATCGCCCCCGGGGTCGCATGCATATTTTTGCATTCTTCTTTCCTTGCTTTAGACCCTTCCCCGCTTGCGGGTAGAGTCCGGATAGTCTGACCTATGAGGACGAGGTGCCGGACCTGGGGAAGTCCAGTCTTCTAAAAAATTATTTTATAAGCCTGTTTTTAAAATTTTCAAGCATATTTGATTTGAGGTTGTTAACCAGCATGCATTGCATTAGATACAAATTAAAGAGTCAAAATTTTAAATTCATAGTCCTTAGCATTTTAGCACCCGACATAAGTCAAAGGGGCCAATTAGGAGAGTCTCTAGATGTCGGCCCCAACTCTCCAAAACTTTAATTACAACGTCCCTACCATTCTTTCATAAAAAGACCGGATTCATGTATTTTAAATCGATTAGGTGGTTAGCTGGCTCCCCAATCCAGGCCGGGGTAAGTCCAGACCTTGCACTGCATTAGTTAGGATCGGACGACTGTGGTCCAGTGTCCAAAATAGATTTAGGATCCGGGGCAGATCTTTGATTATAAGACCCCAAATTTCGGGAATATAGTCCCAAATTTCTAATAAAATACTTAACTCTAATTAAAGCTTCATTTCAATCCTAAAACATAAAGCCCAACACTTAGATTAAGTTGGGACACTTCCGGATGGTTCTGGAATCTCAAAGTGTCCCCTACCTCTCATCCTTTGACTCCGTTAATAACTGCTCAATTTTGATCCATTCCCTTTTGATTTTCCAATAATTCTATTCATACTTTGATATCACTCCTAGAAATTCTAACAAAATTTTGCCATTATTTTAATCGAGAGTTTTCGTAGGAGACCTCGTTTTCTTACGATGTAATTAACTACGAGGGCTTGCGCTCGTAGGAGATTTAGAACCACACACGCACCTGATTTTAAAAATTGATTTTTCAAAACTCAATTGGATTTCTTTGGGAAAATTTAAAATATTAGTGATCATTATTATCATATTCAAAGAATTATCATCGAATGATATTTTCTCCCTTCGGGGAGATACATCTTTCTTTGATAAGGCTTTGGATGTGAACCTAACGATCACACTTCTTGAATATTGTAGCTGGATATTCAGTTGAACCTCATTTTGACCCTTCGTGGCCATAAGAAGTTCTCTTTAGCATCCGGTCATAATATTCAAGATGAATTTCATAATTCTAAATCTGAACGCCGTTATGAAATTTTATGTTCGTCCTTCGGGGTGATATAATTTTTCTAACGGGATGATTCGATTTTAGAATTAGAATTAAATCTCAATTTTAAAGCTCCCAAAGAAAACTAATCTTTTCGAAACATGTTTTCAAAATTCCACCAACAAAAAATGGCACGCCCGGTGGGACGAATCTCTCTCTCCATCTTTAATAATGGCAAAATTTTGTTTCATCGATAGTTCTAACTATCATTTCTTCCGTTGGTCCCTCTGCTCATTTCTTCCTTGGGTGAGTGTGGCCAACATCTAAAGTAGTAACAAAATATTAAAAGAGAGGTTCCACCTCCAAATTTGGTTTTATTTAGATTTTTTGTTCTGATTTTGACCTTCTGCCCCAGCATAGCCTGTGAGGCGACAGTGTCAAATCAGATCTCTGGATATCCTATTTAATTTTATGGATTTATGGTCGATAAATTTTTCGTTCAACATATAAATCTTTAAAATTGAAAAGAATTCAAAATTTTTGATTTCATGCCAAACTTTTTAGTTTTAACCCCCTCATTTCCCCTTTGACTTCTAAGGGTGGGGAGGGTTAAACTATTCCTTTTTACTTGGGCTTTCTTACAATTCCATAAGCCTTCGGGCAAGGGGAAACTCTGTCCGTTGTGTTTTGGAACCTGTAAGAAAACCCCTTTTCAAATTCTCAAAATTTCCTCAAAAAAAATTTTTTTTTTTTTTTCTTCTTTTTTCCTCCAAGTTGTCATGTGTTACCCCATACGATTTCCTCGTGGGCCAACATATGTCATACTTTCAAAAAAATAATAATAATAAAATACTTTTTACCACTCTTTTCAAAAAGATCTAATTTCAATCATCTTCTTTAACTTTCAGAAAATTTCAAATGGCTGGCCAACTGATTTTCTCCTTTGACCGAGAGTTGTATTCGACTGTTAATGACCAAGGGAGCACTGTTATTTTTGGAATGGGATTTAGTACTCTTGAGCTCTCTATGGATGGACACCAGATTGTGAGCCTAGATGCCAGTAAGGAAACTCCCCCAGTAGTTGAGTTAATTGTGGGATCTGCACCCACCTTGCCAGTAGTCAGTGATGATCAGAAACAATCTGAACCAGTTGTTGAGCCTCCCACTGAAATTAAGTCTGTTTTTGAAGAAGGGTCTAGTTCTGGACTTAAATTCACCACTAAGAATCAGAAGAAGAATTATCTGAGGAGACTTAGAAAGAAAATCTCTAAGGCTAAGAGAGTTCTACCTTTTAAGACCTTAGCTCAAGTAGAACCTGAGGCTGTTGAAGAGCTACCTATTCCTGCTTCCTCTCCCCTCCTAAAGGGGAGTCGCTTTTACCCCCTGGCTTCAGCTCAAGGGGAGGAGGGGATAGCTAGGATAGCTCGTTCTCCACCATGCCCGGTCGACTACTCGACTAAGAAAACTCAGAAAGAAAGACATCTCCAAAAGACAAGGACTTTGAGAAATATAATTCATACCTGCGCCGCACAGACCGGGCAGACTAAAGAGGAATATGTGAAACAATTGAAGGGAGTGATCTCACATCGCTTCCAAAAAAGTGTTGAAGGAAGAAGTATCTGAAGCAAAGAATTTAACCCCACAATTCGTTAGAAAGAATAAGAAGTATGTTAGACAGCCTGCTACTTCAGTACTGGTTGATGGATATCACTGGGTGCCACGCCCTCCGTCCTCTCAAACAGAGGGTATTGTGTTGACTGGGTCCGAGAGAGGCCGCCACTCTACTGGTAGACCCCCGGTACCCCCACATAAACCTGTAAGATTGGCCTCTGTGATTGTTAAACCAAAGGGGGTTGAAGTTCAAAAGTCTGTGGACCTTAAAGGAAAAAGACCTAAATCTCCTGAAAGGAGATATGTGCCAAAAAGAACTAAATTGGAGAATCTACCACCACCTCCTAGAACTTCTAAGTTCATTCTGCAGCTCCAACGAGTTTCAGTCGACCCTACTCCGAGTGCAGTTGAATTGATGGATGTTCAGGCTAGTACTCCAGTTGTTACAGTTGACAGCCCTACCACAGCCAGTCTGACCCCGGATCCAATAGTTACCATTCCTGTTACCCCAGTTGATGATCCCCAAAGTCCGAGTGTCATTCCTAGGCCCCTTAGTCAGGTGTCTGAGGACCTTACCTTACCAGATGTGGGAACTATCACCTTACAAGCTCCTACTTCTCCTGAGGAATATGTCCCTCTCCCTGTAGAGGATGCCACTCTTCTGACTACCAGCTCTGGGATAGTCGAAGAGGAGAGAATTGACCAGGATTTAGAAATGGAAGATGAACCGGATACAAAGTCTCAACCAGATCCTAATCCAAAACTTACAGAAATCATCGCCCTTATGGATTCTGAAGAGTTGTTTGATATGGCTGAGTATAAAGGATACTTACCCCTTGACCCTAAGTCAATTGGGGATAGACCGGTCGAGGAGGTAGTTCAGGAAATAAGAAACATTTTGTTGAACAAAGAAGGAATGGCTTCTTTTGACCCTGATACGGATGATCTCCTCGGAGATGAAGATGATTATGTTGGGGGCATTCATGTGGTCGAAACTAGAGGATCTAATAAAGAAGCTGAGCCCAGCAAGCGCCGATTTGTTAAGGATGATGATCCGCATGCTGTTGAGTCAGAGTCAGATGAGTCTGTGAAAGATGGAGATGAAGAACACATAAAAAACTTGGAGACTCAGCTTGCTAGCATGATGTCACAAGTTAGAGAAATGCAAGAGAAGTTAGACAAATCACAGCAAGAGTCTTTTATGATCCACCAGTCAGCTCGAGAGCTCACAGAAAAGGCCAAAAGGGCAGAATTCAATTCCAGACCTCTCGAGTCACCACCTGTGACTCTCCCTTGTCCAGTAGAGACACCTCCAGTTCACCCTGCAGTCTCCTCCATTCCTTCAATCCCACCTCAGAAGGATATCAAGCAGTTAATTGAGGATCAGGTAAGGGAGGCCTTAGCCCATGCTCAAGGAACTGTGTCTATTTCAAAGGGTAGACCCTACCCCGAGGAATATGACTTAGTTCCTTACCCAAAGGGCTTTGTGCCACCAACTTTTAAAGTTTTCACTGGAATCGAAAATCCGAGACAGCATCTGGCCCACTTCCGAGCAAGCTGTTGCAATGCAGGAGGGTCGGATGCTCTACTATTTCGCCAATTTGTAAGTAGTCTATCCGGCATTGCTTTTGAATGGTACGCCGATCTGCCCAACGGTTCAGTAAGAACCTTTAGCGACCTAGAAAACCTCTTTCTTAAGAGATTTTCTGGAGCGCAACAACGCACCACCGTGGGCGATCTCGTGGTTGAAAAGCAAAAGCCGGGAGAGTCTCTAGTTGAGTACATCTTGAGGTGGCGAAACCTCTCGATGAAGTGTGAACCCCAGTTGCAAGAACAACATGCTGTGGAGATCCTTTTGAAGAATATCCACGGTCCTGTTGCTTTTCTCCTGAAGGGTTTCACTATTAAAACTTTTGAGAAACTTCTTAATAAGGCTAGCAATTTGCAGGAAGAGGCTCCTAGGATGCCATTCTTACGAGAACAGTCTGAAGAAAGGAAGGGTCCAAAATTGGTGAAAACATTTGAAAAGAAAGCTGTGGTCTCAGCAGTAGATAAAGGAAAGAGGCCAGTGATTAGTCAGCCTAGCACTCCACTTCCACCACAGCCGCCTCAGAAGCAGCCCTTTCAGATAGTTCCTCAACATACTAGAGATCCCTCCTTCATCCCTTTTAGAGAGAGATTGGCAAAGCCTTATCCATTTAAAAGGGAGTCAGTTAAGAAGATCTTCAGAAGTCTGTTAAAGAAACCAGATTTTCAGTTGCCAGAGGCTAGGAGGCCTGAGGATGAGAGCAAGAAAGATGATCCCAAGTATTGCCCGTACCACAGGATGCTTAGTCACCCTCTTGAGGACTGCGTTGTGTTTAAAGACTGGCTTGAGAGGAACTACACCCAAGGTAACATTATAATACCTAAAGAATACTTGGTTGATCCAGAAAAGGCTTCAATTAAGACCATTTCAGGTAATCCTCTTAACTCTTCTTGTTTTGTTGAAGATGGTTGGGACATTGCTTTGTCCCGGGCACTTAAAAAGTCGATTAACAAGTCTTTTCGTCTTTCTCAACAGCTGACTACGATAGCCCAGGCCCCGGTGTGGAAGGTTGACCTGGATGCTTCGCAGAAGGATGTTGAGCCACTTCCCTCTCCAGTAGTCTTAGGAACTACTGAGAAAAATGTAAAAGAAGAAAATTTTGATTTTGTAGAGAGGAAGTGTGTAGATGAGAGATGTATTAGAATGGCGGATGGTGGTGTTAAAACCCTTTCCCCTCTTTTGTTATCTGACTTTTACTTTGCCCCATCAAAGGCGAAGGGTCAAAAGATGAATAAAAAACATCCTTCTACTTCTGTCTTGATGATTAACCATGAATCTCAAATGCAAATTGATGACTCTCCTGTTTTGAATCAAACTCCTAATGAAATAAATATTGAGGTTAATCAAACCAACCTCACTGATTCGACTATTCAAGAAGAGGTCGAATGTGAAGCTTTATCAGAAAGTGATTTCCCTCAGATCAATTTCCAAGGAAATCCTATCTTGATAGAACTTTCAGATTCTGACTCGCTTTCAGGAAATGATGATCCAACACCTATGGTGTGTGTAGACACTGCCCTAGTTTGCCCGCCCGAAGACGTCGAGCAGGTGCAACTCCGTGGCGGTAAAGTCTTACCCCCTAGGTTGCCCCCTCAGGACAAAGGCAAGCAATCCTCATTCGAAAATCTAAGTCCGGATTCCCCTCAACAACCAGAATTCCCTCTAATTCCTCCGGGTTTCGAGTCTGTCGTTCCTAAGGTTGATTACAATGTTCTAGCCCACCTTAGGAAGTTGCCAGCAAAATTAAGTATTTATGACGCCCTCCTTCTTTCCAAAGAAATGAGGGAGTCTCTAATTAAAGCACTTCTCGATCCCGAGATTTGCTTAACACAGTTGGCTGCAACTTCAGAAGGTGAGGCTCTCTACTTCAAAGAGGTTCCTGGGGTTACCTTTTCAGACGAAGATTTACTCTTGGGAACTGCTGACCACAATCGTCCCCTCTACATTACTGTAGATGTGGGAAATTTCAAGTTATCAAGAGTCCTTGTTGATCCGGGTGCATCGGTCAACGTGATGAACATAAAGACCCTTGCTTATCTCAGAGTTGATACTAGCAAGCTTTCAACCGACAGGTTGGTGCTTCGTGGGTTCAACGAGAAGGGCGAGAGAGCTTTAGGTTCGATCACTCTACTCCTGGAAATAGGAGGTTTAAAAACTGAAGCTAAATTTCATATAATTGATTCGACTACGTCCTTTAACGCACTTCTAGGTAGACCTTGGATTCACGAATATAGAATGGTTCCATCTACCCTGCACCAATGCATTAAGTATCAACGAGACGGCATTGAACATGTGATTAAGGGTGATTTGCAACCATTCTCGATTCAAGAAATTGGGATCTACGAAGATGCTGCATATTTCGTACCAAAAGGGTCCTCGTCCCGTTCTAAATTAGAGATCAAATTTGAGGAGAAAATGGTTGGACAAAAATTCAACCAAAAGAAAGAAAAAGATAAGGATATCAATCAAGAAATGATTCAATCGAGTAGTGAAGACGACTCTGATATCGTTGTCCTTAGACCTCCAAGCACATTACCTCAAAGAGGTGGGAGGATGGCTTTAAGGGCACGAGGTCGAGGCCGTGCTTCATTAGACAGAAGAACAGCACCTGTGTATATTGATTTGGAATCAGATTCCGATGGTGAACTAGAAAGTCAAGGTGCTGCCCTCTCCCTCGATTATCAAAATATAAATACTCCTCCAAAATTTGATCTCACCTTAGACCAGGACAGTGACCCTGAGGTAGATATTTCAAAAGTTAAAAGTGACGAGCCCGAATTAACAATGTATGAAAAGCTCACTAGAAGGATTGAGGCCCTTTCTCTGACCCCACTGTCGGCGGGCAGGGTTGTAGGGTTGGAAGTCAAAGTGGCCCCCAACTTGGATGGTGAAGTTAAGAAAGTCCAGAAATTCTTTCCTGGTTCCTCCTCCGCAAAGGACGAAGGTGATGTAACCCTTGAGGAGGCAGATTTTAATGAATTAATGGAATTACCTTTCGGCTACTTCCCTGTTTGTGTAAAAATTACTTTTTCTAAAGGTTCTATACCATACCGATGGACTAAGGGTCAAGCTAGATACCACGAGAATATTTGGCGAACAAAAATAAATAAAAATCCAACAAGTGGTATTGGCTTTGGAACAGTTAGTTCATTCGATGATGATGAGTATTGCCTAATGATAACTTACCACCTCGATTCTCCAAATGTCCCTACAGATCCTCCTTGTCCTCTAGATGGACTCTGTTTGGAGACTTTAGACGATCCCGATGATCTTCAAGTTCGGGATGCACCCCCTGAATTTGAAGAGGAAATTAAGTCGACAGTCGATGAGTTGAGAGAAATTAACCTGGGAAACGATGATGACCCCCGTCCGATTTTCATAAGTACTTTGTTAAGCGAGGGTGAAACCCAAGACTTAATCCAGTTGTTATTCGAGTTCAGGGATTGCTTTGCCTGGACATACGATGAAATGCCAGGTTTGCCTGCTGAGGTAGCAGTTCACAAACTTGGGGTTCGGCATGATGCCATTCCTGTTAAACAAGCTCCTCGACGCATGCGCTTAGAGATTGAGCAACAAGTCGTTTCTGAAGTTAAGAAATTGGCAGAAGCCGGATTCATTCGAGAGGAACAATACCCCTCTTGGGTGGCCAGCGTCGTGCCAGTTCGAAAGAAAAATGGTCAGATTCGGATTTGTGTCGACTATAGGGATCTGAATAAGGCATGCCCTAAAGATGAGTTCCCTCTACCAATACCAGAACTCATGGTGGACATTGCCTCCTCACATGCTATTTTCTCATTCATGGATGGCTCGTCGGGTTATAACCAAATCAAGATGGCCCCTGAAGATGAGAGAAATACGGCGTTCAGAACCCCTATTGGAATCTTTTGTTATAAGGTAATGCCATTCGGCTTAAAGAATGCCGGAGCAACCTACCAACGGGCCATGACCCGTATCTTTGACGACTTAATTCATAATCAAGTTGAATGTTATATTGATGATTTAGTTGTCAAGAGCAAGGTTAAAGAGGCTCACTTGTATGACTTAAGAGTTGTTTTCGAACGGTTGCGCCGCTACGATTTGAAAATGAACCCCTTGAAGTGCGTCTTCGGCGTCGCTTCGGGAAAATTCTTAGGATTCGTAGTGAGGCACCGCGGAATTGAGATAGATCCTGCTAAAATTGAAGCCATCTTAAATATGCCATCCCCTAAGAGTCTTACTCAGTTAAGGTCTCTACAAGGTAGATTGGCATATATAAGGAGGTTTATTTCTAATCTTTCCGGGAGATGTCAACCCTTCTCTGTCCTTGCGAAAAAGGATACTAAATTTGTATGGGGCGAGAAGTGTCAGAATGCTTTTGACGATATCAAACAATACCTTTCTAACCCGCCAGTCTTGGCAGCTCCGATTCCGGGAAAGCCATTAATCCTCTACACCGCAGCTCTAGATGAGTCTTTAGGTGCCCTGTTAGCTCAAGTTAACGACGAAGGAAAAGAGAATGCTCTCTACTACCTTAGTCGAAGACTCCTTCCTACTGAAATTCGATACCCGTCAATAGAGAAGCATTGTCTTGCTTTAGTTTTTGCAGCTCAGAAACTGAGGCATTACATGCTCTCCCACTCAATCAGTTTGATTTCAAGAGTTAATCCTTTGCAATATCTTATGACCCGACCTACGTTGTCAGGACGTTTAGCTCGTTGGTCTATGATATTGTTGCAATTTGAGATTACTTTCACTCCTCTTCGTGCTGTAAAAGGACAGGCTGTTGCCGACTTTCTGGCAGCACACCCGCTGCCGGCAGATTCTCCTCTGAACGATGATTTACCCGACAAACAAATCATGAGTTTGGGGGAATCTGGAGAGGCCATCTGGGAATTATATTTTGATGGGGCAGCATCCTCTCGTAGGATTGCGACCCAACAATCTGTAATTCCTGGAAAGGCTGGAGTCGGTCTAATTTTTATTACACCAGAAAAAGGAATGATGCATTTTTCCTACCACTTGTCGGAGCCTTGCACAAACAACGAAGCTGAATACGAAGCTCTGATAACTGGTTTGGAACTTGCAATTCTAATGGAGATTAAAGAGATTAAGATCTTTGGAGATTCCCAACTAGTTATTAACCAAGTCGCCGGAACTTATAAAGTCTTGAATCCGAATCTCCTAAAATATCACCAGTACACACTTCACTTGTTGGAACAAATCCCCATTGCTACTTTGTATAGGGTTCCCCGTGGAAGCAATTCTGCGGCGGATGCCTTAGCAAAACTTGCAAAGGAATTTGCATGTCCTGAGGAGGATTCCATCCCTATAGAGATACAGGGTCGTAAGACCCTCTCCCTTATAGATTTGGAACACGTTAGTAAGACTCCCCTTCAGATCCTTTCTGCCTCTTCGACGATTGACGAAGAAGGCGATTGGAGACGACCCTTAGTCGATTACCTTAAAGAAGGGAAGCTTCCCCAGGATAAATCACTCTCCAACCAGATTAAGAAACGTGCCCTATCATATGCACTAGTTAATGATCTGTTATACCGTCGGTCCTTTGATCACATGTGGCTGCGCTGTTTGAACAAGCGAGAAGCCCAGAAGATTGTTAATGAAGTTCATTCAGGACTGTGCGGTGCTCATCAATCGGGTCCAAAAATGAAATTAAAGATTAAAAGACTTGGATACTATTGGCCTACAATGATTGACGATTGCATGAATACTGCAAAGCACTGTCATCAATGTCAGGTCCATGGTGTGATTTTACATCAGCCGCCTAATGTGTTACACCCTACGATAGCCTCGTGGCCCTTCGAGAGTTGGGGCACGGATATCATTGGGCCGATTGACCCTCCCTCCGCGAGAGGTCATCGTTTCATATTAGCAGCGACTGATTACTTTTCAAAGTGGGCGGAAGCAATTCCCCTACGAAACGTAACATCACACCATGTCTTAAAATTCTTTCGTGACCATATTGTATATCGATTCGGCGTACCTCGCAGAATCATATCCGATAATGGGTCCGCATTCAAGTCTACAAAAATCAATAGTTTTGTAAGGCGCCATAATATTGATTGGAGATATTCGACGATCTATTATCCTCGGGCGAATGGATTGGCCGAGGCCTTCAACAAAACCTTGGTGCAAATTGTCAAAAAGACCCTTGATGATAACAAACGGCAGTGGGATGAGCGGTTGGTGGAAGCTTTGTGGGCTTATCGTACCACTTATAGAACCCCGACCCAATCCACCCCGTTTGCACTAGTGTATGGATCTGAGGCTGTTCTGCCCTTGGAAATACAAATCCCTTCGCTTAGAATTGCAGTTCAGAATCAAATTACCAATGAACAAAATGCAAAACTACGATTGGAAGAACTCGAAGGCCTCGAAGAGCGACGTCTCCAAGCTCAACAAAGTTTAGAGTTGTATAAATCCCGTATGGTTCAAGCCCATGACAAGTTAGTGCGACCTAGGACCTTCCAAGCGGGAGACTTGGTATTGGTCCTTCGGAGGCCTATCTTGGCCCATCGGAAGCTGGGAGGCAAGTTTGAACCTACGTGGGAAGGACCCTTCGTTATAGAGACTGTCTACGAAGGAGGCTCGTATCAGTTAGTAGATTGTAAAGGGAACCACCCAATGCTACCTGTTAATGGGCGTTTCCTTAAGAAATACTATGCTTGATGTAGCTCATTTTATCGATTATTATAAAACTTCCTCTTTTTGATTTACAACTTGATTCTACCTTTTTTTAAGTTTATTTATTATTTTAACGCTCTTCGCCTTCTCCTTAAGGTTAGGTCCTTCCTTCCCTTAGGATTAGACCCGCTAGTGGTGGAGTACGCCCTCCGTGGCACTACCCTAGCATTTGACCCGGGGATTAGTGGTGGAGTACGCCCTTCGTGGCACCATCCTGATTCCCATTCGCTAGTGATGGAGTACGCCCTTCGTGGCACCATCCTAGTTTGCCAGTTGAGGTCCTCTGTGTGGAGCAAGTTTCCTCCCCACATGACCATTCGCTAGTGGTGGAGTACGCCCTTCGTGGCACCACCCTGGTTTCCAGTTAATTTTGCCTATTTGGAGTAAGCCTTCTATCAGCATCCTATAGGCCTAAGGTTGGGTGATGCCCTTCCTTAGACCCAAGGCTAGGTATTCCCTACCTTGGTTTCCAGTTGATCCGTCTACTAGGAGTAAGTCTTCTATCAGCATCCTGTAGACCTAAGGTTGGGTGATGCCCTTCCTTAGACCCAAAGTCAGGTATTCCCTACTTTGGTTTCCAGTTAATTTTGCCTATTTGGAGTAAGCCTTCTATCAGCATCCTATAGGCCTAAGGTTGGGTGATGCCCTTCCTTAGACCCAAGGCTAGGTATTCCCTACCTTGGTTTCCAGTTGATCCGTCTACTAGGAGTAAGTCTTCTATCAGCATCCTGTAGACCTAAGGTTGGGTGATGCCCTTCCTTAGACCCAAAGTCAGGTATTCCCTACTTTGGTTTCCAGTTAATTTTGCCTATTTGGAGTAAGCCTTCTATCAGCATCCTATAGGCCTAAGGTTGGGTGATGCCCTTCCTTAGACCCAAGGCTAGGTATTCCCTACCTTGGTTTCCAGTTGATCCGTCTACTAGGAGTAAGTCTTCTATCAGCATCCTGTAGACCTAAGGTTGGGTGATGCCCTTCCTTAGACCCAAAGTCAGGTACTCCCTACTTTGGTTTCCAGTTAATCTGCCTATTTGGAGTAAGCCTTCTATCAGCATCCTATAGGCCTAAGGTTGGGTGATGCCCTTCCTTAGACCCAAGGCTAGGTATTCCCTACCTTGGTTTCCAGTTGATCCGTCTACTAGGAGTAAGTCTTCTATCAGCATCCTGTAGACCTAAGGTTGGGTGATGCCCTTCCTTAGACCCAAAGTCAGGTACTCCCTACTTTAGTTTCCAGTTAATCTGCCTATTTGGAGTAAGTCTTCTATCAGCATCCTATAGGCCTAAGGTTGGGTGATGCCCTTCCTTAGACCCAAGGCTAGGTATTCCCTACCTTGGTTTCTCCAGTTTCCTTGTCTACTAGGAGTAAGTCTTCTATCAGCATCCTGTAGACCTAAGGCTGGGTGATGCCCTTCCTTAGACCCAAGGTTAGGTATTCCCTACCTTGGTTTCTCCAGTTCTCCTGTCTAGTAGGTGTAAGCCTTTTTATAGCATCCTATAGGCCTAAGGTTGGGAGATGCCCTCCCTTACACTCTTAAGATTCCACTTCTATTCGGTCAACGCCAATGTGTGCAGCAGAAGTTCCTTCAACCACACACATTGGGGGTCCATTTGTTGACCTCATTTTTGTATGAGGTCACTAAGGCCCTTCCAAACTCTAGATTAATTCTAGATCCTAGGATCCACTCTAGACCTTAAGATCCTTTCCTAGAGCCAGACCTTAGGATCCACTCTAGACCTTAAGATCCTTTCCTAGAGCTAGACCTTAGGGCCTACTCCAGAGCTTAGGATTCTCTTATATCTCAAATTCTAGAACCCCTCTAGATCCTAGATCCTAGATCCTAGAACCCCTCTAGATCTTAGGACCAATCCAGACTCAAATCAATCCCCACCTTTGATCAACACCAACCTCAAATCAATCCATACCTTTGATCAACTCCAACTTCAAATTAATCCCTACCCTTAATCAATTCAAATCTCAAACTTCATTCAATTCAAATCCAAATTAATTCAAGCTTCAAACACATCCAAACTTTGGCCCAATCAACTTGAGAATCCAAACTTCAATCTAGACTTTGATCCTACCTTTGATCTAGCTTTGACCCTATCCATTCATTAACAACCACCACATGATTGTAAATGATTTGGATACTTCAATATTAATCATTCAAACTTGAAATCCATTCCAAATCCAGAAATCCAGACTCAAATCCTAAGTCTCAAGGCCTTGTCCTAAAGACCCTTTTTAGAGATTTTTCAAACATTTCAAAACCCACTCAAATGGTCTCTGATTCAAGGTCTATCACTTGTAAAGTGATAAGACATGTCTCTAGAGGTTACTCTCCAACTTTCAGCTCATTTTGAGGTCTCTAACCCCAGAATCTGAATTAAAATCCAAAGGCTGTAAAACCTTCAAATATTTACAGCCTATGCCATTGAACCTAACCTCTTTGAGATCATGACTTTGGAACCCTTATCCAAGCTTCCAATCACTTCCAGACTCTTGATTTTAACCCATTGAGTAGTAAACTGCATTTTTCAGAATCATTTTTGACTCTAGTTGACCAATGGGCCAAAATTGACTAAAATACCCTTATGAGATTTCAAATGGCTATTTCAATTCAAATCAATTCCAAACTCTTTGAAACCATTTACAATGAATTTCAAATATCAAACTCAACTTGTTGAACTCAAACCCAGACCTTGGGTCAACCTAGTTGACCAAGTCAACCAAGTTTGACCCATGGACCCATACACCCCTCCCCTTTCAAAATTTTGAATCTACTCCATTCCAAGTCCTTTGAATGTATGGGATGAACCCTTGGGTACCCAAGAGACCCCTCTTGGTCACCCAAGCCTTGGGCTTACTTGGGTTAGCCTTATGGCTTGACCCAAGTGACCCAAGAGAGACCTCCCTTGAGCCATCTTTTGATCTTAATCAAATTGAATCCAAATCAAGGTGCCATTGGGTTCCCATTGACCCAATACACCTTCCTTGACCAGCCCAATCCTTGGGCTCATTTAGGTCAAGAGTTAGGCTAGCCCAAAGTGCCTAATAGCTCTTGGGATTGGGCCAACTCTCAACCTAAATCCAATTGAACCTGGCCAACACCTCCCATAGGTGGCCCTAGGTCCAATACACCTCCTCCAGCCAGCCCATGCCTTGGGCTAGCTTGGGTCAATAGTTAGGCTAACCCAAAGTAGCCAAAAAACACTTGGACCCGAGCCAACCTTTGACACAGATCAGATTGGACCCAATTGCCACTTGCATTGGGAGCACCAGACCCAGACCCACTTCCCACTTCAAGCCCAGGGTCTGGCCTGACCTGGGTTGAGCCCAAATCGACCCGAACCGAGCAGATTTGGATCAACCCGAGCCAACCTTTGACACAGATCAAATTGGACCCAATTGCCACTTGCATTGGGTGCACCAGACCCAGACCTACCTCCCATATCTAGTCCCGGGTCTGGCTTGACCTGGATCGAGCTCAATTCGATTCAAACCAAGCAGGTTTGAGCCAAACCGAGCCATCGGATCGATCCCGGCTTCCCCAGACCAATTTGACTCCACTCCCAGCTCCAGTGTGTCCCCATCGGCCTTCCCTGGTCAACCCGACCCAGACCGTGGCCGGCGGCGGTCGGAACCAATGGAGAGCAAGTTCCGGTGGTCCCCCCAGGCCGATCCTGACTGAAAGCCTTCCAAAGGCTGTGGTTCGCCGGCTTGAGGCTCACGAGCTCTCTGGAACGGTGCCCCTTTCCACTTGGCATCAATCCGAGAGCTCCTCCGATTCAATCCTGGCCGTCCGAGCTCGCGGGAGGAGGCTGAATAGGCTGGTGCTCCCCAGAGCTCAAGGATCGATCCCAGCACTTCGAAACGATTCCCCAGAGTTCCCTCAACCTCCCAGTGTCTCCCCTAGAGCTCCCAGACCTCTCCTTTCATTACTTCGAGCGAACTCCGGTGAAAGGCTTCGACGTCCCGCTCAAAGTCCTATCTCCGGCCGTCCTCCAGTCGCGGTCCCTGAAGGAAACCTGCTCGCCTTCGTCTCCTGAAGCTTCCAGATAGAGAAGCTCATTCGTTGAGACTTTCTCTGCGGTAATTCCTTCATCCCGAGCTCCCTAGCTAGGTAGTCCGGTCAAGTGTGAAGGAAACCTTCACCCCAACGGATTTCCACCGTTGGATTGAAGGTTTCCACCCCCCTGATCCTCCCTGTGAAATTTTGTCGAAGTTCGCCGGCGGGATCAATCGGATCACGCCGGAGAAGGTTCACGGCCTCGGATAAGAGCGGAGGTTGAAGACGAAATCTCAGCCGTTGATTCCGATCAACGGCTCGGATTAAATCCCATGGTTCCGGAGCGCCTTGAATCCTAGCCGTCCGATCCCGCATCCGACGGCTACGATTAATCCGACCGTTACCCAGTCAGCGCCAATGATTGCCCAGCCAATCGGGACGCGCCGCGTGTAAAGCGCGGCTGACTGTGTAATGGCTGGATTAATAATTCCAGAAAATCAAGGGAACTTCAAAAATCCATATCTCCCTGCACACTTGACCAAATTAGGTGTTCTTAGGCTCATTGGAAAGGTCTCAGGGAGACCTTCAAAAGCCCTATGGTTCCAAGCCCTAATTGCATGTGTGTTAAGCTTAATTTCATTAATGGTATTATTTCAATTTATGCAATTACTGTTTGTAGTTAAGTCTCCGGGGCATGGAACTTTGGGAGATTGAAATTGGGCATGTCTTTGACATGTCCAAATTTTGCCTCCCCTGTTTTAAAGGTCTAAGGGCACTTTCCCCCAATTTTGAGTTTAAGGGTCATGGGTTGACCCTTAAATTCAAAATGGGATTTAAGCCTATCCAATGAGAATTAGGATCTGGTTTTTTGTGTGTTGATTATGCTTAGGATACGGAGTTTAGGGCCACTGACTTTGCCCCAATCCAACCTTAGGATAGCTCCCTAGGATTTTTTGAAGGTGACTTAGAGCTCACCTTAGGTGGCTTAGTTAGCCACCTTAGAGTATTCCAATTGAGCCCAAATTTGGTGTGTTTAGGCCTTGGGATCAGGTGACCCCATGGTCCAAATTTCATCAGATTTGGAGTTCATTTGGTTCACCAATTAGGAGCCATAGCTTGCCCTTGCTAGAATTGCCTCTTAGCCTTAACTAAATCCTAATAAATCCCTTTTAAATCCAAAATTTAAGTGTAATACTTCCAATTAATCATTGTTGGATCCTTAACCCATGAGAATTAAAAGCCCCTTGATTGGACATTAGATTAAGCCTTAATTTAATTTTAAGTAAAATTCAATGTTTAATTAATATTAATTAATTAATAATCATTAAAAATCCCAAGAATTAATTTAATGTTTGATAATCTCCCCTTAGATCACCTCTGATCTTTGGGAGAGATTTCAAGGAGTTTGAGATCCATTTAGGCCCAAATTACTAGAATAGTCTTTAATTGAAATAATTGAAAATTATCATAAATATCCAAACTTCTAAAATTCACCATTAATTATAGAAAATTACAAATCAATCAAACTCAGTGGATAATGACTCTAATTAAAACCTAGTATTTTCCAAAATTTCAAACCCCCAAAATCTGGTCAAAGTCAAAAGTCAACATTTTGGTCAACTCTAGGTCAAAACCGGGTCAAAACTTCTAAAAATCATAACTTTTGATAGAAAACTCCAAATTGAATGTGCCACATGTCTAACAACTCATAATTAGGCCTAATATTTTGATAAAATACAAACATTCTAGAATTTGTGCTTAATAAAAAAATTCAACTTTTGACCCTTTAATTAAATTATTAAAATATTCTAAAAATTCATAAGGCTCAAATCATTCTAAAACTCAGAAAATATTGGTTTAATGCTTAAAACATTTAACAAATCCTTTAAAACACAACAACCACCCTAAAGTTGAAGTTTATTGGCTGGACTACTCCGGGCTGCGGGGCTAAGTGTCCTAAGGAGGCTGGTTCCTCGAGCCTGGTGGCACAACGCCACGAATGAATTCTAAAGGGTGTCAAACCTTAAAATGGATTAATTTTTAATTATTTAACATTTTAAAAATCTCTAATTTAATTACATTAATTTGGTTTATCGGCTGGACTACTCCGGGCTGCGGGGCTAAGTGTCCTAAGGAGGCTGGTTCCTCGAGCCTGGTGGCACAACGCCACGAATCAATTAATGACAAACTTAAATTAATCAAGCTTTTAAAATCAGTAACTCACTCATTTTAATATTAATCCACTCTTTTAATTCCAACCAATTTAAATAACTTAATCAAACCCGATTGCTACTGGGTAACCCAGGCCTACGAGGCTATTAGCTTAGCCCCAAGGAAGGTGAAATAAACTTCACGGCCTCGGTGTGAAACAAAGGTAGTAATCAATTAACTTTTAAAATATATCCAATTAAAATTCTTAATTCATTAATACTTAAATTTTAATCTAAATCCCCCTATTAAGCCTTAACAAACTCAAACTTTTAGATAACTTTAATTAATCACCCAACTTAGGATATACCCCTGCCACACGACCTTTCTCACACACTTTAGATGATGTGCTAGGACAACCAACTCTAGATCTAGGTTAGGCCGGTGTTTACTTTACTGCTGTGTGCCGGACTTTTCGTAGTTTTCACTGCATGTTGTGGATGAAATTGCTCTGTTGTGTCTGCTTACTTTTTCTGCACTCTGTGGATGGATTGATGTGTTTGGCGACTAGATTACCCTTAGGTTAGGTACGATCTGGATGTTGACACAGTTTTCTGCAGGTGGCCACGCTCATGCAGGGCAATAAAAAAAAGGGGGCAAATCAAAAAAATGCATAAATATTATAAACTCTTTGCACAGGTGCTTCAGCTGCTAAAGCCCCCAAATCATAAAAAGAGCGTGGCCAGTGTGTTTACTTTTTTTGCTCATATACAACTGCTTGGGAATAACTGCTTTATATATATTAATTGCTTAGGATAACCCTGCAGGTGAGTCTAGATCTTTTATTTTGATATAAATGTAATTTGTGCAAGTGTCAAGTGTTGTGAAAGTTTATTTTGAATTGGGATACATAGATCCAAAGCTTGGATTCCAAAGAGGAAAGGATACCCCTTTAGGGAACACTCCTTTTCCATTTGGAAATCCAAATTTGGATCATACCTCTTCCTTACCCAAAGAGGAAAGAGTGGCCTTCCCCCTTAGAGGGAAGTGCCCTCTTGTCCATTTGGGTAATCCACTACGAAGATTTCAAGAAGATTGAAGAAAAGGAGTCCAAAGAAGAATGAAATTGAAGATTTGAAGATTTGAAGATTGAGAGTATCCCACTCAAAATAACTTGCGTCGTTACTAGGTTTAGAATCCGGGTTGTTGTCAGTGGTGCCCGGCTGTTGGTGGAATTTTGAAAACATGTTTTTTAAAAAAATATTAGTTTTCTTTGGGACTTAAAATTGAGATTTAATTCTAATTCTAAAATCGAATCATCCCGTAAGAAAAATTATATCACCCCGAAGGACGAACATAAAATCTCATAACGGCGTTCAGATTTAGAATTATGAAATTCATCTTGAATATTATGACCGGATACTAAAGAGAACTTCATATGGCCCCGAAGGGTCAAAATGAGGTTCAACTGAATATCCAGCTACAACATTCAAGAAGTATGATCGTCGCATTCACATCCAAAGCCTTATCGAAGAAGGATGTATCTCCCCAAAGGGAAATGACACCATTCCACGATAATTCTTCTAATGCAACGACGACGATCATTCTTTAACTTTTCCCAAAGAAATCTAGTGAAGTTTTAAAATCAATTTTAAAATCAGGTGTGTGGGGTTCCAAATCTCCTACGAGCGCAAGCCCTCGTAGTTAATTACATCGTAGGGAGACAAAGTCTCCTACGAAAACTCTCGATTAAAATAATGGCAAAATTTTATTAGAATTTCTAGGAGTGATATCAAAGTATGAATAGAATTATTGGAAAATCAAAAGGGAATGGATCAAAATTGAGCAGTTATTAACAGAGTCAAAGGATGAGAGGTAGGGGACACTTTAAGATTCCAGAACCATCCGGAAGTGTCCCAACTTAATCTAAGTGTTGGGCTTTATGTTTTAGGATTTAAATGAAGCTTTAATTAGAGTTAAGTATTTTATTAGAAATTTGGGACTATATTCCCGAAATTTGGGGTCTTATAATCAAAGATCTGCCCCGGATCCTAAATCTATTTTGGACACTGGACCACAGTCATCCGAACCTAACTAATGTAGTGCAAGGTCTGGACTTACCCCGGCCTGGATTGGGGAGCCAGCTAATCACCTAATCGATTTAAAATACATGAATCCGGTCTTTTATGCAAGAGTGGTAGGGACGTTGTAATTAAAGTTTTAGAGGGTCGGGGCCGACATCTAGAGATTTTCCTAATTGGCCCCTTTGACATATGTTGGGTGCAAAAATGCTAAACTGATGCAATTAAAATTTTGACTCTTTTAGTTTGTATCTAATGCAATGCATGCTAGTTAACAACTTCCAATCAAGTATGCTTGAAATTTTAAAAACAGGCTTATAAAATAGTTTTTTAGAAGACTGGACTTCCCCAGGTCCGGCACCTCGTCCTCATAGGTCAGACTATCCGGACTCTACCCGTAGGCGGGGAAGGGTCTAAAGCAAGGAAAGAGTGATGCAAAAATATGCATGCGACCCCGGGGACGATCCCCGGCTAATTCCCTAGATTCGTTATCTTTCTATGTTGTTTAGACTCACTAAAATTTTAGACTTTTAAAATTATGAGTAGAAAAGTTTCACACCCTCACGAGCCTCACGTATCCAGGCGAAAACAAAGAGCGGCATGCAATCGCCAAAAAAACTAATAAAAGCAGGTAGTCCTAAAGGCAATCAATTCGTCACATCAAATATAAATTAACTAATTAATAAATGTCCATAGGCAAAGTTGCCTTGCTTATTACAAACCAGAATATTGCAGAAAGTAAGGTGGCCGGGCACCACTGACAACAACCCGGATTCTAAACCTAGTAACGACGCAAGTTATTTTGAGTGGGATACTCTCAATCTTCAAATCTTCAAATCTTCAATTTCATTCTTGCTTGGACTCCTTTTCTTCAATCTTCTTGGAATCTTCGTAGTAGATTACCCAAATGGATAAGAGGGCACTTCCCTCTAAGGGGAAGGCCACTCCTTCCTCTTTGGATAAGGAAGAGGTATGATCCAAATTTGGATTTCCAAATGGAAAAGGAGTGTTCCCCAAAGGGGTATCCTTTCCTCTTTGGAATCCAAGCTTTGGATCTATGTATCCCAACTCAAAATCAACTTTCACAACACTTGACACTTACACAAATTACATTGATATCAAAATAAAAGATCTAGACTCATCTGCAAGGTTATCCTAAGCAATTAATATAAATAAAGCAGTTATTCCCAAGCAGTTATATATGAGCAGAAAAGAAAGTAAACACACTGGCCACGCTCTTTTTATGATTTGGGGGCTTTAGCAGCTGAAGCACCTGTGCAAAGAGTTTGTAATATTTATGCATTTTTTTTTATGATTTGCCCCCTTTTTATATTGCCCTGCATGAGCGTGGCCACCTGCAGAAAACTGTGTCAACATCCAGATCGTACCTAACCTAAGGGTAATCTAGTCGCCAAACACATCAATCCATCCACAGAGTACAGAAAAAGTAAGCAGACATAGCAAAGCAATTTCATCCACAACATGCAGTGAAAACTACGAAAAATCCGGCACACAGCAGTAAAGTAAACACCGGCCTAACCTAGATCTAGAGTTGGTTGTCCTAGCACATCATCTAAAGTGTGTGTAAAAGGTCGTGTGGCTGGGGTAGGTCCTAAAGTGGGTTGTTAGTTGAAGTTGTCTAAAAGTCTGGGTTTGTTAAGGCTTAAAAGGGAATTTGAATTAAAATTTAAGTATTAATGAATTAAGAATTTTAATTAAACATGTTTTAAAAGTTAATTGATTACTACCTTTGTTTCACACCGAGGCCGTGAAGTTTATTTCACCTTCCTTGGGGCTAAGCTAATAGCCTCGTAGGACTGGGTTACCCAGTAGCAATCGGGTTTGATTAAGTTATTTAAATTGGTTGGAATTAAAAGAGTGGATTAATATTAAAAAGAGTTAGTTACTGATTTTAGAAGCTTGATTAATTTAAGTTTGCCATTAATTGATTCGTGGCGTTGTGCCACCAGGCTCGAGGAACCAGCCTCCTTAGGACACTTAGCCCCGCAGCCCGGAGTAGTCCAGCCGATAAACCAAATTAATGTAATTGAATTAGAGATTTTTAAAAGGTTAGATAATTAATAATTAATCTATTCTTAAGGCTTAACACCCCTTGGAATCCATTCGTGGCGTTGTGCCACCAGGCTCGAGGAACCAGCCTCCTTAGGACACTTAGCCCCGCAGCCCGGAGTAGTCCAGCCAATAAACTTCATCTTCGGGATGGTTGTTGTGTTTTAAAAGGTTTGTTGAATGTTTTAAACATTAAGTTAACATTTTCTGGAGTTTTGGAATAATTGTAAATTTTACGAATTTTTGAATATTTTAATCATTCAATAAAGAGGTTGAAAAATTGACTATTTTGATTAAGTCAAATTCTGGAATGTTTGTATTTTATTAAAATACTACACCTTACTACGATCAGTTATAAGGTAGGTACGTTGAAATCGGATTTTTCTACATTTTATTACGAAGGTTTGAAGTTGTGAACTAGTTTTGACTACGGTTTGACCAATTTGTTGACTTTTAAAAATATTGCAGATTTCTGGAGTTTAACATTTTTAATAAATATTAGACATTATTAGGAGTTGAATGCAAGTGAGTTTGGTCAATTTGGATTTTTCTTGAATTAGTTATAAAGGTTTGAAATTTGAGGTATTTAATGAATTTAAAAAAATGCTTAATTAGAGAGCCTTTTTGGGATTTCGCTCCAAATGAGTTCCTAACTCCTTGAAAACACCTCCAAAGGTCAGGAATGACCTAAGGAGGGATCAACAAGTGTTTAGGAAGTTTTTGGGATTTTTAATTATTATTAACTAATTAATATTAATTAAAAGTGGGTTTTTAGTTAAAATTAAATTAATTACAGAATTGCTGCCAAATTAAGGAGCCTTCAATTTTCATGGATTAAGGGTTTGATTCTGGTCAGTTAGAGGGTTTATATGTATTTTTTGGAGTTAAAATGGATTTATTACATTTTTAGAAGGTTTAAAGGCTTAATTAAGGGTTTAAGACTTAGAAAATTAATTAGGGGACCTAATGATCTCAAAAATCAGTGAAAAATTCCCTAGGGGTTGAGGGTGTCACTAAGTTCAAATGTTCAAAGTTTCAACTCAAGGGAAAGTGAATCCTAATTATGGAAATTTTTCTAAGTTTTCTATACATGAGTCCTTAATTATTGTCCTTAATTATGTCACTAATCTTGATGGGCTTGAATCAATGTTTGAACTAACCCTCATACTCAATACACAAGGCATGCATGAACCACATAAACACATTCAATACCTAAATCTAGGAGAGCCTTAGACTAAGTGGTGTGTGCACCTTAAGCATGCAATTAACTAATTAACATAATTAAGACAAAATTAGTGAATAATCAAAGAATGATTATCCACTAATCATTCCCTTTACTTCTATTCAAATATGCTCAATCAACATTTAAGATCTCAAGTGACTTCTTAAACACTTAAAGATTTACATATATATAGTTTCAAAATATATATTAAAATACATAAATATAAATGGATGTCTATATATAAATAGAAATATATATTATAAAATAATTAAATATATTATTAAAATACATGTTAATGGGTTGAAGGATCCACTAATCTCCATAGAAGTTTGAAAATAATAAAAGATTTTCCTTGTATTTTTCAAAATACTTGATATTTAATTAAATATAAAAAAAAGGTTAATAAGCTTCAATAATTCAAAATACCATCAAAATCTATTCAAATAAAATTGAAAATTTTTCTGGAGACCAGCCATGCTCTCAACAACATGCATGCCAAATTTCAGATAAAAATAATTTATACATAATTAATTAAAAATAAAATACATATTTCTGTATTTCTTAAATTACTAATAAAATAATAACCAAAAGAGTTTGATTTTATTTTTAAAATAAACTAGCTGAATTTCTGGACAGTTTGATATATTATACCTATTTTTTGGCTTTATATTTAATTTATTATGATTTTTTAAAGTTTCTGCAATTGAAACAAATTAAAAAAAACACATTTCCTTAATTAAACGGCGGCGGTCAGACACGCGGCACGCGCGGATTCGCGGGATCGAAACCGCGTGACGGCGGGGACACGCGTCGGCCGCGGGCCGCTTCACGCGGTTTTCACTTAACCACGTCAGCGGCTGGCGGTAGCCGTTGGATTGATCGCGGGTTCGATCTAACGGCTGAGATCGCATTCCGCTGTTCGATCTCAGCGGGGAAGATCAGACGGAGGAGGTTCGATCCCGCTGTTCCAAACGGACGGCCCTGATCCCGCCGATCAACCGATCGAACTTTACACCGAATACACGGGCGAACCAAGGCGCGGAACGACTCGATCTAGACCGTTGATCTCATGATCAACGGTCTAGAAAACGTACATCTGCAGCGAACTACAGGTGACGCCCTAGAATCCGTTTTTTGGTTCGTTCTCTCGATCGGATGGACCAAATCGCTTGAAATTTTAAACTTAGGAAGTATACGTGAACAGAGTCGATGGGGAATGATTATCTCAGCCTTAAACAACTTATACATCAAGCTAATTAAGTCTATCTAATGTGAACTAGGTCTAAGGTTTTCAGAGATTTTTACCGTTGGATCTTGGAAATTTCTGGATTGATGAGCTTGTAGACTGTCCAAGTGAAGATCCCCAGCACAAAAACGGGCTCGAACGCGCCTGGATCGGCTGCCACGAGCTTGGGACGGTCTAGGTGGTGAACTTCGCCGGAAAACTCGCCGCCGGTGACGTGCAACCACTTGGACTTTGTAATGGGGAGGTAGAGGAAACTCTAAGGATCCAAAACGAACAGAGAGCTCGCTCTGGGAGGCTAGGGTGAGTGAGAGAAAGTGCTTTGATCCAATACCCTCAAAAGTCACCTTTTCCCCTATTCAAACGGCCTGGGCTGGATTGGATGGCTGGGATCTACTCCTGGACTCTCCAGATGATGCCACCTGTCCCTGGGAAAGCTGGAAGGCTGCGGAAAGGGCTGGACATGCCTCATTCCCATTGGGTGGACTTGGGATGAGTGGGGGGGACCATTTCCACTTAAGGCTAAACCAAGGGCTGAGCTCGGTTATGGGGCCTATTAGAGAGCCTTAGGGCACTAATAGGTCGGCCTTGGGGAGTTAAATCAGGGGAAAAGGGATAAAAGGCTGATTAAGACCTTTTAAAAGGGTCTAAATCCTTGGTTTGACTAAATTGACCAGTCAACTGGTCAAGGGAGGCTGAGGTGGCATGGGGGAGGTCAAGGCTACAGTTTGGAGAGGCTCCAAACCTAATCTCACACTCTTTGAGGTCAAATAGGAGGTTTGACCAATTCAAAGAGGTGCTTAAGGCTTTTGTTGACTTGGTTTGACCAGTCAACCAGGTCAAAACTGGTGATGTGGCATTTGGAGAAGTGAGGGTTGTTTAGAATAATTCAATCAAGGGTCAAAGGTCAAAGTTAGGGCTTAGTAGGAATGGGAGCAAACACCACCAAGCTTTGACCTAGAATTGAGGGTTGAGTTAGTCAAACCAGGTTGGGTTGAGCTCAAAATTGGTTTAGAAATGTTCAAGGTATTGAATGGAATGATTTCAAGGGTTTGGAGATATTGACATAGTTAAATGGGTCAAAAAAAAAAATAATTCATTTGAACTCTTAAGGGTTCATTGGGTCAAACCCTGTTGACTGGGTCAACCAGGTTGACCCAAGGGGTGGGTCATAGCTGGATAAATTTGAAATGGTATTTGAAAATCATTGGAGGTGGTCCCTAGGTCTGGGGAGGTCAAATTGGTCAACATCCCTTTTTGAGCCCTTAAGGGCTTGTTTGGTCAACCTAGGTTGACTTGGTCAACCAGGTTGACCCAGGGTCTGGGTTCGGGCTCAACAGGTTTGAAATGATACTTTAAAGTTAATGGAAGTGGTTGGATGACTTAGAGAGGTCATTTGGGTCAAAACACATGTTTGGACCCTTAAAGGGCCTCTTGGGTCAAATCAGTTGACTTAGTCAACCAGGTTGACTCAAGGGTTGGAAATAGGTTCAAAAGATTTGAAATGACATTTGAAATTTGTCAAAGGTGGTTGCATTCAATTTGGAGTTCATTTGGTTTGAAATCCCTATTTGAGCCCCATAGGGGTATTTTGGTCAATTTTGACCTATTGGTCAACTATGGTCAAAAATGGGTCTGAAAAATGCAGTTTACTGCTCAATGGGTTAAAATCAAGGGTCTGGAAGTAATTGGAGGCTTGGGTAAGGGTTCCAAGGTCAAGATCCCAAAGGGGTTAGGTTCAGTGGCATGGGCTGTAAATATTTGAAGGTTTCACAGCCTTTGGATTTTAATTCAAATTCTGGGGTTAAAGACCTCAGAATGGGCTCAAAATTGGAGGGTAGCCTCTAGAGACATATCTTATCACTTTGTGAGTGATAGACCCTGAATCAGAGGCCATTAGACTGGATTTTGGGGTGTTTGAAAATTCTCTGAAAAGGGTCTTTAGGACAAGGCCTTAAGGCTTTAGATTTGAGTCTGGATTTCTGGATTTGGAATGGATTTCAAGTTTGAATGATTAATATTGAAGTATCCAAATCATTAACAATCATGTTGTGACTGTTAATGGATGGATAAGGTCAAAGCTAGATTAAAGGTGGGATCAAAGTCTAGGTTGAAATTTGGATTCTCAAGTGGATTGAGTCAAAGTTTGGATATGTTTGAAACTTGAATTAATTTGGATTTGAATTGAATGAAGTTTGAGATTTAAATTGATCACAGGTAGGGATCAAATTAAAATTGGAGTGGATTAAATACAGGAATTGATTTAAAATTGAGGTTGATCAAGGGTGGAGATTGATTTGAAGTTGGAGTGATCTTAAGGTATAGAAGAATTCTAAGATTCAGGATTTAAGGGAATCCTAGGCTCTAGAATAGGCTCTAAGATCTTGGATCTAGAAGGATCCTAAGGTCTAGAGTGGATCCTGGGGTCTAGGATTAAATCTGGGTTCTGGATGGGTCTTAGTGGCCTCATACAAAAATGAGGTCAACACCGGCCACTTTACTTTCTGCAATATTCTGGTTTGTAATAAGCAAGGCAATTCTTCCTATGGACATTTATTAATTAATTTATATTTGATGTGATGATTTGATTGCCTCTAGGATTACTTGTTTTTTTTACTAGTTTTTTGGCGATTGCATGCCGCTCTTTGTTTTCGCCTGGATACGTGAGGCTCGTGAGGGTGTGAAACTTTTCTACTCATAATTTTAAAAGTCTAAAATTTTAGTGAGTCTAAACAACATAGAAAGATAACGAATCTAGGGAATTAGCCGGGGATCGCCCCCGGGGTCGCATGCATATTTTTGCATTCTTCTTTCCTTGCTTTAGACCCTTCCCCGCTTGCGGGTAGAGTCCGGATAGTCTGACCTATGAGGACGAGGTGCCGGACCTGGGAAGTCCAGTCTTCTAAAAAATTATTTTATAAGCCTGTTTTTAAAATTTTCAAGCATATTTGATTTGAGGTTGTTAACCAGCATGCATTGCATTAGATACAAATTAAAGAGTCAAAATTTTAAATTCATAGTCCTTAGCATTTTAGCACCCGACATAAGTCAAAGGGGCCAATTAGGAGAGTCTCTAGATGTCGGCCCCAACTCTCCAAAACTTTAATTACAACGTCCCTACCATTCTTTCATAAAAAGACCGGATTCATGTATTTTAAATCGATTAGGTGGTTAGCTGGCTCCCCAATCCAGGCCGGGGTAAGTCCAGACCTTGCACTGCATTAGTTAGGATCGGACGACTGTGGTCCAGTGTCCAAAATAGATTTAGGATCCGGGGCAGATCTTTGATTATAAGACCCCAAATTTTGGGAATATAGTCCCAAATTTCTAATAAAATACTTAACTCTAATTAAAGCTTCATTTCAATCCTAAAACATAAAGCCCAACACTTAGATTAAGTTGGGACACTTCCGGATGGTTCTGGAATCTCAAAGTGTCCCCTACCTCTCATCCTTTGACTCCGTTAATAACTGCTCAATTTTGATCCATTCCCTTTTGATTTTCCAATAATTCTATTCATACTTTGATATCACTCCTAGAAATTCTAACAAAATTTTGCCATTATTTTAATCGAGAGTTTTCGTAGGAGACCTCGTTTTCTTACGATGTAATTAACTACGAGGGCTTGCGCTCGTAGGAGATTTAGAACCACACACGCACCTGATTTTAAAAATTGATTTTTCAAAACTCAATTGGATTTCTTTGGGAAAATTTAAAATATTAGTGATCATTATTATCATATTCAAAGAATTATCATCGAATGATATTTTCTCCCTTCGGGGAGATACATCTTTCTTTGATAAGGCTTTGGATGTGAACCTAACGATCACACTTCTTGAATATTGTAGCTGAATATTCAGTTGAACCTCATTTTGACCCTTCGTGGCCATAAGAGGTTCTCTTTAGCATCCGGTCATAATATTCAAGATGAATTTCATAATTCTAAATCTGAACGCCGTTATGAAATTTTATGTTCGTCCTTCGGGGTGATATAATTTTTCTAACGGGATGATTCGATTTTAGAATTAGAATTAAATCTCAATTTTAAAGCTCCAAAAGAAAACTAATCTTTTCGAAACATGTTTTCAAAATTCCACCAACATTGAGTTAGTTTGTAATGTTCAAAAGACTGATACTAAGTAACCCTACACACAAACACTTGAGAGATTTACAATCTCTGTTTTTGCTCACATCGGCCAGGCTGATCCATTGGATCGTCCTGGATGATCGAGTTAAAACCAGAGACACTAATCAAGATTCTTAATTGAGGTATCCGACATTAATATATCGGCCTAGATGATACGTGTATCGGCTAGGAAGATAAGCTCAAAATAGAAAGAAGTAGCCGCCATAGACAATTAAGGTATATTGTATTTTTAAATTATCGGCCAGGACGATCCACTGATCGGCCTGGATGAAATTATCAAATTATGTCTTAATTGATCAGGAAATCAAGGGAGTAATTAAGGATAATTGATACGATCATATCGTCCTGGACGATCGCAATATCGGCTGGGACGATCTATTCAAAATCCTTAAGTTACTTCAGGACGATAAATATCGGCCAGCTCAAAAATAGGGCGATGCTCAGGACGATTTTCCTCTGATTTGAACTGATCGGCCAGGACGATCGTGAGATCGGCCTGGACGATTAAGCCAAAATTCAATCGTCCAGGAATGTTCCCAGGGTGATGCCCAGGCCGATCTTCTGTGATTTGTACTGATCGGCCAGGCCGATGTACATATCGGTCGGGACGATATTATCGGCAACTTGCAATTAATAAGCTCCTTTGAAGCTCTTCTATTTAATAGCTCTTGTTCAACATTTTTGAAGACCTTTGGCTGCTGCCTTGACCTGAGAAGACCTTGAGGAGAGAAAGAGAGAGAGGAGAGAGAGAGGATCTTGTGAGGGGGAGCTTGTGAGGGGATTCACAAGGGTTGCTTCAAGGATCACTCTGCTTCGTCTTCGTCTTGATCACTCTGCTTCGTCTTCGTCTAGAGTTTCTCGTCCGTGGAAGGGTCGGTAGAGGTAAGGAGTTTGCTTTTGGTTTTGGTTCTCTGCCAGCTTCAGGAGGAAGCAAAAGGAGGTAGGTTCTCTGCCTTGCCGTGGTGGCAAAAAGGGGTTCTTGTAAGGGCTTCTCCGCCTAGCCGTGGAGGCTAAAGGAGAGTCACGTTTTGTAGTGCATTACTTGGAGGGTGCCTCCAAGGAGTGGACGTAGGTCGAGTTGACCGAACTACTAAAAATTTCTGTGTTCTTTTTCTTGCTTCTGCACTTTTAAATTCCGCATTTTATTTGTGGTGTGATTTGGTTTATGCAATTTTATTCTTTGTGAAAAGAGTTTTTAAAAATACCAATTCACCCCCCCTCTTGGTTAGCTTGGGCCAGTTCTATAGGGCTTAACATCCCTAACGAACTTTCACATAGTATATGATATGTCATGTTAGCTAGTAAACAATATTTATTTAGATCCAATTTTACCAAAAATTGACCAGTGGTCAAAATGACCAAAATGCCCTATAAAGGGAAAATTTGGACTTTTTCCCAAAACTCAAAATGGTGTAGTCAATTCAATCCTAAAAACCTCTTCCAATGCATCCTAAATATCATTAAGAGTGTATTGGGCTCAAACCCAGGTCTTATATTAACCAAGTTGATAAGTCAACTCTAGTTGACCAAATGGCCCTTTAAGGTTTGTTCAGCCCATGAAATCGCATCCATTTGTCTCCATTGACAAAATAAAACTTGTTGAGTCCAACCCCAATCCCTGGTTTAACTTGGTTAACCAAGTTAATCATGGTTAAACAGTTCAACCATAAACCCTATTTACACTCAATCTAACCCTAAATTTTCCTCAAACTCATTTAAAGTCTTTTGATCACCTCCGATAATGGCTTGGACTTGACTAGACCTATTGACACAATTAATAGTTGACTTGGTCAATTGGGCCTGTGGTCCATCAAATCTGAGCTATTTGGGTCAAATCATTCTGTTTAACTAAATCAACAATTTTAAATCCCCAGCCCTACTCCATAGCATAATTTAAATGCACTCCAAATCATCATAAGTCAATCCCTTGTAGGCTTGACCAAGTCAACACTTTGACTTGGAAAAGCCCTTAGGTTTTGAACAAGTCCTCCCAAATATTTAATCAACCCTAATCCAAACTCCATCAAGCTCTCAAAATCACTCTAATTTAGGGTTGAGACAATTTCTAACTCACCATGGGTCGAACGGTGGTTGAGTTAACTTGGTCAAACCATTAGAAATAACAAAAACCCATTCCATATCCTCTTGTAACTTGGGCATAGTACCTAAAACCTCTTCCACTCTAGCTCAAACTCTTCTCTAAGTCTTATCCCTCTCAATCCTAATATTTTAATTACTCAAATTAGTCAAATCAAATTTGAACGAGCCTCCTTATAGTCAACCCTCTCTACTAACTTCAAATGCACTACTCCAAGGCATTGGAGTTTACTAAACCAGCTTCCCATACCCTATTCTTTCAACATCGTCATTTGTTTGCCCTGTTAACTGGTCAAGCTAGTCAAAAACCATTCAAATCATTTTTAAATGGTTAAATACCTAAGCTAATTCATTTCTCTTCGATCTTGGCTCCTAGAGTTATTCTATTTGGGAGCCAAATATCTCTTTAGGCTCTCTAAACTAGGCTAAGAGGCTAGTTGAAACCAAAGAGGAAGGAAATGCCCCTCCCTCCCCCTCCCTAAAGGCCATCCAATGGCACTCCAGCTTCTCCAGCTTTTGGCCTAGCTTTCCAATAGCCTAAAAAACTTTTCCCTCATCAAAGCAAGGGCCTTGATGCATCAAAGCCATCCAACCAAAACCCTACAGTTTATGCCTATCTAAATCCCTTATTTTTAAAGGATCATCTATCACTGTGTCTCCAGAGCTCCTTCTCTCATATTCTCATTTCCTTTTAGTCCTCCAACCATCCTTCTTCACTTCCTTAGTAAAAAAAACTGATCAAAAGTCACCGACGGTGAGATTCCATTAAGAAGCATCATTTAGCCCATCCAAGGTCAATATATTGCAATCTAGATGTCTTCAGCCATCCATATCTTCAGGAAAAAGATACAAGGATAGTCCACAACCTCAACATATCTAAAATCACAAAAAATGATCCATTAAAGCTTGGCAAAAATGCAACCCTACCTCCAATCACTTGGGTTAAAATAGCTTTTTGAAAGTTTATTTTAACCCAAACAAAAATAACCCCATCAATGTTCTTCACTTTATCACTCTCAGTTTAAAATTTCATGCAAAATGGTTTAGTATTTAGGTAAAACTAAGCATTTAATCTATTCATAAGGTTAACAATAACGTACTCGGGCATGCATATTTTGTAAGTCATTGAAAATGAGATCAATGGTCATGATCTCATAGTAGGATCGTATAAACAATCCAAAAAATTGATCACATGGTTCTTTTTCACGTTTGGCTAGATTTACGTCACCTGATCGAAATATTGGGTGATCAGATAGTGTGGCGCATTGCTAACCCAGATAAGTGAGCCATCGCACGGTCATCTAATCATTTACAATAATTACACTACCGCATAATCATTACAAACTCACCAATTGTCGTGTTGTTTGGATCAGTGAATGGGAAAGCGCCATGTGGCCCATCGTTGTCTTTTTAACTGATTTAATCATTTTAATTAGTTTAAATTCTTTTTAATTATCCAAATTTTAAAAAATTATTGAAAATAAAATTTTTATCCAAAATCTAACAAATGAGCACTTATTTTTTTCAAAAATTTACCCTCTTTATTTTAAAATTAAAATCAAGTGAAAATATTTTCTAAATTTTAAATTAGTTCAAATGTTAAATATTTAAATTTTAATTAATATTTTATCAATTATAAATCTAAAGAATTTAAAAATTATAGAAAATTTTCTACAAAATGTTTTTTATTGCGAGTTAATATTACAGAATTTTTTTAATGTTATTCAATTTTATATTAACATAAGTCATGTATACTTTTGATGTTAAAAAAATGTTGGGAAAAATAAAAGCGCATCATTGGACCTCTAATTTAACTTTTAGTAAAAATTAATAATTTATTTATTTAATTAATTAAAAAATATTTGAAATTTTAAATAATTTTTAAACACTTAGAAACACTCCTATGTGTTATATCTCACCTTTGGCAATGATTCCACCAAGTTTGGAATGAGTTTGGATCAAAACAATAAAACTTTCTTAATTATTCAATTTAAAATTTCAATTTATTATCCAAACTTTAAAAAATCATAAGTAATTCCAGAAAATTCTAAATTGACCAAACTCATAGCCATTCAACTCCATTTAAGGTCTAGTATTTACAAAAAAAAATGTCAAACCACTAGAAATAAGTCAAAGTCAAAAAGTCAACTTTTGGTCAACCATAGTTCAAAATAATGTCAAAATTTTAAATAATTCATAACTTAATTTAGAAAATTCTAAATTGACCAAACTTAGTGACTCTTCTTTTTCCCCCACAGTAAGGTGAAGAAGCCTTTACAAACTCTCTTCCACCAACCTGATGCTTTTGAGAACTGACGTCTTTTATACTCTCTAAGTGATGGTAATGTACTATCATGTCTTTTTCACCCTCCTAGTAAAGGCAAAGAACCATCACATCCTTCTTTTATCCTCCTAATGAAGGCAAAAAACTATCATATCCTTTTACACCCTCCTACTGAAGGTAAAGAACTGTCACAGCCTTTTTTACCCTCTTGGTGAAGGCATGATACCATGATCCAATGTTCAAGATCATCTCCAAAGAGGCTCCAAAGAAATTAGGCAAAAACTTAAAGAAGAAAATAAAAAAGATCCTTATCTTAGGCAACCTTGTGAATCTCTCATAATTTCCCTTCACTAGATCTCACACTCTTTAATCACAAAAGTTCTCCCAAACACACTTTCAATGGTCACTATCAAAAGAACTTTACAGGATTCGCGGGCTTTTTGCTTTCACGGAATTTCTAGAGAGAGAATCTTCTTCTTGATTTTGATTTTGCTTTCGCGGGCTTTTTGCGATCGAATCTTCCAAGGAGTATGGTGATTCCGGACCGTCAGCAACGGATTGCCAGCGGTAATCCGACTTCTGATCCTTCTCGTAACGTTTCATTCAAATCTTCTGATGACAAAATCAAGAAAGTTCACAGTGGTGATTAAGGAGCAGTAAGAACTTCTTCTAATCTGGTTATTAAAGAAGGATTTTGACCTCCTTTGAGGTTAGAACCTTTAGTGTAAGGTAAAGGAAAAGGAATTCTTGATGATCGAAACATTATGAAAATTGTAAAACCAGTTTTGTCTGAAAACCTAGTTACATAGCCTACTTCGTCGTCAAAGGTAATTTTGAAGGTTAATAAATTCACGGGTATGCAAGAATCAGAAATTCAGAAACAAGTTAATAAAAATCTCTCGGTTGCTTTTGAGCAAGATGGCGATGTTGCAGATGCTGCTGTTGAATTGAATGCCAAACATGTCCCTCGTAACAATTTCACGTCGGCGTGGCAAAAGACTCAACATATCAAGTTGAGTTTTAACAGAAATTATACTCAGTTATCTCAAGATGGAATGGCAGTCAAGCTTAATCCAGAGAGGGAATTGGCAAATTCTCTAGTTTTGAAGAAATAACTGGTAATTAAGGTGCTTGGGCAGGATATACCTTTCTCTGTTTGTAGCCAAGAACTTAGACGACAATGGAGTAGGTATGGCAGTTTTCATCTAACTATGTTGGGACGTAACTGGATTCTATGTTCTTTTTCTAACATCGAATCCATAGAGGAAGTGTTTAGTGGGGGTCCCTGCTATATTGGAAATCACATTATCAGAATGGATAGATGGTCTTCCTCCTTCTCCACAGAATCTTTAAAAGGTATTACATCTATGGTGTGGATTCAATTTTTGGGTCTACCTTTAAGCTGTTGGGATGAGAAAAATATTCCTATATTGCTTCCATGGTTGGAACTCCTATGTTACTTGATCGAAACTCTTTCAAATGGGGGAAAAGCGAATATGCTCAATGCTGTGTTCGTATTGATCTAGAAAGAAAACTTCCCAAAGGAGTGTGGATAGAAGGACTACATGGAATATCATTTCAAAAGATGGAGTATGAGAAGTTAACTTCTCTTTGTCATCAATGTGGAAGGGTTGGACACAGCAAAACTATATGTCTAGAAGTTATTTCAGAACATGCTAAGGAGAAGAAGTCACATGAAGCAAGGGAAGTATTGAAACAAAGTTGTAATGTGAATGATAAAGGTTTACAACAGCAAGAAAATGATGAATATGGCCCATGGATCCATGTTAATTTCAGAAATAGAAGATTCAGGAATGCAAAAAAGAAACAATGGATCAAATGCTCCAGTTAGACAGGTTTATAAACCTGTTGGTAATGTGAAACAAGTTCAAGATGATGTGCTGTTGAGAGATCCAGTTATTTCAGAAGAATTGCAAGGCAATTCTAATATTCCAGAAGGTGTAATTGATGATGTAAGGAATCAGATTCAGGAATTCCTCACTATTTTGAATAAATTTCAAACAATGGAAAATGACCTGGAGGAAGGGGAAGTCATAGAGATGGCTATTACTGAAATGCATAATGAATGCAAAATAGAGGTTTCTGCTGATGTTGATATTAATCCAGATATGATTTCTTCTACTACATTACAAGATACTAGAGAACAATTGATATCTTTAACAAATTCAGGAAAATTCAAATTATCTAAGGAATTGAGATCCTTGGGACCAATGGAAGCAGATCAAAGAAAGAGGAGAGGTGAGAAGAAAACCAGCAAAATGATATGGGATAATTCCCCTATTATTTCTTAATGGCGTGCCTTATTTTTTGGAATTGTAGGGGGGGCTAGGAAGAGAGAAGCCTCCTTATATCTTAGGGAGATTGTGAAAGACAATGAGGGTTTTTTTGTTGGTCTAACTGAAACAAAGATGTCTTCTCTAGATAGAAATGATATCAATTTGATTATTGGAAATGAATGGGATTATTTCCATCATCCAGCGGTTGGGACTTCGGGTAGCATCCTGGTGTTGTGGAAAAGAGTTATGGCGTCTTTTGAAGTCATTGAGCATTCTTCCCAGTTGATTATGGGAACTCTTAACATCAATGCTTTAGGAAAGTGGAATGTTGCTACTGTTTATGGAGGGAGGGATGTTCAAACCCGTAGAAGTCTTTGGCAAGCTCTTAAAGGTTGTATGATTGGTGATATTCCAGCTATCATAGGAGGAGATTTTAATTGCATCCTCTCTAAGGAGGATAAGAAAGGTGGGAAGAGGTTCCATTTTTCTAATGGTCCTAAAGAGATGAAGATGTTTTTAACTAATAATGACTTCCATGATATTGGTTTTGAGGGTCCAAGCTTTACTTGGTGTAAAAACAAAGAAGGAACTTCAAGAATATGGGAGAGATTAGATAGGTGTTTATTAAATTATGGAGCTCTTCACAAAATCCCAATGGCTAAGGTTCGTCACTTATCTAGAGTAGCTTCGGATCATGCTCCTGTCACTCTTAATATGGTTGAGCCTCAAAATCAGAAATCTAAATTTTTTAAATTTGAAGACACATGGAAATCTTATCTGGCTACTTGGAACATTGCTTTAAGGCATGGAAGAAATCTGATTTTGGTACTAATGCTGAAATCCTTCAAAGAAAGTTAAGAAGAACATTGAAAGCTCTCTATTTTTGGAATAAAAATAAGTGTAAAGAACTGAATTTCTGGAAAAATGAGTTGAAAAGGAAATCCTACAGCTGCAGTTTGAAGAATCTAGTGAAGGACTCAAGGCAGACAAGCTGAAACATTTGAGAAACAAAATCCATGAGCTAAATGTGACTTTAGGAAAATTGTCTACTTGGTGGAATCAAAGAGCAAAAAGTAGATGGCAGCAAGAAGTTGATACGAATTCCAGATACTTTCATCAGTATGCTTCATCCAAGAGGAATGGCAATTTGATTTGGCAAATCAAAGATGAGAACAATACTATAGTAGAAGATTTTGATCAAATAGAAGCTGTATTCTATAATTTCTTTCAGAAAAAATAGACAGCTAGGGAGTGCAAGCTGACTGGATGGCCTTCAATTCCTAAAATCTGAAAATTTCTCATGAAGATGCAAATCTTTTGGATGCTGAATTCAGTAAAGAGGAAATGGTCAAAGCTGTTTTCAATCAAGGTAACAACAAATCCCCTGGTTTAGATGGCATCATAACTTCTTTTTTCAAATTTTATTGGAAGATTGTGGAGGAAGACACATGGAAGGCTATTGATAGTTTTTTTAAAACTGGTTGCATGCATACTGAATGGAAGGATACACTAATTGTCCTAATTCCTAAAATAAACAAGCATATTGTTCCTTCCAACTTTAGGCCTATAAGTTTATGTCAAACAACTTATAAGATTGTGGCAACCATGATTTTAAATAGAATGGAAAGTTATATTTCCAAATGTATCACTGAAGAACAAGTTGCATTTCTTATGGTCGATCAATGTCTGATCATTGTCTTCTAGCTCATGAGATTTTTCACAAGCTTAGAATTTCGAAAAGAAAAAAAGGTTTAATGGCGGTTAAGCTTGATATGGAACAAGCTTACAACAGTATGAGTTCGGATTCATTAGCTCAAATCTTAGAAATGTTTGGCATGCCGAGGAAATATCTATGCTTATTATGGAATGTGTAAGAAATGCTAGATTCTCCTTTATTATTAATTGTAGAGCTTCCAAATGGATTACTGCAGAAAATGGCTTTCGGCAAGGTTGCCCTCTATCTCCATATCTTTATATCCTTTGTTCTCAGCTTTTCTCTTTAGCAATGTCACATAGAGGTCATGATCTGGGAATTCAAGTTTCACAAAGAGCTCATAAGGTGAGCCATTTGCTGTTTGCTGATGATGTGTTGATATTCTCCCAAGCTACAAAACATCTGGCTGTCAAATTGAAAAGAATTGTGCTGGAATTCTGCTCCTGGACAGGTTTGAAAGTTAATAACTCTAAATCTCAAATTTTGTTTAGCAAGTGAATGAGTAGAGCTGACATTTCTCGAGTGAAGAAAGTTCTGGAATTCAAAACTATTAATGAATTGCAGTATTTAGGCATTAAATTAATGTTGAGAAGATCTCTGAGATCTGATTTCCAATTTCTGCTGGATAAAATGATGCAAAAGTTGAACAAATGGGGAAGTAAATGCCTGTCTTTGGTGGGTAAGGTTACTCTTGCTAAGACTTCTCTTTTAACTCTTCCTAATTTTCTTTCTACACATACTTTGGTCCCAAGGAAGGTGCTTCAAGAGGTTGATAAATGTTTTAGAAATTTTATTTGGCATGAGGGGAATGGAAAGAAGGGTATACATTACATTGGTTGGAAAACCTTTTGCAAATCAAAAGTAGAAGGAGGTTTGAATTTTCACTCGGCGGTTAGTAGAGTTGGACCTCTTAAAGCAAGGTTGTCTTGGAGATTCCTTCAAAACCATGATTCTTTACTATACCAAGTTATTGCAGCTAAATATGGAGGTAACTTGTGGAAAGCTAAAAGCAGGAATGGTAGTTCAATTGCTTGGAAGATCTTGATTGAAGGTGCCCAATACTTAAAACCTTTATTAAGGTGGAGAGTTGTTAATGGAAAGAAAATTGATATTCTTAATGATATTTGGCTGCTAGACAAGTGTTTGAATGAATGGCCAATCACTGCAAATTGTTTGGGTTTGGAAGGATTAAAACTCAGCCATTTCATTAATGAGAATGGTTGCTGGGATCTTCATGAGCTGCAATGTTTTTTCCAGGAAGATCTTATCACTACCATATTACAGATTCCGATTAATAGAAATGCAAATGAGGATTACTTGGAAGAGATTTGTTATTTTTCTGGCAAATCTACTACTGCCCGTGCATTTGAAGCAACAAATGAGTTCTTAAAATATAGGAAGCTTAAAAATGAGGATTTATGTGCTAGGGGCTGTCAAGAAGTCGAAAATCTAGAGCACATTGCTGTCCGGTGCATTCATCTGCAAGATGTTCTTAGAAAGATTCAAGAATGGGGGTTCAACATCCCTATTTTTAACTCTCTGGCTGAATGTTTACGGGAACTAAGGACTCTATCTAGCTTTGCACCTAATATAGTCAGTCTTTACTGTAACACAGTATACATAAATTGGAGGAATAGAAATGATGTTAAGCATGGAAAAACTGCAAGTTCTATTGCAGTTACAGCAGCTAATGTGATTTCCTCAGCTTTTAATCATCTAATCCACTCATAGATAGCTGGGGTGCTAATCTCCCTATGGAGTTTCAAAACATTTGGCACCCTCCACCGCTTGGTTGGATTAAGATCAATGTTGATGCATCTCTCCTAACTTCTTATAATGCTGGAATTGGAGGTTTCTTTCATGACCACAGAGGGAGATTATTGATTGCATTTGGAGAAAGAAGAACACATTGGGATATAGCTCATCTTGAATTGGATGCTGTGATGACTATTAGAAGACTCATTGAACCGTGGATGCTTGAGAGTAAAGGGGTAATAATTGAAGGTGATAACATCAATGTTATTAAATTCATTCAACATTCTTTGAATAAGGCTAAATGGCAATGCTACAATCGGATTAAGGAAGATCTTCTTTTCTTGGTCGATTTCAATAAGGTAATTCTACACCATATACATAGAGATTGTAATAAGGTAGCCGATATGTGTGCAACTTTGGCTTTAGATAACAACTTTGTTTTGATAGCTCTTCTTTTGCTAACATTCCTCCTTCTCTTTGTTCTTTATTGAAGAAGGAATGTGAGCCCTTACTTTAGCTTGTATCAAGTTTCTTTTCATATTAATACTATTGCATTTTTCAAACAAAAAAAAAACAAAAGAACTTTACAACAAAGGATTCTCTCAGTCAATTTTTAGGACTTAATTTATAAAAAAACCATAAAAATTTGCCTAAGAACTCAAATTTGCAAGAGATTTGTCCTACAATTGTACATTACAATCATATATCGTATGGTAAGAACAATTCAAAAAATCAGGCCCTTTGTTTAGTACGATTTTATATGAACCTTATTTCATACTATGATAGTCATTTGTATGAATTAAGATTGTAATATGTGAACTATTTAAAATGAATAAATTTGTCAAGTACAATATGATATAAAAGGAATTTCATACTCTATCAGTAGTCTACATGAATTAAGATCATACTGTATGAACTATTCAAAAATGAACAAGTTTGTCTAGCATAATATGGTATGATGAGAATTTCATACTCCATCAGTCATCTGTATGACCTGACATCGTACTGTACGACAAGTTCAAATAATTCAAGCCATGATTTGATTATCTGTGTTTAGAGGAAAACTAAGTCAAATCATATAGTATGATTAAATATTATATAGTACAATTAGAGTTAAAAATTTAAGCTTTAACTATATATTTCTCCCCCCATGTGTGTGTGCATGATTACCCAGTTAAAGACTCTATTATATAAAATCCTATTTAACTCTATCTTAAATTCTTTAGCAACTTGTAGTATGATTAGTACACACTGAAACAAGCAAACAAAAATATCCAAGATATGCTAGAAGAAATAATAAAATTATCAGCACAATAATTAGTTTTGTTATCATCAAAATCACAAGCTCAATCTTGATTCCTCAGTTGCAACAATCACAATTTAAAAATTCTACTTTTGTCCCTTTAATTAATTTAATTTAAAGAATTCAAAAAAATCTTAAAATTCAATAATTAGTACTATTTTTCAACCTTTAACCTTCAATCAATTAAACAACTTAATTAATATCGGTTACTACTAGGTAAGTTGAGCCTACGAGGCTATTAACTTAGCCCCAATAAAAGTGAAATAAACATCACAACCCTGGCATGTAAATAAAGGTAGTAATGAATTAATATTTAAAATATATTTTAAAATCAACATTAAGACATTTATACTTAAACTCAAACTAAAATTCCCTTCATCCTTTCAATAAATCAAAAAACTATACAACTTTAATAAACTACCCCGCTTAGGACACTTTCAAACCATACAATCTACTTTACACACTTTAGATAGTTTACTATTACAACTTACGCTAGTTTTATGCTAGGCAGGTGTTTGCTTTTCTTCTATTATGTGTCAAGTTTTTTGTGGTTTTCATTACATGTTAGTTATATTGATTGATTGTTGAGAGTCTTTATTTAATTATACAAAATGTTAATTGATTTGATGGGCATTAGATTACCCCCAAGGTTAGCCATGATCAGAATGCTCATAGAGTTTTTCGCAGGTGGTCAAGCTCATACAGGGCTAAAAATAAAAGGGGGCAAAATAAAGTTTTCTGCATGTACTAATTATTAAATCCCCCTTAAAATTTAAAAGAGCATGGCTAAGTGTGGCTGAGAATTTAATTTAATGTAAGATTATATAATTGTTTGGGTTGTTTTAATTATAACTGCTCAGGATAACCAAGCAAGTGGTCTAGAATTTTTCTTTTATTTTTGAAGTGTAATGCAATTTAATTGAGCAATTAATTATAAAGTTGACTTCAACTTGGGATACAATCATCTAACTTAGAATCCAAAGAGAATAAAACATCCCATAGGGGAGAGTTCTCTTCTATTTAGATATCCTAGGTAGGATGAATTTAATATCCAAAGAGGAAAGAAAACACCCCATCAAGGAGGAGTTTCTTTTCATTTGGATATCCAGATCCGACAAATCTGAGTAGCTCACATAAGGAAGAAGAAGAATACAAGACAAAGAGATTTCCACTTAAAGTCACTTTCATCAGTTTTAGGATTAGAATCTACGTTGTTAATAGTGGTACCCGACCACTTTTCATTTCCGCAGACCCTAGGTAGTATTTAAGTGGCACTTGCCACATGGACATTCTAATTTACTTAATTGATTTGATTTATTGATTTATTTTGATTGTATGGTAGAACTTGCATACTTTTTCTAGGTTTCTTTTCTTATATACAAGTTTTAATTTACCCTAGTACATGAAGGCTTATGAGGGTAGGAATAAAATATTTTCTATTTAAATTTAAAATGAAATTTTTAATCTTACATAGAAACTCTAATGCTTTAAGAACTAAGCTCATGACCACCGAGAGTTTTTAATGTATACATATTGAAATCTTCTCTACCTTATTAGGAACCTCCTGGCCTACGGGTTCTACCTGACCATAGGACCTATTATAGTGCAGTTCTGTCAAGGGGATGTTGTGCAATCTCTAGAAAAAAAATAATTTTAAGCTTTTTTAAAATTTCTTTATATACATTTCATGCATTTATATTATTTATTAGCATATATTGCATTAAAAATTAATTAAAAGAGTCTATAATTTAATTGCATCTTCATAAAGCATACTCACCCTACATAAGTCAGCAGGCCACTTAGGATCTGCTCTAGATGTCAGCCCCAATTCCTCAAACTAAAATAATTAATATCCTTACCACTCTCCAATTAAAGATCCAACTCATGGTTTTAAAATGCCTAGGTATTTAGGTGGCTCCCTAATTTAGGCCAGGGTAAGTCCAATTTTTGTATTATATTAGCTAGGTTTGGGTTACTGTTATCCAGTGCCCAATTTAGACTTAGGACCCAGGATAGATTTAGAGTCATAAGACCCCAACCTTAGGGAGTATAATCCCAAATTCTAATAATTTGATCAAATCAAATCGAAACTCCTCTTGATCAAAAACCTAAAGCCCAATATATATAATAGGTTGAGGCACTATTGAATAATTTTAGAGTCTCAAAGTGTTTCCTACGTCTCCCCTTAATGTCTAAAATAAGTTCTTAAACTTGATCCAATCTCAGTTGAGAATTTATATTCAACTCCTTTAATGCACTCCTCAAAAATCATAAAAATAAAATTTTTATCCTTATTCTAATCTATAGTATTTGTATGGAATTCAACCTCCCTATGTTGTAATTAACTACGAGGGCTTATACTCTTAGCAGATTTTGAACTCACATCTACTTTTAAAATTGATTTTCAAAACTCAATTGATTTCCTTTGGAAAAATTAAAACCAACGATGATCATCATCGTTATATTCAAATAATCAATTAGTAAATTATGTTTTCTTCCCTTAGGAAGATATATCCTTTCTCATCAAGACTCTGAATATGAAATTAATTATCTCTTATCTAGACTATCATAGCTAGGTACTCAATATAACTTCATGTTGACCCTTTGGGTTACACATAGTTCTTTCTTAAATTTGACTATTATAGCTCGGATGAAACTTTTAGTCTATTTCGTGAACCCATTAGGGAATGGTATTTTTGGCTCCTGAGGCATCATATTGTTCATAAAGTCATGTTCAATTTCAAAATTGAAATTCCAGAGATAATTTTTTTCCAAAGAAAATTAACTTTTGAAAATCTCTTTTTTGAACACTTTCAACATAAACATAAGTTTGCAAGTTTTTTGAAGCTGAAAATACTTAGTAAGAAATTTATGAGCCAACTCATTCCAAGTAGTCATAGAGCCTGGGGGTAAAGAATCTCATCACATCTTAGCTTTATCTTTTAGAGAAAACAAAAACAATCTAAGTCTAATAGCATCATAACTAACGTAATTATACTTAAATATTGCACACATTTTTTTAAAAAAACTAGCTAAATATAAATTTGGATCTTCTATAGAAGTTTCTCTAAACTGAGAGTTTTTAATCAATTGAATAATGATAGATTTCAATTTAAAATTATTAGCTTGGATTGTAGATATATTTACTATGAATAATTTTGTATCTAAAGGGTTTGCATAATCTTTAAGAGGTTTTGTTTTACAAATTTTAGAAAGGGTTCTTTCAATTTTAGAATCAATCAACAAAAGTTTCTTTCTATAACTATAATGCATATAACCAAATATACAACCAGTAATCAAAATAATGAAAAAATAAAAGATATAAGTTAGTCTAACTATACAATTAATTCAACAATATAGTTAAAATTTATAAGAAATATAATTCTTCCCCGGCAATGGTGCCAAAAAACTTGATGGGGTTGTGGAGTGCACTTTTGAATTATGAAAATGTTTAAGGATCTATCTCTGCTAAATAATGTTTAGGTTTTCTTTAATATAAAAATAATAAATTTCACTTAATATACACAATTATACGTACTGAATCAAGTAATATAGTGATAGAGTAGAGTATCGAACCCACAAAAAGGAATGCTTTCTAGCAATCAACTAACACTATTTACTCTAATAGTAAAAGTATCCTACAAAAATAAGAACATTGACTAAGGAGATTTAATTAGTGATTAACAATTATTAAAGATAATAAATAAAATATTTAAATAAAATATTTTGGATTGATGAATTTAGAGTTCCTATATTTCCTAATGAATTTTTTATTTGTAATGTGATTCATATAATATGCATCCCTAGATCTCTAACAAACTTATAGGGGTAAAAATGATATTTATTGACCTCCTACAATTATATCATTTTCTTAAGAACCTAGCATATTCTACATCATATATTTAGGTATTAAAACATACTAATTCAATATTCCTAGTTATTTTTGCATTCGTCCATGGAGGCTATACATCACACTATATTTTAATTACACATATGACCACTATATACATTAAAAAAAAGAGCAAGAAAATATTAAAAATATCATTTAACTTTAGAACACAATAATCTTCATTAGTACTTAATAGGCTGTCTACATTATCAATTAAAAGCTGGAAATTAGCTATACATTGAAGAAAAGAACCCATTTTTATTAAAACTATGTAAGAATATAAATACAAGAAAATTATATCACTATAAAGGATCAATGCATCTCCTCTACACTCCTTTCTTAAAGTATAAAGTTGCTCCCAAAAATAGTGACTAAACACTCTAATTATTATATCTAGCACATCTCTAGTCTTCCTTAGAATTGACTTTAAAAGATATCTCAAGAAGTACTCTAAAAAGTATTGAAATTAGGTAAGTGACTGAACTCCCTTACAAATATACACAATAACTATTTATAGGAAAACATAAATTTGCCAATTAGCATTATAGTGCTTGAAAGATTAGCACAGTAAAACACATAAAATGAACTAACGCCACTGTACTAATATTTTTGCTCCATCATGGAACTTGTTGATATAGATTAGTTACTTAGTGAATAGTTGTGTTGTTTCACTAGTAGATTATATCCTTTAGAATTTATAACTGCCACACCATGCATTATTGACTTTCAAATGTTGTGGTACATGAGTGGCAATTTTGTCGCTAAGGCATGATAGGTTATGATGCTACGACACTTGAAGATAGTGAACATGGTACTTCCAAGCTAACCATTTTGATGTTGCGGCAATGTCAAATAGAGAAGTCTGTGACACCATGTCAATATTGTGGTGATCTGGTGGTGTCATTGATGGCTCTACAAAATTGACTCGTTTGACACCATGACACTGGATAACATTTAGAATTTTGTGCCCTTTTTGTATTTTACATGTACAATACAATTTCACTGAAAATATAATATATAATAAATACATAATTTACACTTATTAATTATTAAATAATTTTTATATCTGTTTAGCCTTTTGTATTTATAGAAATGTTATTTGTATAATTTTTTAAGTCATTAATTATAATTTTGACTGAGTAATGATATTGTTTTGAGAAAAATTATGTGGTGCTTAGATTGAACCTGCGTCACAGCATTAGGCTTTGGAGCACCATAGCGGTTGCATATCAAGTGTTGTAGCATCTAAATCTGGCATTATAGCACTGGAGTTTCAATAAAATCCATGGAATACATCATTGTAGCATTGTACTTTAAAACATCGCAACATTGTATTACCATATTGAGCTCTTCAACACTACACTGTGTAGCATTATGACATAAAGTCTTTTATTTTTACAGTGTTGGGGGTAGTATATTAAATGATCTGTATTGAATTGCTTTTTCATTATGAGGCCTTATTAAGTTTCATAGAATTGTCTTCTGTGTTGTATCATTAAGTCCAAATCATAATTAGTTAGTTAAAGCACCAAAGTGATTGTCTTTTCTAGCAACCCAGTGGTCACTTATGTCAAATGCCTAGTGTTCGTCTAATAAAAAGAAGTAGTTGTTTAATATTACCATTCATGCACCTCAGTGCCATGCATCCTGCACCACTATATCATCTTTCAGTTTTACCAATTAATCATTTATTGTTTCATAGTGTCATAGCATAGCCCATTTGAGTGTTGCAGTGCTTATTATATTCTATAAATATGAAGTGTTCATGTTCATTTTCTTAACCACATTTTAAGCTATATTATCTTTTCAATCTCAGTGTATTTTCTATGCTTGTGACTTTAAGTGAGCAATGGCCCCCAAAATGTTTACAAGAAAGAAGAGAGCACCCCTCTCTTATTATAAGAATAATTTATATTTACAAAGGTTTAGCAGCATTTTACATAATTTTTTATAAGTAGTTGATCCTTGAGAGAGATTTCTTAAACCTAAGAGGGGAAGTCATATAAATGATAGTAAACTAGGGATGGGAATACCTTTTTGAGGAACCTTATACTATTATAATAACAATTGTATAGGAGTTTTTTGGAAAGACCTAAGAAGCTCAGAATAACTACTATTGTGTGAGGGGTAAGTGGGTACTTTTTGATCCCTCTTGTATTAACCAAATCTACAAACTTAGGGATATAGAGTTTGATGAGTATATCCCCTTTATTTTAGCACCTTTTGACCCTAATGAGTTTCTTAGAGTTTTGTGTGGACCTCGAAGTAATACTATTTAGAAGAAGAGGGATGATAAGGTAATTAATTTCCCTACATCTTACTTAAGCCAATTTTTCAAAGCATAGCATTATTTTATCTCAGCTAGAATTTTACCAAGCAAAAAATATCAGTAAAGTGACCAAGGAAAGGGTAATGTTGAATTATGCTATTCATATTGGTTATTCTATTGATGTAGGAAAACTTATACATTCTTCTTTGATATATATCATTAAGAGAACCAATTTTGCAGGTTTAGGACACCATTCTTTAATTTTTGCACTTTATTTTACTTCTGATGTAAGAGTTTATTCTAGTGAAAAGTAATTTATGAAAACCCTTAAGTAAAAAGAATCTAAACTCTTAAATATTGAGACACCTTCAATAGGACAAAATCGTGAGGCCCTTAGGCCAAAGCAAATAATATCTCAATGATTAAGAGTTTGAGCTACTACAAAATTATTTCTCAATTTTTCTTTAATTAAAAAGAAAAATTAAGGGTTTCAAAAGTAGTATTGAAGAGGAGGGGTGACATAGTTAGCCCAGGTTGACAAGTAGGCTTAGTAGTAGTATAAGTGCTAGGACTCTAAAACCCTTAGGTGAACAGGTGGAAGCATTAAGAGTGCAGATGGAGAGAGTTATTAACTTTTATGAGGAGACTAGGGAATGGAATGCTCATTATTCATGAATGAAAAAGAAGTATTACCATTATACTATTGAGTTCAATGACACATTAGTGTGAATGTTTAAAAGGAGCCCTTTTGTTGGAAATTCAAATCAGCTTCATTTCCCTTCTGCTCCTAAATATTAGTTTTTTTTATTTGGCACCATTCTGATTATGATGATGATCTACAGGAGGACAGGGATTCAAAATGATATTTATATATTATTGTTTTTCTTTATCATTTTGCTGGCTTGGGAGAGAGAGAGAGAGATGTGATTATATCTTTTATTTTTTTAGTGACTATATTTTCATTTTCATTATTATTTATTTCTTTGATTAGGGGAGATCCTCAAGGTGATGTGATGCTTGTGGAGGGTTATGATAGCCCATAATGTTGTGATGTAGTGGTTGGTTTTATTGTAGACTTGATAGAAGATAATGCACTAGGCATTATATATTTTAGTTATGTAGTTGTATCTTTAAGCCCTAAGGACCTCGTAACATTTTAAATGAAAAGGCATATTTTTAGTTTTTCTCCAGTTATGTTCATTCTAATAGCTATTTTATTACCTTGTTTGTACTTGAATTTTAAGTTCAATTTACATTTAAGAAAAATTTTCACAATTACTTTACTGTTAAAAATTTCCTCTACATAGCTCTTACACTTTGATTACTCATTTAACCAAATTAAAAATTATTTAAAATTAAGAATGATAATAAACTCTAGGTGAAATTTGGAAGAATAAAGTACCACAATTTTTAATTTTAAAATCATAGTAATTAACTAAAGAAAATTAACTAAGTTATTGCCTTGTTTTGAACTTAAAAGTTATACTCTATTTTAAAGATTGAATAATTGAGTTTAAGAAAGGTAGTGTGTAGATTAAATTATGAAAAGCATTAAAAACTTGAATATGAAATTAGTGAGCCTACTAACATTCTTTCATTAATTCAATTTAGGGTTACTTGAAGAAAAAAACAATCAAATGTTCTAAATTATTATAACACACTCAAATGTAAAAAATATGAAAATTTGAAAATTAAAAGAAATGAAGAAAACGAAATAGGAGAATGAAAGTAAACTAATACATATGACGGTTTACTAATGAACTTCTAATTCAACAAACAATTTTTAAATATTATATTATTCATATCTAAAATTAGTTGCCAATATTGTATTTAAAATTTTCACAATTGCTTTACTGTTAAAAATGCCCTCTACATAGCTCTTGCACTTTGATTACTCATTTAACTAAATTAAAAAATTTTAAAATTAAGAATGATAATAAACTCTAGGTAAAATTTGGATGAATAAAGTACCACAATTTTTAATATTAAAATCATAGTGTTTAACTAAAGAAAATTAACTAAGTTTTTTACTTGTTTTGAACTTAAAAGCTATACACTTAAGCATAAACTACTACTTTAAAGATTGAATTATTGAGTTTAGAGAAAGAGAGTGTGTAGATTAAATTATGAAAAGCATTAAAAACTTGAATATGAAATTAATGAGCCTACTAATATTCTTTCATTAATTCAATTTAGGCTTACTTGAAGAAAAAAACAATCAAATGTTCAAAATTATTATTACATACTCAAATATGAAAAATATGAAAATTTGAAAATCAAAAGAAATGAAGAAAAAGAAATAGGAGAATGAAACTAAACTAATACATATGACAGTTTACTAATGAACTTCTAATTTAAGTACAAGTACAAACAATTTCTAAATATTATATTAAAAATTTGTAACCAATATTGTATTTAAACTCATAGTGGATAAGTTTAATTCAAGCAATAATAAGGATGATTGATTAAGATAGTTACTTAAGATTATTCAAATTAAAATTTCCTAATTTGATCATTTCAAAGTAAATCTAAATGGTGAAGTATTTTCTTCCATTTTTTGTAATGTCTAATTGTTGATTTTTATTTGGGCTGGTAAGCTAATCAATATGTGATTGCACAATTGCATCAGGATAAGCGAGAGTTTAAATTGAAGAGAATTTGTTAAGTATATATTATGTAGTATTTTAATATCTTAAATATCAGTAAAAAATAATATATTTAGTTATTGTTGTGAAAAATGTTGAGACAGCACTGCAACACTTAAAACTTAAGTGCTGCAACATTATCATTAACAATGCCTTGGTTCCATGATCCAATATTGCAGTGTCGGACCTCTATTTATCAAAGTCAATACCACATAGGAATCAAGGTCAATGACATGGCACTTGTGATGCTGCAACACTAAATAGTAGTATTACCACACTATTCACTCTATCGTTCAAGCAATGGACTATATCACGCCACAGAACTAGGGGACCATTTAAGCTCCTTAGTACTCAACTTTTTCACTGTCTTAATGAATCAGCTATCAAAATGATGAGCAAGGATGACTCAGCCAAAAGTCATACTAGTTTAACCAATAGACACGTTGGGTCAATCTAATGTCCTAGTGGAGCAAAACCAATAATGTCATGGTGCAAGTTCATTCTAAAATGTCACAATACTAACCTGTCGACTGCTATTGCACTTGAGGCTTTTTATGTACTTAATATAAATATAGATTCTATCATTTTTAGGAGATTCTATCACAACTCTTTCACTCTTATGTTCCTAAGTGTAGTACCCCTTAGAGTTAAGTCTAAGGGAGGCCAGGGGAAGAAACTATTTTTGTAGATCATTAGCCTATCTTGTTATAAGCAATCAAAAATTTGGAAGGGAAAGGAGTGCAAAAAGCGCATTTTTATTATCCTGGTGACATCTAGTTACACTTGTACTTTCTTTTATATGCAAGCAACGAATTCTAGATTGTTCTATTTTATTTCCATGGCTAGTTAACTTCCTAGTTATGGTCTAATGATTTGAAACTTATGCAAGTAAAAATATAGACTCTTGTGCTTTAAATGAATAAAGAATATTTTTCAATATCTCTTATTCTTAATTTAATACATATGATGACCATGTGTGTAGTTAAAATTTAGTGTGATATATTACCTCAACAGAGGAATAATGGAACAATTAAGATAAGTAAAATGGAGCACTTGCATGCCTAGACATAGGATGTTTAGTGCTCGGGATATATGGAGATATAATAATTATAGGAAGACCATAAACCTTTCTTATGATACCTCTATATTCAACATTTAGTTTAAATAGTTTTGACTCGATTAAGAAAATATAATTTTTTTAGTTTTGAACCCATTTGTATTTCTTTGGGAGTATTTGAGTGCATGAAGATGGTTATATATGTTCTAGAATGAGTCCCAAAGGTCGAGAGTGAATTTTGATAAAATTAGAGAAATGTCGCTAATGGAGTGCTTCAATGTTGTGTGACATATCTAGGTTTACAATTTTGTTCTACCTACTTTAACTTGATTTGGAAAAATCTGGCAAAATAGAAGAGAGAATAAGAGGGTTTGGGAGGTAAAAGTGCATTTTGAGTCCCTTCGAGCCATTTTTAGTTGTTGAGCCAATTAGGAAAGTTGTCTAAATCCAGGCATGTCACATAATGTCTATCTTAGTTTTTAAAAATATGAAGTTTTTTTTTAAGTTTTTATTATATTTTTATTTTCGTAAGCTAAAACGTGAAGAACTTTACACTGAAAAAATTTTATCGGATAACTTTTTATATGTTATAGAAATTGAGATTATAAACATTCTGAATATTTTCTAGAAAAATTTCACTAGGTATTTTTGAAATTGGGCAATTTTTATTGAATAGGAAATACTTTGAACACTAAAACACAGCATTGTAGTACAATGAATGTCTTTAATAGTATTTTACATAATCCTTGATAAGTTGGTTATGTTCAAAAACTATGAAGTTTGCTCAGTAGAAATTCTTGTTGCCTACCATTATAAAAAATTATATAATTCTGACACATGCTCAATTATACATTAAATGCTATAATGTGATCCAATATGTGTATATATTATTGAAAAATATCTACTAAGAGATATAATGGGCCAGAATCCTTTGAGATTTTATTTGTAACAAGGAAAATTTTGGTGCTTATAAGGCATGATCTTGTGGTAATAAGCCATGTTTTGGTACCTACAAACATGTTCTGGTCCTATAAAAACAAAAAAGGGACTCATAAGGGGCCAGAATCCTATAAGATTTTCTTTGGGAATGGGATATGTGATAAGAACTACTATATTACATAAAATTTAATTTATTTATCTACTTAGTATTATTATGTAATTATATTGGATAATAATTATGCTCTTACTACCTTTTTTAGTATAGTGATTTATTAGATGATATTTAATTGCTTTTAAATATTCTAAAAATAAATATTCTAAAAAATATTTAATAAAAAGAATTTAAAATTTTTAGATTAGTTGGTATAGCCCACTGAGCTGTTATAGCTCACTACATTTTTGCTTCTGGTTTTTAGGATGTCGACATGGGAAAGAGCTTATTGATTAGTAGTTAGCAATCATGAGCATATCTAACTTAATAGGTATTCTTGATTTTTGTATAGTTATGGCTAGTTTATTATTCAGATATGTAGCTTCTATTTATAATCATATATTGTAGTGTACAAATATTTTGATGAAATGAAATAAATCTTGTGAATTTGTTTATTTATAGTATTTTAGATGTTTTAATAGCTATGTAGTCTATTATTTATTTAAAATGAATATTGAAATATAATCTAAAATATTTCAAAACTAGACCTTAGGATTTGCTTGTGATAGCTCACCATGATAAAACCTATCTTGGTCGAGTTGGGTTGTGACAAGCTTTTATCCTCTCAAAGCAATAATTGTATAATAGAATCGTAATGTAAAGTTGTGATAATTGATCTATAAGGATAGTGGGATAATTTCAAGTCTATCTAGGTATTTATTTTTATTTATTTCATGACCATGTATGTTGGTTGCATATTATATATGAGTATGAATCTGCCAAACCTAAGCATGGCAAATGGGTAGTGTGTTAGTTAGGTAGCTACTCTATATAGTACTACTCTAACAGTTAGTTACGATAGAGCTTCTTAATTTTCTAGTCTGATAGCCAACATGATAGGTGAGTGATAAGAGATGTGGGATGAACATTTGAATAATGTAAGAATTACAAGTTCTTTAAACTTAAAATAATGTCTAGATTTACTTTGAAATGTAAATAATAAAATACCACTTAATATATGCAAGAATACATACCAAATCAAACAATAAAGTTATAGAGTATAGTGTCGAATACACGAGAAAGTGTTATGCTTACTTGCACTAAAATAATACCTTCACTCTAATTGCATGAATTATTCTATTTAAATAAAAAAATATTTTTGGAGTTTTTATCACTAAATAAAATTGTAGAATAGTTGATATAATATTTAATAAAAATATTTTGGATTGATGAATGCAATTTTTATATTTTTTTCCTAATTAGACTCTTCTAAGTAATGTCATTTAGAGTATAAACATCCCTAATTCTCTATCAAGCTTGAATGGGGGAAAAATATATCTGCTGACCTCTTACAGTTATATTATCTCTTTATGAATCTAGAGTATTTAATAACCTATGTCTAGGTATGTCAACATTCTATTTTAATACTCATAATTATTTTTGTATTCCTCCATCAAGGCTATACAACATAGTATATTTTAACTACATATATGGCCTCTATGTACATTAAATAAAGAACAAGATAATATTCAAAATATCATTTAATATTTAAGGAACAAGAATCTTCATTAGTACTTAACATGCTCTTTATATCATCAATCCAAAATAAGAGATTTAGTCATACATAAAATAAATGACAAGCAAACTCGTTTTTATTAAATTCACAGAAGAATGAAAATATAAAAGAATGATATCACCATGAAGAATCAATGTATCTCCTCTACACTTCTTCTTCCTTTACTTACAAAGTTGCTTCAACAAACAACTGTTAAACACTAATAAATTGTATCTTATATTTCCCTAGCCTCCCTTAGATTTTCTCTAAGAGGGGACTAAAGAAGTAAACTGAAAAAGTACTAAATTTTACACCCGTAGCTTTAGTCAAATCTCCATACATTTTTAAATTAAGCCCTTAATACTTCTCTCAAATTGCACATAAACCTACTCCTAAATCCACCTCAGCACTATTGACCATATTTACTAGTCAAATAGTCAACATAAGCCTTTGAATGTTTTAAAAGAGGTCAAACACCCTTCCAAATCCATTCCACTCCATTTTAAATCAATCCAGCAATCCTAACTACTCTCTGGAAGCCTCTTAGACTTCTATTGATCCCTGGGTTAGCCTTAAACAATCCCTTAATGGGCCCATATGCATGTGAGGAAAAAACTCACTTTATATATCATTGTACCCCCTTATCTTCTCTCCTACCCTTCTAACCAACTAAGGACAGGTGTCAAGCATCTTGGGAAGTAGACAAAGCAATCCCTATAATCCAAACATCTCAGGGGATTTTGAATTGGCCAAAATTATTTAAAATGAGCTCATTCTAACCCTAGCACTATGTTCACTCTAACTAGAGCCTCTCAAGTCTAGCCCCCACTTCATTTAAGCTTTATATAATCCCCTCTGCACTTCCCCATTCGAATCCGACCATTCAAAGCTCACCAATGATGATCCTCCGACCACCTTAGTAAGCACTTCGTTCAAAGTGTAGAGCTCATGTTACTGGGCATTTCAGATATCATTTTCTTCAACAAAATTATGTGTGAACAATCTACAAGTGCAATAATCTATTAAACATTTCAAATTATCCATTAAACTAAGGAAAAAATTGTAACCCTAGGTTAGGAAACTTAGAGTGATATAGCTTTTTAATAAGTGATTTTCAAAACATGAAATAAAGCCCCCATTAATGCTCTTACTTTATAATGTCTCTATTTTAAATTTCATGCAATTTGGTTGAGAGTATCGAGAGAAAAAGTCAATTATTTCATTTTAGGGTTTAACGGATCATCTCATGTGCATGTACGGGATTTGAGACGTTGATTTTTTAATTAACAGCCCAGATCACATCCTTTAGTGGTCTCGTATAACCGGCAGGTCCTTTGGGCGGTTAGCTCTATGTCTGACTCAATCATAGCCATCCATGCCAAATAACAAAACATCAGATGGCTATCGCATCGCACTGATGTGGATTAGTAAAATAGTGTGGGTCCCATCACCATCGCGCATTAAAAGCCAATTGTTAAGAGAGTCGCTACTTACCTTTTTTGCATGTTTTATATTTTTGCAACTTGTTATTTTGATGATTCCAAATATTATTATATTGATTACTAATTTCTCCTAACACATTATTGGAAGAAGTATTTTTAGCTCTTATGTGTACTAATATTTCAGGAAAATCATACTCCAGATTATTGAAGACTTCAAGTAAAGATCTGTTTATAATATTTTGTAATTTAAAGTCTATATTTTGTTCAATTTTTTAGTCTGAGAGAGTGAGATTGCATTTGAATAACTTAGCACACACACATTGAGGGAGATCTTTAAAAGTTAAAATATCTTATACTGATCGTACGGGATGAACCATATTCGTACGGGACGACCAGTTCAGTTATACCCCTTGATGAGCAATGGAACAAACAGTAAGTGAAGAATTTTTTCTAAGTCCTGATCGTCCAGACAAATTTACCCATTCATCCCTGGATGATGTCCTCTAGACTCAAGCTTTATACTGTTCATCCAGACGATAATACTGTTTGTCCTAGGACGATGCTCTCTAGACGCATTCATTTGCACGATATTTGCGTACATCCCAGGACGATGCTCTTTGGATGCCATCATCCAGACGATCATTAAGTTCATCCCAGGATGATGCTCTCTGGATACGTTCATCCAGACAAAAATTATGATTCATCCTAGGACGATCTTCTCTGTTATAGAAACGTAAAAGTCATTTAGTTTTTTGGAAAAAATGAACTATTGAAATAACTGTTCGTACGGGACGATGATTGGGTGCGAAGTGAAATCATACCAGTTCACTTCTAGTTCGTACATAGCAATAGTTACACTATTCGTCCGTTCGAAGTGCGATCATACAGGACAATCAATAACGCACAGATTTGAATAATTGCAGTTTTTTGGACTATTTTTCGTGTCTTTCACATAAAAGGTCCAAATAAGACTGTCTTGCAATCTTTTATGAAAGTTCTTAGGGATGTTAAGCCCTATAAAACTGGCCCAAGGCTAATTAAGAGAGAGAGGTGAATTGGTAAAAAAGATTCTTTAAATCAAAACACAAAACTCAAACCAATATCACCACAATAAAAACCAAAGTGCGAAAATTAAATGCGGAAGTAATAAAGGAAAGAACACACTAGATTTATAGTGGTTTGGTCAAACCTTGACCTACATCCACTCCTTGGTGGCACCCTCCAAGTATTGCACTAAACTAAGTGTCTCTCTTTTAGCCCCCACAGCTAGGCGGAGAAGCCCTTACAAAATCACTTCCACCTTCCCCGGTGCGGCGGAGTCGCCGGCTCCTTTGACACCAAAGTTAACTTCTTCTTTGGTGAACTTCCCTCGAGACAAGCCTTGAATCCGATGGTATTAAGATGCAAGCCTGCCGGAGCAACCGTGTGGAATCCCCTCCATACTCCCTTGAGTCCCCCCTCACATGATCTTCTCCCTCTCAGACTTCACCCGTTCCTCACTCCCTTTCAAGCTCTCTCTTTAAGTCCCCCCCCCACAATAATGAAGCTACAATGGCTGTCAAAGACACTTACAAATTGTCATGACAAATCTTAAATAGAAAAGCTCAAAATAAGCTCATTAATGCAAGTTGTCGACATTATTGTCCAGGACGATAGGTCTATCATCCTGTACAATCAGTACAATTTAAGCGCAATCAGCCGGGACGATTTGAGACAATTAGAATAAGTTTGTTCATATCGTCCAGGACGATAATATATCATCCTGGATGATCAGAACAAATCGTGGAATATCATCCTGAACATCGCCCTGAAAATAGCTATCCGATGTCCAATCATCTAGTAGATCATCTTGGCCGATTCTGCGATCGTCCAGGATGATTTGATCATGTAATCAAGTCATAATTGTTTTCCTTAAATTCGAGAGAAATTTTAGAAAAATTGACCTGGATCATCCTGGATGATATTTTATAGTCCTGGACGATCCACCTGGACATATCCAAAAATAGGTTATTTCTAAATAGATCTGGCGGTAGATTCTTTCTGAATTGAGCCTATCATCATGGCCGATACAAAATTATCCAAGACGATGTGTTTTGCATAATAATGGCTGCTTTAATGAGGATGCCCTAATTAGGGTTTCTGCTTTTTGACAAATCGTCTAGGACGATATAAATATCATCCCAGACGATGTTACCAAAAACAAAAATCTTCAGGGAGCAACAGAAAATCTTTCAAGTTACAAAACATCAGGAGCCACACCAAATACAATAGACTCAAGAAAGGAAAAAATGTACAAACTGACTCAGACCTAGTCTACCCAATCTTGAGCTGATTCCAAATAGCAGTCTGATCGTGTGAACCTGAAATGTCAGAACATAAGGCAGTCGTAGAGAAATAAGAATGTTTGCTATCATCAAAATCATAAACCATTAATCCACAACATTTTTGTCAATTGGTCTTCGTGCAAACTGAAGGAAGATTGAAGCAGAGAGTGAAAGTAAGTGTTTGAAGGGGAAATCTTACTACTGAAGCGTGACGGATTCACTTGTTACTCGAAGATAAGGATCTTAACTTTGTAAATTTTTATTACTTCACCTTTTTCTCTTGTCCTTCTAGATTTTTCTTGAGAAGATCTGTCAAGGAGATACGGTTCTCTGCTAACACTTAGAGACTGTGAAAGTATGAAGGGTTCTCTACCCACACTTGGAGAGTGTGAAAGGACAAAGGGTTCTCTTCCCACACTTGGAGAGTGTGAAAGGATAAAGGGTTCTCTGCCCACACTTAGAGAGTGTGAAAGGACGAAGGATTCTTTGCCTACTCAACAGCCACCGGTTCTCTGCCGCACTGGGTAGTGGTGGAAAAGAGTTTTTCTGAAGGCTTCTCCGCCTTGCTGTGGGGGCAAAAGGAGAGACACTAGTGGTATTAGTGTAATACTCGGAGAGTGTCTCTAGGGAGTAGATGTAGGTCATGTTTGACCGAACCATTATAAATCCTGTGTCTTTTATTTTTTTGCTGCTTTTTATTTTACTGTTTTCTGTTTAATTTATGGTTAAAAAATCATTTTAAATTTTATTAAAAAAGGTTTTATATCGGTTTAAAATTTAAGAGGGAAAATTTTTAAATTACCAATTCACCCCCCCCCCCCCCCCTCTGTGTGGAGCAAGTTTCCTCCCCACATGACCATTCGCTAGTGGTGGAGTATGCCCTTCATGGCACCACCCTAGTTTGCCAGTTTCGGTCCTCTGTGTGGAGCAAGTTTCCTCCCCACATGACCATTCGCTAGTGGTGGAGTATGCCCTTCGTGGTACCATCCTAGTTTGCCAGTTGAGGTCCTCTGTGTGGAGCAAGTTTCCTCCCCACATGACCATTCGCTAGTGGTGGAGTACGCCCTTCGTGGCACCATCCTAGTTTACCAGTTGATTTGCCTATTTGGAGTAAGTCTTCTATCAGCATCCTATAGGCCTAAGGTTGGGTGATGCCCTTCCTTAGACCCAAGGCTAGGTATTCCCTACCTTGGTTTTCCCAGTTCTCTTTTCCAAATAGGTGTAAGCCTTTCACTAGCTTCCTATGGACTTAAGATTGGGTGATACCCTCCCTTCTACCTTTGAGATTCTACTTCTATTCGGTCAACGCCAATGTGTGCAGCAGAAGTTCCTTCTACCACACACATTGGGGGTCCATTTGTTGACCTCATTTTTGTATGAGGTCACTAAGACCCTTCCAGAATCCAGATCCAATCCTAGATCCTAGGATCCACTCTAGACTTTAAGATCCTTTCCTAGAGTCAGACCTTAGGATCCACTCTAGACTTTAGGATCCTTCCTAAAGCCAGACCTTAGGGCCTATTCTAGACCTTAGGATCCTTCTAGAGCCAAAACCTTAGGGCCTACTCTAGAGCTTAGGATTCTTCCATATCCAAATCCTAGAACTCCTCTAGATCCTAGGATCAATCCAGACTTCAAATCAATCCCATCCCTTTGATCCATTCTAACCTCAAATTAATCCCATACCTTTGATCAACTTTAACATCAAATCAATTCCTACTTTTGATCAATTCAAATCTCAAACTTCATTCAATCCAAATTCTAATTAATCTAAGCTTCAACCACATCCAAACCTTGATCCAATCTACTTGACAATTCAAACTTCAACTTTGACTTTGAGCCTACCCTTGATCTAACTTTGACCCTATCCATTCATTAACAATCACCACATGATTGTTAATGATTTGGATACTTCAATATTAATCATTCAAACTTAAAATCCATTCCAAATCCAGAAATCCAAACCCAAATCCTAAGTCCTAAGGCCCTGTCCTAAAGGCCTTTTTCATTGAATTTTCAAATACTTTGAAACCCAGTCAAATGACCTCTGATTCAGAGACTATCACTTGCAAAGTGATAGGACATGTCTCTAGAGGTTACCCCTCAAATTTGAGCCCATTCTGAGGTCTCTAACCTCAGAATCTAAATCAAAATCCATAGGCTGTAAAACCTTCAAATATTTACAGCCTATGCCACTAGACCTTTGGCCTTGAAGATTCTGACCCTAGAACCTTCACCAAAGCCTCTAATCAATTCCAGACCATTAATCTTGACATGTTGATTAATAAACTGAAACTTTCTGGACTCATTTCAGCCCCTAGTGGTCATGAGCCCAAAATACCCCCATGGGGCTCAAGTATTGATTTCCAACCAAATGAGCTCCAAATTGAATCCAACCACCTCCAGCAAGTTTCAATTATTATTTCAAATTTATTGAACCCATTCCCGGCTCCTAGGTCAACCTAGTTAACCAAGTCAACATGGTTGACCTAAGAGGACCCTTAAGGGTTCAAATAGGGGTTTTGACCCAATTGACCTCTCTAGACTTGGAGACCACCTCCAATGACTTCCAAACATCATCTCAAATTTATCCAGCCCAAGCTCACCCATTGGGTCAACTTGGTTGACCTAGTCAACATGGTTTGACCCAATGAACCCTTAAGAGTTCAAATGAACCATTTTGACTCATTTAACTATATCAACATCTTCAAACCCTTGAAATCATTCCATTCAATACCTTGAATATTTCTAAACCTATTTGGAGTCCAACCTAACTTGAGTTGACCAAGTCAACCCTCAATTCTTGGTCAAATCTTGATGGCATTTGCCCCTATTTCTCCTAGCTTTGACTTTTGACTTTTGACCCTTAACCAAATCATCCCAAATAACCCTTTACCTCCCCAAGTGCCACATCATCAATTTTGACTTGGTTGACTGGTCAAACCAAGTCAATAGAGCCTTAAACCCTTCTTTTAAATGGTCAAACCTTCCTTTTTAATCTCAAACTCATTTTTCCTAAGCTTGGAAGCTCTCCCATTGGCTGCTATTGCTCTCTCCATGCCACATCAGCAGTCATTGACCAGTTGACTGGTCAAGACAGTCAAAACCCTTTAAAAAATCTCTTTTCATGGTCAAAGCCATACTAAACCCCTTTCCCTTCCTATATCACACGCCTAACCTCATCTTTTTAGCTTTATTCCTTTAATTAACCCCTGCTTAAGCTGCTCTAACTGCCTGGTTTAGCCATAAGAAGCAATGTCCCCCTCCACTCATCCCAAGTCCACCCAATGGGAATGAGGCGTGTCCAGCCTTTGGGACAGCCTTCCAGCTTTCCCAGGGACAGGTGGCATCATCTGGAGAGCCTAGGAGTCGATCCCAGCCATCCAATCTAGCCCAGGCCGTTTGAATAGGGAAAAAGTTCTCTTTTTGATTCATTGGATCAAGGCACTCTCTCTCACTAACCCTAGCCTCCCAGAGCGAGTTCTTTGTTCGTTTGAGATCCCCAGGGCTTCCTCTACATTCCCACTACAAGATCCAAGTGGTTGCACGTCACCGGCGGCCAGTTCTCCGGCGAGTCCACCACCTAGTCCGTCCCAAGCTTGTAGCAGTCGATCTAGGCGTGTTCGAGCTCGTCTTCGTGCTAGGGATCTTCACTTGGACAGTCTACAAGCTCATCAATCCAGAAATTTCCAAGATCCAACGGTATAATCTCTTAAAAACTTTAGATCTAGTTCACTTTAGATGGAATTAATTAGCTCTATGCCTAGAGTTTGTTAAGCAAAACCAATCTTTCCCCACTGTTTCTGTTCATGTCTTCTTCTTGAGTTTAAAATTTCAAGTGATTTAGTCAACCCGATCGAGAGAAGGAACCAAAAAACGGATCCTAGGGCGTTTTCGCAGTCTAGCCCAGGCGTACGTTTTCTGGACCGTTGATCACTCGATCAGCGGTCCAGATCAAGCCGTTCCGCGGTTTGGTTCACCCGTGAATTCCATTTAATGTTCAATCAATCGTCTGACGAAATCAGGACCGTCTGTGCAGAGTTGCGGAATCGAACATCCGCCGTCTGATCTTCTCCTGTTGAGATCAAACGGCGGGATACGATCCCAGCCGTTAGATCAAACCCGCGGCTGATCCAACGGTCTCCGCCGACCGCTGACGTGGTTAAGTGAAACCGCGTGAAGCGGTCTGCGGCAGACGGGTGTCCACGCCGTTTTGCGCTAGACGAACCCGAGCGAGCCACGCGTCCCGCCGGCGCCGCTGTTTGACTGATTAATGGAATTAAATTTATTTTAATTGATATAACTTCAAAAAATCATAACAAATTAAATATAAAACCAAAAAATTAGTATAATATATCAAACTGTTCATAATTTCATCTAGTTTATTTTAAAAATAAAATGAGACTATTTTGAGTATTATTTTATTAATAATTTAAGAAATACAGAAAATTATATTTTATTTTTAATTAAAAATATATAAGGTATATTACTTTGAAATTTGGTATGAATATTATAGGATGTATTACTGACTTCCAAAAAAATTTTCAGAGTTATTCAATTAGATTTTAATATTAGCTTGAGTTATATGATTATTTTAATAGTTTATTAATATTTAATTAAATATTATGATAATTATCTTATATTTTAAAAGTTATTTTCAAATGACTCCAAGGTCAGTGGGTCTCTCAATCCTTAAGATCTTATTTCTATAATATCTTCAATTATTTTATCCTAATATATATATATTTACATATATATGTGTATATATATATTTATATATATATATTTAAAAATATCTACTTTAAAACTATATTATATATATATTTAAATCCCTAAGAGTTTGAGAGGAGAGTTTGAAATTTTAAGCATAAGTTGGATATGTGAATGGAATACATGGGGGAAGGTGATTAATGGGTAATTATATCCTAATTATTCATTAATCACAATTTAGCTATATTAATAAAAAAGGGTCTAGTCTTTGCATGTTTAGGGTGCACACACCACCTAGCCTAGGCTCTCCTAGTCTTAAGGACTTGATTGTGCCTTTTCATGTGCTTATTTATGCTTTGTTTAAGGGTTAGACAATACATTGATTTGAGCCCATTAAACTTAGTATCATTAAGGACAATAATTAAGGATTTGTATAGAAAACTTAGAATGTTTCCAATAATTAGGATTCACTCCCTCTTGAGTTGGAACTTCAAACATTTAAACTTAGTGACATTCTCTTCCTTAGGGAAAATTTTCACTGAATTTAGAAGTCATTAAGACCCTTAATCAAATTTCCTAAGTTTATACCCTTAATTGAGCCTTTAAAACTTCTAAAAAATGTAATAAATTCATTTTAAATCCAAAAAATACATATAAACCCTCTAACTGACCAGAATCAAGCCCTTAACCAATGAAAATTAAAAGCTCCTTAATTTGACAGCAGTTTGAACCTTAATCTAATTTTAAGTGAAAATCAACATTTAATTCATTAATTCATTAAAAAAAATATTAAAGTTTCTAAAAATTTCCCAAACACTTGGGAATCTCTCCTTAGGTCATTTCTGACCTTTGGAGTTGATTTCAAGAAGTTTGGGATTCATTTGGAGGAAAATCATAAAAAAGGGTCTTCTAATTATAAAATTTCAAAATTCATTAAATAGTCAAATCTTCCCATATCCATAACTAATTCCAGAAAAATCAAAATCACCCAAACTCACTTGCATTCAACTCCTAATAAGTTCTAATATTTACTAAAAATATTAAATTTCAGGAATCTGCAATATTTCAAAAAGTCAACAAATTGGTCAAACCATAGTTCAAAACTGGTCCAAAACTTCAAACCTTCGTAATAAAATGTAGAAAAATCCGATTTCAACGTACTTACCTTCTAACTGATCGTAGTAAGGTCTAGTATTTTAATAAAATACAAACATTCCAGAATTTGACTTAATCAAAAAAGTCAATTTTCAACCTCTTTATTGAATGATTAAAATATTCAAAATTCGTAAAATTCACAATTATTCCAAAACTCCAGAAAATGTTAACTTAATGTTTAAAACATTCAACAAACCTTTTAAAACACAACAACCATCCCGAAGATGAAGTTTATTGGCTGGACTACTCCGGGCTGCGGGGCTAAGTGTCCTAAGGAGGCTGGTTCCTCGAGCCTGGTGGCACAACGCCACGAATGGATTCCAAGGGGTGTTAAACCTTAAGAATAGATTAATTATTAATCATCTAACCTTTTAAAACCTCTAATTTAATTACATTAATTTGGTTTATCGGCTGGACTACTCCGGGCTGCGGGGCTAAGTGTCCTAAGGAGGCTGGTTCCTCGAGCCTGGTGGCACAACGCCACGAATCGATTAATGGCAAACTTAAACTAATCAGTTTTGAAAATCAGCAAGAAACCCTTCCTAATATTAATTCACGTCTCTTAATTACAACAAACTTAAAGTAACTTAATCAACCCCGATTGCTACTGGGTAACCCAGGCCTACGAGGCTATTAGCTTAGCCCTAAGGAAGGTGAAATAAACTTCATGGCCTCGGTGTGAAACAAAGGTAGTAATCAATTAACTTCTAAAATCTATTCAATTAAAATTCTTAATCTATTAATACTTAAATTTCAATTGAACCCCCCCCCCCCCTATTAAGTCTTAACAAACTCAGACTTTTAGATAACTTTAATTAATCATCCAACTTAGGATATACCCCTGCCACACTACCTTTCACACACACTTTAGATGTTATGCTAGGACAACCAACTCTAGATCTAGGTTAGGCCGGTGTTTACTTTACTGCTGTGTGCCGGATTTTTTCGTAGTTTTCACTGCATGTTGTGGATGAAATTGCTTTGCTGTGTCTGCTTACTTTTTCTGTACTCTGTGGATGGATTGATGTGTTTGGCGACTAGATTACCCTTAGGTTTGGTACGATCTGGATGTTGACACAGTTTTCTGTAGGTGGCCGCGCTCATGCAGGGCAATATAAAAAGGGGGCAAATCATAAAAAAAAAATGCATAAATATTATAAACTCTTTGCACAGGTGCTTCAGCTGCTAAAGCCCCCAAATCATAAAAAGAGCGTGGCCAGTGTGTTTACTTTTTTTCTGCTCACATATAACTGCTTGGGAATAACTGCTTTTTATATATTAACTGCTTAGGATAACCTTGCAGGTGAGTCTAGATTTTGATTTCAAATAAATGTAATTTGTGTAAGTGTCAAGTGTTGTGAAAGTTCATTTTGAGTTGGGATACATAGATCCAAAGCTTGGATTCCAAAGAGGAAAGGATACCCCTTTGGGGAACACTCCTTTTCCATTTGGAAATCCAAATTTGGATCATACCTCCTCCTTACCCAAAGAGGAAAGAGTGGCCTTCCCCCTTAGAGGGAAGTGCCCTCTTATCCATTTGGGTAATCCACTACGAAGATTCCAAGAAGATTGAAGAAAAGGAGTCCAAATAAGAATGAGATTGAAGATTCGAAGATTTGAAGATTGAGAGTATCCCACTCAAAATAACTTGCGTCATTACTAGGTTTAGAACCCGGGTTGTTGTCAGTGGTGCCCGGCCACTTTACTTTCTGTAATATTCTGGTTTGTAATAAGCAAGGCAACTTTGCCTATGGACATTTATTAATTAATTTGTATTTGATGTGATGAATTGATTGTCTTTAGGATTACTTGCTTTTTCTTAGTTTTTTTTGGCGATTGTGTGCCGCTTTTGTTTTTGCCTGGATACGTGAGGCTCGTGAGGGTGTGAAAGTTTTATACTCAAAATATTAAAGTCTAAAATTTTAGTGAGTCTAAATAACATAGAAAGATAACGAATCTAGGGAATTAGCCGGGGATCGACCCCGGGGTCGCATACATATTTTTGCATTACTCTTTCCTTGCTTTAGACCCTTCCCCGCCTGCGGGTAGAGTCCGGATAGTCTGACCTATGAGGACGAGGTGCCGGACCTGGGGAAGTCAAGTCTTCTAAAAAACTATTTTATAAGCCTGTTTTTAAAATTTCAAGCATACTTGATTGGAAGTTGTTAACTAGCATGCATTGCATTAGATACAAACTAAAAGAGTCAAAATTTTAATTGCATCAGTTTAGCATTTTTGCACCCAACATATGTCAAAGGGGCCAATTAGGAAAATCTCTAGATGTCGGCCCCGACCCTCCAAAACTTTAATTACAACGTCCCTACCACTCTTGCATAAAAGACCGGACTCATCTATTTTAAATCGACTAGGTGGTTAGCTGGCTCCCCAATCCAGGCCGGGGTAAGTCCAGACCTTGCACTGCATTAGTTAGGTTCGGATGACTGTGGTCCAGTGTCCAAATTAGACTTAGGATCCGGGGCAGATTTTTGATTATAAGACCCCAAATTTCGGGAATATAATCCCAAATTTCTAATAAAATGCTCAACTCTAATTAAAATTTTCTTTCAATCCTAAAACATAAAGCCCAACACTTAGATTAAGTTGGGACACTTCCGGATAGTTCTGGAATCTCAAAGTGTCCCCTATCTCTCTTCCTTTGAATCTGTTAATAACTGCTCAATTTTGATCCATTCCCTCTTGATCTTTTCCAATGATTCTATTTATTCTTTGATATCACTCCTAGAAAATCTAACAAAATTTCGTTCTTATTCTAATCGAGAGTTTTCGTAGGGGACTTTGTCTCCCTACGATGTAATTAACTACGAGGGCTTGCGCTCGTAGGAGATTTGGAACCCCACACACCTGATTTTAAAATTGATTTTAAAACTTCACTAGATTTCTTTGGGAAAAGTTAAAGAATGATCGTCGTCGTTGCATTAGAAGAATTATCGTAGAATGGTGTCATTTCCCTTTGGGGAGATACATCCTTCTTCGATAAGGCTTTGGATGTGAATGCGACGATCATACTTCTTGGATATTGTAATTGGGTACTTAGTTGAACTCTACTTTGTTCCCTCGGGGCCATATGAAGTTCTCTTTAGAACCCGATCATAATATTCAAGATGTGTTTACATAATTCTAAGCCTGAACACCGTTATGAAGGTTTATCTTCGTCCCCCGGGGTGATATATTCTTTCTAACGAGTTGGTTCGACCTTAGAATTAGAACTCAACCTTAATCTTAAAATCCCCAAAGAAAACTAATATTTTTTTTTCAAAACCTGTTTTCAAAATTCCACCAACAAAAAAATGGCACGCCCAGTGGGACAAATCTCTCTCTCTATCTTTAATAAGAATGAAATTTTGTTTCATCGGTAGTCTTAACTACCTTTCTTCCGTTGGCCTCTCAATCCATTTCCCTCTTGGGTGAGTGTGGCCAACATCTAGAATAACTTAAAACATCAAGAGAGAGGTTCTACCTCAAAAAAAAAAAAAAAAAAAAAAAATTTGTACTTGTTAATTTAATCCTTCCGATTTTGACCTTCTGCCCTAGGATTTCCTATGAGGCGATAGTGTCAAATCGGGCCTCCAAATGTTCGTTAAAAAAAATTGTTAATAATGCCACTTTCAAAATACCTCTTTTGAAATTGAAAAGAAAAGACTTTTGAAGATTTGAGATACACTAGTCTTAACCTCTTTACCATTTTGACTTTCAAGAATAAAGAGGCTAAGCCATTGAATTTACTAGGGATTTTCTTATAGTTCCATAAGCCTTCGGGCAAGGGGAAACTCTGTCCGTTGCATTTTGGATCTTATAAGAAGAATCCATCTCAAATCATTCAAACTTCAAATTCTTTTAAAAGAAAAAAAAACCAAACAAAACAAAATCCAAAACCCTTTTACTCCAAAACCTCATATGTTACCTCATAAGATCATTGTGTGGGCTAACATATGTTGATTTTTTTTTTTGGCATGTACTTAGTCTCTTTATCTCCCTAACATGTGTTGAAGTTTCTTACCATTCAATATGTGTTGGGAGGTTGGGATTATCCTACAAGCTTTAAGTTTTAAAATGACAAACACCTCTTCTTCAAGAAATCTAATTTCAAACCATTCTTTAATTTTCAGAAAATATCCAATGGCTGGCAAGTTGATCTTTACCTTTGACCGTGAGCTCTCTTCGACTGTGAATGACCTAGGGAGAACTGTTGTTTTTGGATTAGGCTTTGACACTCTTGAGTTTTATATGGATGGACAAGAGGTAGTCAAGTTGGATGCCACCAAGAATCCCACCCCTGAGCTTGAGTTGATTGTGGGAGCTACTTCTGTTGCACCTGTTAAGATTGAGACACCAAAGTTGCCTGAGTCAGTTGTTGAGATCCCTACTGAGGTCAAATCTGTTTTTGAAGAAGGGTCTTGTTCTGGGCTTACCTTTGCAACTAAGAATCAGAAGAAGAATTACTTAAGGAGACTTAGAAAGAGGATCTCCAAGGCCAAAAGGATTGTGCCTTTTAAGACCTTAGCTCAGGTAGAGCCTGAGGCTGGTGAGGAACTACCTATTCCTGCATCCTCTCCCCTTCTGAAAGGGAGTCGCTTTTTCCCCTTAGCTTCTGCTCAAGGGGAGGAGAGGGTATCTAGGATAGCCTGTTCCCCACCATGCCCAGTCGACTACTCGACTAAGAAAACTTCAAAAGAGAAACATCTGCAGAAGACTAGAGCACTAAGGAATATAATTCACACCTGTGCTGCACAATCTGGACAGACCAAAGAGCAGTATTTGAGTCAGCTGAAGGGAGTGATCTCCCATCGCTTCCAGAAGGAAGTGTTGAAAGAAGAGGCATCTGAGGCTAAGAACCTAACTCCACAACATGTTAGGAGAAACAAGAAATATGTTAGACAGCCTGCTACTTCGGTGCTAGTGGATGGATATCACTGGGCGCCACGCCCTCCTTCTTCCAAAACGGAGGGTATTGTGTTGACTGGGTCCGAGAGAGGCCGCCATCCTCATGGTAGACCCCCGGTACCCCCTCCCAAACCTGTGGGGTTGGCCTCAGTGATTGTTAACCCTAAGGAAAATGAAGCGCTAAAACATCTGGATGTTAAGGGCAAGAGGCCCAAGTCTCCTGAGAAGAAGTATGTTCCTAAAAGGACCAAGTTGGAGAACTTACCACCACCTCCAAGAACTCCTAAGTTCATTCTCCAACTCCAACGGGTTACAACAACACCTTCTCCAGTTTTGACTGAGTTGAGGGGCATTCAACCTAGCACTTCCGTTGTTGCAGTGGATGGTGTTACTACAGCAAGTCCTACTCCTGATTTAGCAGTAATTCCGGTTGATGGTCCAGTTGCTGATTGCACTGATCTATGTGTCATTCCTAGGCTTCCTACACTGAAGTCCGAGGACCTTACCTTACCAGATGTAGGAGCTATTTCCCTACAAGCTCCTGCTTCACCTCCTGAGGTACGTGCCCCTCTCCTTGTAGAGAACGCCACTCTTCTGACTACCGATTTTGGGACAGTCGAGGGGGAGGGAATTGACCTGGATCTCGATTTAGAAGAAGAAGAGCCAACCACAGAGCCAAAGTTAGATCCTAATCCGAAGCTTACTGAGATAATTTATACGCTAGAGAAGGAAGAACTCTTTGACATAGCTGCTTATAAAGGGTACTTACCCCTCGATCCTGAGTCTATTGGGGACAGACCAATTGAGGAGGTAGTACAAGAAATAAGAAACATTCTGTACAAGAAGGAAGAGGTAGCAACCTTTGATCCAGACCTGGATGACCTCCTAGGAGACACAGATGATCATGTTGGTAGCGTCTCCATGGTCGAAACTAGAGGATCCAGCAAAGAGGCTGAACCTAGCAAACGTAGGCCTATCAAAGACGACGATTCACACGTTGTTGGGTCCGATTCAGATGAGTCTGTGAGGACCAAGGATGAGGAGTATATAAAAAATCTGGAGAATCAGCTGAAAAACATGATGTTACAAGTTAAGGAGATGCAAGAAAGATTTGACAAGTCAGAGCAGGACTCACTCAGAATTCAACAAACGGCTCGAGAGATTGTGGAAAGAGTTAAGAAGACAGAATCCAGTCCCAAGCCTCCCGAGTCAGCACCAGTGATCCCTCCTTGCCTATTAGAGGCATCTCCAGCCCCACCTACAGCTCTCCCTGTTCCTCCAACTTTGCCTCAGAAGGATATTAAGCAACTGATCGAGGACCAGGTAAGGGAGGCCTTAGCCTTTTCACAAGAAACTGCATCTATTCCAAAGGGTAGACCATACCCCGAAGAATATGATTCAGTTCCCTACCCAAAGGGCTTTGTGCCACCAACTTTTAAGATTTTCACTGGAGTTGAAAACCCGAGACAGCATTTGGCCCACTTCAGAGCAAGTTGTTGCAATGCGGGAGGGTCTGATGCTCTACTCTTTCGCCAATTTGTAAGTAGCCTATCCGGCATTGCTTTCGAGTGGTACGCAGATCTGCCCAATGGTTCAGTAAGAACTTTTTGTGATTTAGAAAACCTTTTCCTCAAAAGATTTTCTGGAGCACAACAACGAACCACTGTGGGCGATTTGGTTGTTGAAAAGCAAAAGCCGGGAGAGTCTCTGGTTGAGTACATCTTGAGGTGGCGAAACCTCTCGATGAAGTGTGAACCCCAGTTGCAAGAGCAACATGCAGTGAAAATACTTCTTAAGAACATCCACGGCCCTGTTGCTTTTCTCCTGAAGGGTTTCACTATTAAAACTTTTGAGAAGCTTCTTAATAAGGCTAGCAATTTGCAGGAAGAGGCTCATAGGATGCCATTCCTACGGGAGCAGTCTGAAGATAAGAAGGGTCCTAGATTGGTTAAGACATTTGAGAAAAAGGCAGTAGTGTCAGCAGTTGACAAAGGAAAGAGGCCAATGGTCAGTCAGCCTAGTGCTCCTCCACCACCGCCACCACAGCCAGTTCAGAGACAGCCTTTCCAGGTTACTCCTCAGTACACCAGAGACCCTGTACCTTTTAGAGAGAGATTGGCAAAACCATATCCATTTAAAAGGGAGTCAGTTAAGAAGATTTTCAGGAGTCTATTAAAGAAACCAGATTTTCAGTTGCCAGAGGCTAGGAGGCCTGAGGATGAAAGTAAGAAAGATGATCCCAAGTACTGTCCATACCACCGGATGCTTAGTCACCCTCTAGAAGACTGTGTTGTGTTCAAAGACTGGCTTGAGAGGAACTACACCCAAGGTAACATCATAATTCCTAAGGAATACTTGGTTGATCCAGAAAAAGCTTCCATTAAGACCATTTCAGGTAACTCTCTTAACCTTCCTTGTTTTGTTGAAGATGGTTGGGACGTCGCTTTGTCCCGGGCACTTAAAAAGTCGATTAACAAGTCTTTTCGTCTTTCTCAACAGCTAACTACGATAGCCCAGGACCCGGTGTGGGAGGTTGACCTGGACGCTTCGCAGGAGGATGTTGAGCCACCTTCCTCTCCAGTAGTCACAGGAACTACTGCCAAATGTTTTAAAGAAAAAGAAGTTGATTTTGTAGAGAGGAAGTGTGTAGATGAGAGATGTATTAGGATGGCGGATGGGGGTGTTAAGACCCTTTCCCCTCTTTTGTTATCTGACTTTTACTTTGCCCCATCAAAGGCAAAGGGTCAGAAGATGAATAAAAAACATCCTTCTGCTTCTGTCTTGATGATTGGCCATGAAAATAAAATGCAAATTGATGACTCTCCTGTTTTAAATGAAAATTCTTGTGAAGAAACTCTCAACATTAAAGAAATTGATCCTCCCAAATCAGCTATTCAAGAAGAGGTCGAGTCGGAGGCCTTATCAGAAAGTGATTTCCCTCAAATCAATTTTCAAGGAAATCCTATCTTGATAGAGCTTTCAGATTCTGACTCGCTGTCGGGAGATGATGACCCGACGCCTATGGTGTGTGTAGACACTGCCCTAATTTGCCCTCCCGAGGATATCGAGCAGGTGCAACTCCGTGGCGGTAAAGTCTTACCCCCTAGGCTTCCCCCTCAAGAGAAAGGCAAGCAAATTCCCTTCGAAGATCTGAATCCGCATTCCCCTCAACAGTCAGACTCTCCATTAATTCCTCCGGGTTTTGAGTCTGTCATTCCTAAGGTTGATTACAATGTTTTAGCCCATCTTAGGAAGTTGCCAGCAAAATTAAGCATCTACGACGCCCTCCTTCTTTCCAAAGAAATGAGGGAGTCTTTAATTAAAGCACTTCTCGACCCCGAGATTTGCTTGACTCAGTTGGCTGCAACTTCAGAAGATAAGGCACTTTACTTCAAGGAGGTTCCCGGAGTTACCTTTTCAGATGAAGATATGCTCTTGAGAACTGCTGACCATAATCGTCCCCTCTACATTACTGTAGATGTGGGAAACTTTAAGTTATCAAGAGTCCTCATTGATCCGGGTGCATCGGTCAATATAATGAACATAAAGACCCTCGCATACCTCAGAGTTGATACTAGCAAGCTTTCAACCGACAGGTTGGTGCTTCGTGGGTTCAATGAACAGGGTGAGAGGGCCTTAGGTTCAATCACTTTACTTTTAGTAATAGCAGGCTTGAAAACTGAAGCTAAGTTTCATATAATTGATTCGGCCACGTCCTTTAATGCCCTTTTAGGTAGACCTTGGATTCATGAATACAGAATGGTCCCATCTACCCTTCACCAATGCATCAAATACCAACGAGATGGCATTGAACATGTGATTAAGGGTGATTTGCAACCATTTTCTATTCAAGAAATTGGGATCTACGAAGATGCTACATACTTTGTTCCTAAAGGGTCCTCGTCCCGTTCTAAGCTAGAGATCAGAATCGAGGAGAAGTTGGTTGGACAAAGTTCCGATCAAATGAAAGAAAAAGGAAAATATATTGAGCAAGAAATGATACAATTGAGTAGTGAAGACGACTCCGACATCGTTATCCTTAGGCCTCCAAATGCATTACCTCAAAGAGGTGGGAGGATGGCTTTAAGGGCACGAGGTCGAGGCCGTATTCCCTCAGAGAGGAGAACAACACCTGTTCATATCGATTTGGAATCTGATTCCGATGTTGAGTCCAAGGACCGAGGTGTTGCTTTCTCCCTCCGTTATAAGAATACAAATACTTCTCCAAAATTCGATCTCACTTTGGACGATGACAGTGACATTGAGGAAGATGTTGCAAAGGTGAAAAGTGACGAGCCTGAATTGACAATGTACGAAAAGCTCAGTAGAAGGATTGAGGCCCTTTCTCTGACCCCACTGTCAGCTGGCAGGATTGCTGGGTTAGAAGTTAAAGTGGCCCCCAACTTGAATGGTGAAGTAAAGAAAGTCCAGAAATTCTTTCCTGGCTCCTCCTCCGCAAGGGATGAAGATGATGTAACCCTTGAGGAGGCAGATTTTAATGAATTAATGGAATTACCTTTCGGCTACTTCCCTGTCTGTGTGAAGAATACTTTCTTTAAAGGTTCTGTACCATACCGATGGACTAAAGGTCAAGCCAGATACCACGAAAACATTTGGAAAACAAAAATTAAAAATAATCCTACAAGTGGTATTGGCTTTGGAACAGTTAGTTCATTCGACGATGATGAGTATTGCCTAATGATAACTTACCACCTTGAATCACCAAATGTCCCTACGGATCCCTTCTGCCCTCTTGATGGGCTCTGTTTGGAGACTTTGGATGATCCCGATGACCTTCAAGTTCGGGATGCACCCCCTGAATTTGAGGAAGAAATTAAATCGACGGTCGATGAATTAAAAGAAATTAACCTGGGAACCGATGACGACCCCCGTCCGATCTTTATAAGTGCTCTGCTGAGCGAGGGTGAGACCAAAGATTTAGTTCAATTATTGTCTGAGTTTAGGGATTGCTTTGCCTGGACATATGACGAAATGCCAGGTCTACCCGCTGAGGTAGCGGTCCATAAACTTGGAGTTCGGCATGATGCCATTCCTGTTAAACAAGCTCCTCGACGCATGCGCTTAGAAATTGAACAACAAGTCGTTTCTGAAGTTAAGAAATTGGCCGAAGCTGGATTTATTCGAGAGGAACAATACCCCTCTTGGGTAGCTAGCGTCGTCCCAGTCCGAAAGAAAAACGGTCAAATTCGGATTTGCGTCGATTATAGGGATCTGAATAAGGCATGTCCTAAAGATGAGTTCCCTTTACCGATACCGGAGCTCATGGTGGACATTGCCTCTTCACATGCTATTTTCTCATTCATGGATGGCTCATCGGGTTATAACCAAATCAAGATGGCCCCAGAGGATGAGAGAAATACAGCGTTCAGAACCCCTATTGGAATCTTTTGTTACAAGGTGATGCCATTTGGCTTAAAGAATGCTGGGGCAACCTACCAGCGGGCCATGACCCACATCTTTGACGACTTAATCCATAACCAAGTTGAATGTTATGTTGATGATTTGGTTGTCAAGAGCAAAGTCAAAGGGGCTCACCTGTTTGATTTGAGAACTGTTTTCGAACGGTTACGCCGCTACGATTTGAAAATGAATCCTCTGAAATGCGCCTTTGGCGTTACTTCAGGGAAATTTTTAGGATTCGTGGTAAGGCACCGAGGAATAGAAATTGACCCCGCTAAAATTGAAGCCATCTTAGACATGCCATCTCCTAGGAGCCTTACCCAGTTAAGGTCTCTACAAGGTAGATTGGCATATATAAGGAGGTTTATTTCTAACCTTTCCGGAAGGTGTCAGCCCTTCTCTGTCCTTGCGAAAAAAGATACTAAATTCGTATGGGGCGAGAAGTGTCAAAATGCTTTCGATAACATTAAGCAATACCTTTCGAATCCACCAGTTTTGGCGGCTCCAATTCCGGGAAAGCCGTTAATCCTCTACACTGCAGCCTTAGATGAGTCTTTAGGCGCCCTGCTAGCTCAAGTCAACGACGAAGGCAAGGAGAATGCTCTCTATTATCTTAGTCGAAGGCTTCTTCCTACGGAAATTCGATACCCTTCAATTGAAAAGCATTGTCTTGCTTTAGTCTTCGCAGCCCAAAAACTGAGGCATTATATGCTTTCACACTCAGTGAGTTTAATTTCAAGAGTCAATCCTTTGCAATATCTTATGACCCGACCGACGTTGTCAGGACGTTTAGCCCGCTGGTCTATGATATTATTGCAATTTGAGATTACTTTCACTCCCCTTCGCGCTGTGAAAGGACAGGCTGTTGCCGATTTTCTGGCAGCACACCCGCTGCCGGCAAATTCCCCTCTGAACGATGATTTACCCGACGAACAAATCATGAGTTTGAGGGAATCTGATGAGGCCATTTGGGAGTTGTATTTTGATGGAGCAGCATCCTCTCGTAGGAACGCGACCCAGCAGTCTATAATTCCCGGAAAGGCCGGAGTTGGTTTAATTTTCATAACGCCAGAAAAAGGGATGATGCATTTTTCCTACCATTTATCGGAGCCCTGCACAAACAACGAGGCTGAATACGAGGCTCTGATAACCGGTTTGGAACTTGCAATTTTAATGGAGATTAAAGAGATTAAGATTTTTGGAGATTCCCAGTTGGTGATTAACCAAGTGGCCGGAACTTATAGAATCTTGAATCCTAATCTCCTAAAATACCACCAATACACACTTCACCTGTTGGAACAAATTCCCACCGCTACTTTGTATAGGGTTCCCCGCGGAAGCAATTCTGCAGCAGATGCCTTAGCAAAATTAGCGAAAGAATTTGCCTGTCCTGAGGAAGATTCCATTCCTATAGAGATTCAGGGTCGCAATACCCTTTCTCTTATAGATTTGGAACACGTTAGTAAGACTCCCCTTCAGATCCTTTCTGCCTCTTTGACAATTGACAAAGAGGGCGATTGGAGACAACCCTTAATTGATTACCTTAAAGAAGGGAAGCTCCCTCAGGACAAATCGCTCTCTAACCAGATTAAGAAACGTGCCCTTTCTTACGCACTAGTCAATAATTTGTTATACCGACGGTCCTTCGATCACATGTGGCTGCGTTGTTTAAATCAGCGAGAAGCCCTGAAGATTGTTAATGAAGTTCATTCAGGACTATGCGGTGCACATCAATCGGGTCCAAAAATGAAATTGAAAATTAAAAGACTTGGATACTACTGGCCTACGATGATTGATGATTGCTTGAATACTGCAAGATATTGTCATCAATGTCAGGTTCATGGTGTGGTTCTACATCAGCCGCCTAATGTGTTACATCCTACGATAGCCTCGTGGCCCTTCGAGAGTTGGGGCACAGATATCATAGGACCGATTGACCCTCCTTCTGCGAGAGGTCATCGTTTCATATTAGCAGCGACTGATTACTTTTCAAAGTGGGCGGAAGCAATTCCCCTACGCAATGTGACATCCCACCATGTTCTAAAATTCTTTCGTGACCATATCGTGTATCGATTCGGCGTGCCCCGCAGAATCATATCCGATAATGGGTCCGCATTCAAGTCTACAAAGATTAACAGTTTTGTGAGACGCCATAATATTGATTGGAGATACTCAACAATCTATTACCCCCGGGCAAATGGATTGGCCGAGGCCTTCAACAAAACTTTGGTGCAAATCATTAAAAAGACCCTTGATGGTAACAAGCGACAATGGGATGAGCGGTTGGTGGAAGCTTTGTGGGCTTATCGTACCACTTATAGAACTCCGACCCAATCTACTCCGTTTGCACTAGTGTATGGATCTGAGGCCGTTCTACCCTTGGAAGTACAGATTCCGTCGCTTAGGATTGCAGTTCAGAACCAAATTACAAATGAACAAAATGCAAAACTGCGATTGGAAGAACTCGAAGGCCTTGAAGAGCGACGTCTCCAAGCTCAACAAAGTTTGGAGTTATATAAATCCCGTATGGTTCAAGCCCATGATAAGCTAGTGCGACCTAGGACCTTCCAAGCGGGAGACTTGGTGTTGGTCCTTCGGAGGCCTATTTTAGCCCATCGAAAGTTGGGAGGCAAATTTGAACCTACTTGGGAAGGACCCTTCGTCATAGAGACTGTCTACGAAGGAGGCTCGTATCAGTTAGTAGATTGTAAAGGAATTCGTCCGATGTTACCTGTCAACGGACGTTTCCTTAAGAAATACTATGCTTGATGTAGCTCTTTTGATCAATCAATAAAATTCACTTTCTTGATTCATGATTCTGCTTTGAGTCTTTTAAATTTCATCTTCTATTAATTTTCTCTGTTCTTTTCCTTAAGGTTGTGTCCTTCATTCCCTTAGGATTAGATTCGCTAGTGGTGGAGTACGCCCTTCGTGGCACCACCCTAGTTTGCCAGTTTCGGTCCTCTGTGTGGAGCAAGTTTCCTCCCCACATGACCATTCGCTAGTGGTGGAGTACGCCCTTCGTGGCACCACCCTAGTTTGCCAGTTTCGGTCCTCTGTGTGGAGCAAGTTTCCTCCCCACATGACCATTCGCTAGTGGTGGAGTACGCCCTTCGTGGCACCACCCTAGTTTGCCAGTTTCGGTCCTCTGTGTGGAGCAAGTTTCCTCCCCACATGACCATTCGCTAGTGGTGGAGTACGCCCTTCGTGGTACCATCCTAGTTTGCCAGTTGAGGTCCTCTGTGTGGAGCAAGTTTCCTCCCCACATGACCATTCGCTAGTGGTGGAGTACGCCCTTCGTGGCACCATCCTAGTTTACCAGTTGATTTGCCTATTTGGAGTAAGTCTTCTATCAGCATCCTATAGGCCTAAGGTTGGGTGATGCCCTTCCTTAGACCCAAGGCTAGGTATTCCCTACCTTGGTTTTCCCAGTTCTCTTTTCCAAATAGGTGTAAGCCTTTCACTAGCTTCCTATGGACTTAAGATTGGGTGATACCCTCCCTTCTACCTTTGAGATTCTACTTCTATTCGGTCAACGCCAATGTGTGCAGCAGAAGTTCCTTCTACCACACACATTGGGGGTCCATTTGTTGACCTCATTTTTGTATGAGGTCACTAAGACCCTTCCAGAATCCAGATCCAATCCTAGATCCTAGGATCCACTCTAGACTTTAAGATCCTTTCCTAGAGTCAGACCTTAGGATCCACTCTAGACTTTAGGATCCTTCCTAAAGCCAGACCTTAGGGCCTATTCTAGACCTTAGGATCCTTCTAGAGCCAAAACCTTAGGGCCTACTCTAGAGCTTAGGATTCTTCCATATCCAAATCCTAGAACTCCTCTAGATCCTAGGATCAATCCAGACTTCAAATCAATCCCATCCCTTTGATCCATTCTAACCTCAAATTAATCCCATACCTTTGATCAACTTTAACATCAAATCAATTCCTACTTTTGATCAATTCAAATCTCAAACTTCATTCAATCCAAATTCTAATTAATCTAAGCTTCAACCACATCCAAACCTTGATCCAATCTACTTGACAATTCAAACTTCAACTTTGACTTTGAGCCTACCCTTGATCTAACTTTGACCCTATCCATTCATTAACAATCACCACATGATTGTTAATGATTTGGATACTTCAATATTAATCATTCAAACTTAAAATCCATTCCAAATCCAGAAATCCAAACCCAAATCCTAAGTCCTAAGGCCCTGTCCTAAAGGCCTTTTTCATTGAATTTTCAAATACTTTGAAACCCAGTCAAATGACCTCTGATTCAGAGTCTACCACTTGCAAAGTGATAGGACATGTCTCTAGAGGTTACCCCTCAAATTTGAGCCCATTCTGAGGTCTCTAACCTCAGAATCTAAATCAAAATCCATAGGCTGTAAAACCTTCAAATATTTACAGCCTATGCCACTGGACCTTTGGCCTTGAAGATTCTGACCCTAGAACCTTCACCAAAGCCTCTAATCAATTCCAGACCATTAATCTTGACATGTTGATTAATAAACTGAAACTTTCTGGACTCATTTCAGCCCCTAGTGGTCATGAGCCCAAAATGACCAAAATACCCCCATGGGGCTCAAGTATTGATTTCCAACCAAATGAGCTCCAAATTGAATCCAACCACCTCCAGCAAGTTTCAATTATTATTTCAAATTTATTGAACCCATTCCCAGCTCCTAGGTCAACCTAGTTAACCAAGTCAACATGGTTGACCTAAGAGGACCCTTAAGGGTTCAAATAGGGGTTTTGACCCAATTGACCTCTCTAGACTTGGAGACCACCTCCAATGACTTCCAAACATCATCTCAAATTTATCCAGCCCAAGCTCACCCATTGGGTCAACTTGGTTGACCTAGTCAACATGGTTTGACCCAATGAACCCTTAAGAGTTCAAATGAACCATTTTGACTCATTTAACTATATCAACATCTCAAACCCTTGAAATCATTCCATTCAATACCTTGAATATTTCTAAACCTATTTGGAGTCCAACCTAACTTGAGTTGACCAAGTCAACCCTCAATTCTTGGTCAAATCTTGATGGCATTTGCCCCTATTTCTCCTAGCTTTGACTTTTGACTTTTGACCCTTAACCAAATCATCCCAAATAACCCTTTACCTCCCCAAGTGCCACATCATCAATTTTGACTTGGTTGACTGGTCAAACCAAGTCAATAGAGCCTTAAACCCTTCTTTTAAATGGTCAAACCTTCCTTTTTAATCTCAAACTCATTTTCCCTAAGCTTGGAAGCTCTCCCATTGGCTGCTACTGCTCTCTCCATGCCACATCAGCAGTCATTGACCAGTTGACTGGTCAAGACAGTCAAAACCCTTTAAAAAATCTCTTTTCATGGTCAAAGCCATACTAAACCCCTTTCCCTTCCTATATCACACGCCTAACCTCATCTTTTTAGCTTTATTCCTTTAATTAACCCCTGCTTAAGCTGCTCTAACTGCCTGGTTTAGCCATAAGAAGCAATGTCCCCCTCCACTCATCCCAAGTCCACCCAATGGGAATGAGGCGTGTCCAGCCTTTGGGACAGCCTTCCAGCTTTCCCAGGGACAGGTGGCATCATCTGGAGAGCCTAGGAGTCGATCCCAGCCATCCAATCCAGCCCAGGCCGTTTGAATAGGGAAAAAGTTCTCTTTTTGATTCATTGGATCAAGGCACTCTCTCTCACTAACCCTAGCCTCCCAGAGCGAGTTCTTTGTTCGTTTGAGATCCCCAGGGCTTCCTCTACATTCCCACTACAAGATCCAAGTGGTTGCACGTCACCGGCGGCCAGTTCTCCGGCGAGTCCACCACCTAGTCCGTCCCAAGCTTGTAGCAGTCGATCCAGGCGTGTTCGAGCTCGTCTTCGTGCTAGGGATCTTCACTTGGACAGTCTACAAGCTCATCAATCCAGAAATTTCCAAGATCCAACGGTATAATCTCTTAAAAACTTTAGATCTAGTTCACTTTAGATGGAATTAATTAGCTCTATGCCTAGAGTTTGTTAAGCAAAACCAATCTTTCCCCACTGTTTCTGTTCATGTCTTCTTCTTGAGTTTAAAATTTCAAGTGATTTAGTCAACCCGATCGAGAGAACGAACCAAAAAACGGATCCTAGGGCGTTTTCGCAGTCTAGCCCAGGCGTACGTTTTCTGGACCGTTGATCACTCGATCAGCGGTCCAGATCAAGCCGTTCCGCGGTTTGGTTCACCCGTGTATTCCATTTAATGTTCAATCAATCGTCTGACGAAATCAGGACCGTCTGTGCAGAGTTGCGGGATCGAACATCCGCCGTCTGATCTTCTCCTGTTGAGATCAAACGGCGGGATACGATCCCAGCCGTTAGATCAAACCCGCGGCTGATCCAACGGTCTCCGCCGACCGCTGACGTGGTTAAGTGAAACCGCGTGAAGCGGTCTGCGGCAGACGCGTGTCCACGCCGTTTTGCGCTGGACGAACCCGAGCGAGCCACGCGTCCCGCGGCGCCGCCGTTTGACTGATTAATGGAATTAAATTTATTTTAATTGATATAACTTCAAAAAATCATAACAAATTAAATATAAAACCAAAAAATTAGTATAATATATCAAACTGTTCATAATTTCATCTAGTTTATTTTAAAAATAAAATGAGACTATTTTGAGTATTATTTTATTAATAATTTAAGAAATACAGAAAATTATATTTTATTTTTAATTAAAAATATATAAGGTATATTACTTTGAAATTTGGTATGAATATTATAGGATGTATTATTGACTTCCAAAAAAAATTTTCAGAGTTATTCAATTAAATTTTAATATTAATTTGAGTTATATGATTATTTTGATAGTTTATTAATATTTAATTAAATATTATGATAATTATCTTATATTTTAAAAGTTATTTTCAAATGACTCCAAGGTCAGTGGGTCTCTCAATCCTTAAGATCTTATTTCTATAATATCTTCAATTATTTTATCCTAATATATATATATTTACATATATATGTGTATATATATATTTATATATATATATTTAAAAATATCTACTTTAAAACTATATTATATATATATTTAAATCCCTAAGAGTTTGAGAGGAGAGTTTGAAATTTTAAGCATAAGTTGGATATGTGAATGGAATACATGGGGGAAGGTGATTAATGGGTAATTATATCCTAATTATTCATTAATCACAATTTAGCTATATTAATAAAAAAGGGTCTAGTCTTTGCATGTTTAGGGTGCACACACCACCTAGCCTAGGCTCTCCTAGTCTTAAGGACTTGATTGTGCCATTTCATGTGCTTATTTATGCTTTGTTTAAGGGTTAGACAATACATTGATTTGAGCCCATTAAACTTAGTGTCATTAAGGACAATAATTAAGGATTTGTATAGAAAACTTAGAATGTTTCCAATAATTAGGATTCACTCCCTCTTGAGTTGGAACTTCAAACATTTAAACTTAGTGACATTCTCTTCCTTAGGAAAAATTTTCACTGAATTTAGAAGTCATTAAGACCCTTAATCAAATTTCCTAAGTTTATACCCTTAATTGAGCCTTTAAAACTTCTAAAAAATGTAATAAATTCATTTTAAATCCAAAAAATACATATAAACCCTCTAACTGACCAGAATCAAGCCCTTAACCAATGAAAATTAAAAGCTCCTTAATTTGACAGCAGTTTGAACCTTAATCTAATTTTAAGTGAAAATCAATATTTAATTCATTAATTCATTAAAAAAAATATTAAAATTTCCAAAAATTTCCCAAACACTTGGGAATCTCTCCTTAGGTCATTTCTGACCTTTGGAGTTGATTTCAAGAAGTTTGGGATTCATTTGGAGGAAAATCATAAAAAAGGGTCTTCTAATTATAAAATTTCAAAATTCATTAAATAGTCAAATCTTCCATATCCATAACTAATTCCAGAAAAATCAAAATCACCCAAACTCACTTGCATTCAACTCCTAATAAGTTCTAATATTTACTAAAAATATTAAATTTCAGGAATCTGCAATATTTCAAAAAGTCAACAAATTGGTCAAACCATAGTTCAAAACTGGTCCAAAACTTCAAACCTTCGTAATAAAATGTAGAAAAATCCGATTTCAACGTACTTACCTTCTAACTGATCGTAGTAAGGTCTAGTATTTTAATAAAATACAAACATTCCAGAATTTGACTTAATCAAAAAGTCAATTTTCAACCCTTTATTAAATGATTAAAATATTCAAAATTCGTAAAATTCACAATTATTCCAAAACTCCAGAAAATGTTAACTTAATGTTTAAAACATTCAACAAACCTTTTAAAACACAACAACCATCCCGAAGATGAAGTTTATTGGCTGGACTACTCCGGGCTGCGGGGCTAAGTGTCCTAAGGAGGCTGGTTCCTCGAGCCTGGTGGCACAACGCCACGAATGGATTCCAAGGGGTGTTAAACCTTAAGAATAGATTAATTATTAATTATCTAACCTTTTAAAACCTCTAATTTAATTACATTAATTTGGTTTATCGGCTGGACTACTCCGGGCTGCGGGGCTAAGTGTCCTAAGGAGGCTGGTTCCTCGAGCCTGGTGGCACAACGCCACGAATCGATTAATGGCAAACTTAAACTAATCAGTTTTGAAAATCAGCAAGAAACCCTTCCTAATATTAATTCACGTCTCTTAATTACAACAAACTTAAAGTAACTTAATCAACCCCGATTGCTACTGGGTAACCCAGGCCTACGAGGCTATTAGCTTAGCCCTAAGGAAGGTGAAATAAACTTCACGGCCTCGGTGTGAAACAAAGGTAGTAATCAATTAACTTCTAAAATCTATTCAATTAAAATTCTTAATCTATTAATACTTAAATTTTAATTAAAACCCCCCTTTAAGCCTTAACAAACTCAGACTTTTAGATAACTTTAATTAATCACCCAACTTAGGATATACCCCTGCCACACTACCTTTCACACACACTTTAGATGTTGTGCTAGGACAACCAACTCTAGATCTAGGTTAGGCCGGTGTTTACTTTACTGCTGTGTGCCGGATTTTTCGTAGTTTTCACTGCATGTTGTGGATGAAATTGCTTTGCTGTGTCTGCTTACTTTTTCTGTACTCTGTGGATGGATTGATGTGTTTGGCGACTAGATTACCCTTAGGTTAGGTACGATCTGGATGTTGACACGGTTTTCTGCAGGTGGCCGCGCTCATGCAGGGCAATATAAAAAGGGGGCAAATCATAAAAAAATGCATAAATATTATAAACTCTTTGCACAGGTGCTTCAGCTGCTAAAGCCCCCAAATCATAAAAAGAGCGTGGCCAGTGTGTTTACTTTTTTTCTGCTCATATATAACTGCTTGGGAATAACTGCTTTTTATATATTAACTGCTTAGGATAACCTTGCAGGTGAGTCTAGATTTTTATTTGAAATAAATGTAATTTGTGTAAGTGTCAAGTGTTGTGAAAGTTCATTTTGAGTTGGGATACATAGATCCAAAGCTTGGATTCCAAAGAGGAAAGGATACCCCTTTGGGGAACACTCCTTTTCCATTTGGAAATCCAAATTTGGATCATACCTTTTCCTTACCCAAAGAGGAAAGAGTGGCCTTCCCCCTTAAGGGAAGTGCCCTCTTATCCATTTGGGTAATCCACTACGAAGATTCCAAGAAGATTGAAGAAAAGGAGTCCAAAGAAGAATGAAGATTGAAGATGTGAAGATTTGAAGATTGAGAGTATCCCACTCAAAATAACTTGCGTCATTACTAGGTTTAGAATCCGGGTTGTTGTCAGTGGTGCCCGGCCACTTTACTTTCTGTAATATTCTGGTTTGTAATAAGCAAGGCAATTTGCCTATGGACATTTATTAATTAATTTATATTTGATGTGATGAATTGATTGTCTTTAGGATTACTTGCTTTTTCTTAGTTTTTTTGGCGATTGTATGCCGCTTTTGTTTTAGCCTGGATACGTGAGGCTCGCGAGGGTGTGAAAGTTTTATACTCAAAATATTAAAGTCTAAAATTTTAGTGAGTCTAAATAACATAGAAAGATAACGAATCTAGGGAATTAGCCGGGGATCGACCCCGGGGTCGCATGCATATTTTTGCATTACTCTTTCCTTGCTTTAGACCCTTCCCCGCCTGCGGGTAGAGTCCGGATAGTCTGACCTATGAGGACGAGGTGCCGGACCTGGGGAAGTCCAGTCTTCTAAAAAACTATTTTATAAGCCTGTTTTTAAAATTTCAAGCATACTTGATTGGAAGTTGTTAACTAGCATGCATTGCATTAGATACAAACTAAAAGAGTCAAAATTTTAATTGCATCAGTTTAGCATTTTTGCACCCAACATATGTCAAAGGGGCCAATTAGGAAAATCTCTAGATGTCGGCCCCGACCCTCCAAAACTTTAATTACAACGTCCCTACCACTCTTGCATAAAAGACCGGACTCATCTATTTTAAATCGACTAGGTGGTTAGCTGGCTCCCCAATCCAGGCCGGGGTAAGTCCAGACCTTGCACTGCATTAGTTAGGTTCGGATGACTGTGGTCCAGTGTCCAAATTAGACTTAGGATCCGGGGCATTTTTGATTATAAGACCCCAAATTTCGGGAATATAATCCCAAATTTCTAATAAAATGCTCAACTCTAATTAAAATTTTCTTTCAATCCTAAAACATAAAGCCCAACACTTAGATTAAGTTGGGACACTTCCGGATAGTTCTGGAATCTCAAAGTGTCCCCTATCTCTCTTCCTTTGAATCTGTTAATAACTGCTCAATTTTGATCCATTCCCTCTTGATCTTTTCCAATGATTCTATTTATTCTTTGATATCACTCCTAGAAAATCTAACAAAATTTCGTTCTTATTCTAATCGAGAGTTTTCGTAGGGGACTTTGTCTCCCTACGATGTAATTAACTACGAGGGCTTGCGCTCGTAGGAGATTTGGAACCCCACACACCTGATTTTAAAATTGATTTTAAAACTTCACTAGATTTCTTTGGGAAAAGTTAAAGAATGATCGTCGTCGTTGCATTAGAAGAATTATCGTAGAATGGTGTCATTTCCCTTTGGGGAGATACATCCTTCTTCGATAAGGCTTTGGATGTGAATGCGACGATCATACTTCTTGGATATTGTAATTGGGTACTTAGTTGAACTCTACTTTGTTCCCTCGGGGCCATATGAAGTTCTCTTTAGAACCCGATCATAATATTCAAGATGTGTTTACATAATTCTAAGCCTGAACACCGTTATGAAGGTTTATCTTCGTCCCCCGGGGTGATATATTCTTTCTAACGAGTTGGTTCGACCTTAGAATTAGAACTCAACCTTAATCTTAAAATCCCCAAAGAAAACTAATATTTTTTTTTCAAAACCTATTTTCAAAATTCCACCAACAGTCTAGCAACCTAATTCATATTTAACGAGTTTCATCAAGTGGTATCAGAGCTTAGTTTCAAAATCATAAGTTTTGACTACTTTTTTATTAACGACCATGGCTATATTTAGAAACTGAAACACACCTGAAGGTTACTCTATAATTAGACCTCAATTGTTCGACATAATACTTTTTGATTTTTAGAAAACACGCATGTCTACTTTTTTACAATCACTTGATTATCGTATAAGGATCTTAGTTCAGGAAGGGTATACAAAACCAACTAGATTAGTTGACAGAGTTAGAGTTGAAACACCCTTTGCAGAATGAATAGTAGAAGAACGTGACTTAGCACAACTAAATGTCAAATGCTTGAATAGTTTCTTTTATGTAAATCAGAAGATTACATATGGGTTTCCACTTGTAAGAGTGGAAAGGAAATATGTGATAGACTTTGTATAACTTATAAGGGGACTAATAAAGTTAAACAATCCAAACTTAATATCTTGTTACATGACTATGAACTATTTTACATGAAACCAAATGAATCTATTTCTAATATGTACACAAGATTCACACAAATAGTCACCTCTTTACATACATTAGGTAGGGAATTAATGAATGCAAAAATGGTTAATAAAATACTTCATTTCTTACCTACTGCTTATGATGCTAAAATAATTGCTATTACAGAATCTAAAGATTTAAATATTTACTCTATTGATAATATTCTTGAATCACTAATTGCTTGTGCGAGTAAGGGGCGAGTCAAAGAAAGATTGATGCAGGTGAACCACGAAGAGTGAAGAACATAGCGCTGAAAATGGAGGAGTAAGAGAGTGATCTCTCACAACCTGAGGATGAAGACGAGATCGCATTAATGACTAGACAGTTCATAAGTTTTCTGAAGAGAAAGCAAAAGAGATGCCAGCAATGGAATAGAGATAAAATTAATAGAAATGTCAAGATTTCAAATGAAGTTATTTGTTATGAATACAGGAAACCTGGACATATAAAGTCCAACTGCCCAAAACTCAAAGCCACTCCTAGTAAGGAGAAGGTATAGGAGAAACCAATGGTGAAGAAGGGCAAAAAGAAAGTCCAAAGAGCTTTCTGGGCAGACTCAACTTCAAACTCGTCGGAGACTGAAAAGGAAGAGGAAGACACTAATCTATGCTTAATGACTGAAAATCTTGATCAGTCAGATCAAGAAGATGTATGTGACTTAACTTATAAAGAACTTTTAGAAGTCTCAGAACACATACATGTAGCATATAAAAAGTTAAAGAAAATACATGTTAGTCTGAACTCAGAATTTCAGGAACTACAAAAAGAATATGAGCTCCTTAGGAAAGATCATATTTTAATTGATAACAACCACATAGAATTACTCGATGAGTTTGATGAATTGAATAAAAACCATGAAAGTTTAAAATCATCCTATGTAGAACTTGAAAAGGAATTTAAAAATTTTAAGGATGAATATAAGGATAAATTATACGAATCGTATATTGGAAGAAGTGAATTCATTTAATAAATTAACAATGAAAGCTCTCGAGGATAATAGGATACTCCCAAAACTTGAAGATTTCACAAATCCTATTTTGTATCCTAAATTTATGCAATCCATAAATAGACAAAAGAATTATAGAAGATTAAGAAATCCTTTTCTAGGAATCAAATGTTATAGTGTTGGATTGATTGGACATATAGCTCACACCTGTACATTAAAGAAGAAAACTCATTTAGTGTAGAGACCTAAGATGCACAAACTTAGACAAATCATACATGCATCTATTTATAATCTGAAAAAAGGTGAACCCAAACTTGTTTGGGTTCCTAGGTCTAATATTTGAATATTTTGCAGATCGCTCTCATATATGACCTCATGAGAGCATATGAAATCTGGGCAGCGAATGCTCAAAGCATATGACTGAAGATTCTGCACAATTTATATCACTGAAAGCCAGGAGTGGAGGTAGGGTTACACTTAGAGGTAATACCACAAGGAAAGTGGTTGGGTCAGGTATGATTGGTAACTTGAAAAACTTTTTTATTAAAAATGTTTTGTTGGGCTGAGGCGATTAGCACTGCAAGTTATGTTCTAAATAGGGTGAATGTGAGATCAAACTTAAATAAAACACCCTATGAATTATTAAATGGGAGAACACCAAATTTATCACATTTGCATGTCTTTGGATGTAAGGTGTTCATTCATAATAATGAAAAATCTGCCTTAGAAAAATTTGATCCAAAATTAGATGAAGGGATTTTTTTAGGATACTCTAGTGTTGAAAAGTTTTATAGAGTATTCAACAAAAAAACTTTGATAATTGAGGAGACCACACATATTGTATTTGATAAATCTAGAATTTTGGAAGAGCCAAATGTTGAAGAAGATGAGATAGAGATTAACTCCCAAAAGATTAAAAAATTAAATTTGAAAGAAAATTTGGAGATAAAAAACCCTATGCCTAAAGATTTGAGATTTTCTAAAAATCACCCAAAAGAATTGATTATTGGTGATCCTAGTGAGGGTGTTAAGACTAGGCACGGTATAAGCAAAGAAGTCAATCATTTAGCCTTTATCTCCACCATAGAACCCACAAATATTGATCAAGCACTCTCGGATGAATTTTAGATTTTAGCTATGCAAGAAGAACTAAATCAATTTATAAGAAATGAAGTTTATGAATTAATTGCAAGGCCAAAGGATCAAAATGTAGTTGGAACTAAGTGGGTTTTTAAAAATAAAATGAATGACTGAGGAGTAGTCATTAGAAATAAGGCTAGATTAGTAGTTAAAGGGTATAATCAGATTGAAGGGATTGACTTTGAGGAGACTTTTGCTCCTATAACTAGACTTGAAGCAATTAGGGTTTTGTTAGCCTTTGCCTGTTTTAGAGGATTTAAATTATATCAAGTGGATATTAAAAGTGGCTTTTTAAATGGGATAATTCAAGATGATATTTTTGTAGGGATTGACTTTGAGGAGACTTTTACCCCTGTAGCTAGACTTGAAGCAATTAGGATTTTGTTAGCCTTTGCCTATTTTAGAGGATTTAAATTGGATCAAATGGATGTTAAAAGTGCATTTTTATTTGGGATAATTCAAGAGGATGTTTTTATAGAACAACCTCCAGTCTTTGAAAATTTAAACACCCAAATCATATTTTCAAATTGAAAAAGGCATTATATGGTTTGAAACAGGCACTTAGGGCTTGATATGAGAGGTTGAGCACATTCCTACTTAAGAGATCTTTTGAAAAAGGAAATGTGGATACAACTCTCTTTTTAAAGAAATTGGGAGAGGATATACTCATTGTACAAATTTATGTTGATGATATCATCTTTGGATCTATAAATAAAAATCTTTGTGATAATTTTCTAAACTAATGAGTAGTGAATTTGAGATGAGTCTAATGAGAGATTTGAATTACTTTCTAGGCTTTAGCATTAAGCAATTTGAGAAAGGTATATTTCTTAGTCAATCAAAATATGTTAAGGACATTCTCAAAAAGTATGAACTGGATAATGCTAAACTTGTTAGTACACCTATGAGTTCCTCAGTTTAATTGGATAAGGACCCTAAGGGAAAAACTGTTGATCAAAAGAAATTTAGAGGGATAATTGGATCTTTGCTTTACCTAACAGCTAGCCGACTTGATATCATGTTTAGTATTTATTTATGTGCTAGATTTTAATCAGATTCAAAATAATCACATTTGACAACACTGAAAAGGATTTTAAGGTGTCTGTTGGGAACTCAAAACATAGAAATTTGGTATCCTAAGTTTAGCTCTTCATTTGAAATTATTGGATATTCAGATTCAAATTTTACAGGTTGTAGGGTTAATAGTAAAAGCACTTCTGGAATATGTTAATTTATTATAAATTCATTAATCTCTTGGTCCAGTAGAAAATAAAATTTAGTAACCCTATTTACTACTGAAGCTGAATACATTGCATTAAGAAGTTGTGTGGTACAAGTACTTTGGTTAAAATAACAGTTGATTGATTTAGGATTAACTACAAACACTATTCCCATTTATTGTGATAACACTAGTGCCATTTACATTTCTAAAAATCCTATTCAGTATTCAAGAACCAAATATATAGACATCTGGCATCATTTTATAAGGGATCATGCATCCAAAGGAGAAATTGAACTTACTCATGTTACAACAGAAAATCAACTTGCAAACATTTTTACAAAATCACTAGCCTTTAACACTTTCAGTATATTAAGAATAGACTTGGTGTGATTGATTTGAATGCTTAAATATTAATTTCTGCAACATTGATATGTGTTTGTCAGTGTGTTTTTATATTTGTGTTTTTGTGTTTTTTGTTTTCTATGTTTATTCGTATTTTGTTTTTTGAATTTTCTTATTTTGAGTCTTTGCTTTCCACATTAAAACTCTGATTTTTAAATTGACTTGAAAATTGAGTCACTTTCGTCAGTACGAAATCCATTTCGTATGGGATGACGTGTGTAGCATATTAACTGTCGATTTTGAATGTTTACATGCAGTTGTTCAGTTCTCGAATCATCATTTGTCTGTACGATCAACACGATCATCTGGACAATGTAAATTTATTCGTATGTACACATGTAGATGGTCATACAGATAAAAATCAGTTTATTTATTTCTGATCGTACATACGAACGTTCAGTTCGTATATATGAACATGTGGCACTTCAAAGTGGGGGATGTTATAAACCGTCATAAAAATGATCTTAAATATCTGATTGTCCAGGATGAACATCTGTTTGTCTGTACAATTGTATGGTCAAAAAGTATGTACGAAAGGACGCCTCGTAACTTACATGCTTACGAAAAATCGTTTCATTTTTGGAGTCACTCATTCGTCCATACAAAATATTTTTCATACGTACAAACCCAAAATCGTACGGGATGAACCTCTTTTCGTCCGTACAAAAGTTTGTTTTTTCCTTTGAAATGAAAGGTTTAGAACTCAAATCTCATCTCCTCAAAAATCACTTTCAATTCTCTATTCTCCTAGATCTTCTCCATGGCTAAGTCTAGCAAAAGGCAAAAGGTACTTACTAAGGGACCCCCTAAGCACTCAGGAGAAAACTTTCTATCCAAAGCAAATGAGGAGTCATTCCCTAGGTTCTCATCCACCAAAATCACTCCCTCTAGAGTCCTTCTCCAAGAACAACTCACTTTCAAGGTAATGTACCTTTTTGCTTCCACCCAGTTTAATTTTATTCTCACTCTAATCCATCTCTACAACAAGGAAACTTTCCACTACTTTCTTACCAATATGTCCTTTGACTCTGACCAAACTGTGATTAGCTCATATGTTTTTAAGAAAAAAGTGGAGATCACAAAGGAAGACTTAGGAATATTCTTGAACTTAAGAACTCAAGGGATTAGAGCTCACACTTTGACCTCTTCCTCAAACTTTGACTGGACTATAATAAAATAAGTGATTAGAGGATGTAGAGTAGTAGAACATTTGCATAAGGTAGCAACCCTTAATCATAATGCCTGAATCATCCAGCATGTTCTTCGTACCTCCATTATTCACAAAGCTGGTGATCGAGTAAATATCACACATCTTCTTTCTATATTGACTTATCTGATTATGACTAGCCAACCTATAGATAAAGCCCAATTGATCATTGACTACATTTATGGACTTTCTGAGATTGGCCATGTCTCCCATAAAAGAAAGAAAAATATAGCCTTAGGACATCTTGTGACCTATATCTTGGAGAAGAAATATGACCTAGTTCATCCAGTACAAAATCTAGATGAGCCTCTCTACTACAATGATGAATCTTTCCGAGCAATTGTTAATAAAGAAAATTAAGTGATGAAGTAGTGATTCTAAGGAAAGGAGAAGAGCTGCACCTGCACCTACTGGTGAACCAAAATTTCAAGATTTGGTTTACAAATTTGATCATCTTGAGACTTATTTTGATCAACGCTTTGATCAAATTAAAACTCATTTACAACAACAGGATGCGCAGTACCAACAGGATATGGGTTGGATGTGAGAGCAAATGGATGGTATAAGCTCGAACATGACTATGATGAGTAGCTATTTTAACTTCTTCAACTAGCAACCTCCTCTAGATTATGACCCCTCTAAGTGATGATTGAACTTCTCTATGATTTTCTCTACCAAATATGATGTGATGTGATGTTAGCAGATATGTCTCTATATTTTTATGTTATGTTTTGTGTTTTTTTTAAAAGTCAATGTATTGATATCATTCATGCCAAATGTATCATCCTCTATTAATGATATCAATAAAAGTTATCATATCTTGTTTTAGTATTTCTAATTTTATTTCAGACATATGTTTAGCCTATATAATCATTCTCAAAATATTTGATCTCACAAAAGCTATATCTTGAATTGTAATTCATAAAATTGAATTCATTAGAAAAATCTAATTTTTTTAAATTTAAGTTATGATTATAACTTGATCTGGTTAAGAATGTTAATCTCATGTTTCTTGTTAGATTAATATAATTTTTATATTATTATTGTAATTATAATATTTTCTTATATTGTATTTCTCTTATCAATATAAATATTATTGTACTTCGAGAAATTTGAGATTTTAGATTATTGATTTTTGAAAAGATCAAGATTACTCTTGAAAATATACAAATGTACAAAATATCAAAAGAATATGCAATGGATCGCAAATTGAAAAAGAGGCACAAAATTAGCCCAAAAATTCAAAAAATGCACAAAAAAATGTGCCACAAAAATTAAAAAGATGCACAAAACACCACAAGTTGTATTTGATTCTTTCCCTAATCTTTTAATCTTTCAATTCAAATTAATCTTCTCTACAATTTTTATTTGATATTGAAAATTTGAAATATAAAAATTTTACTTTCATTACTTTGCAATGATTTTGTTTATCTCGTTGTCTAAATTGATTCATGATTCTGATTTTTTTCTTAGAAATGTTATATCTCTTCTTAAATCATTTAAATACTTATATTTCTCTAATGATGTTTAAATTTTATTTGCTACTATATCTTAATCCCTGTCAAAGATCAATTATTTAAGGATATTCATATGACTTCTATCATTTATGTATTGTTCTTTTTTCTACACTTTTTACTATTGTCAAAAGGGGGGAGAACTATTGTTTTGTATGTTTTGTTTTGTTGTATTTATTTTATCGTTCGTGCATTTTGTTTTATCATTGTTAATTGTTGATTATGCTTTATGTTTAAGTGATTGTGTGTATTAAAAATTTTTTTAAAAAAATTATGTTCAAATGCCCCTTATTCTCACATGCTTATTAATTTAGGGGGAGTTTAGGAGATACTTAGAAATTTGAAAATTATACAAACAATAATTATTTTGCCATCATCAAAAAGGGAGAGATTGTTAAGAGAGTTGCTACTTACCTTTTTACATGTTTTATATTCTTGCAACTTGTTATTTTGATTATTCCAAATATTATTGTATTAATTATTAATTTCTCCTAACATATTTTTGGAAGAAGTATTTTTTGCTCTTGTGTGTACTAACATTTTAGGGAAATCGTACTCCATATTGTTGAAGACTTCAAGTAAAGATCTGTTTATAATATTCTGTAATTTGAAGTCTATATTTTGTTCAACTTTGTGAATTGTGATTACTTCACTTTTTTCTCTTATCATTCTAGATTTCTCTTGAGAAGATCTGTCAAAGAGATACGGTTCTCTGTCGACACTTGGAGAGTGTGAAAGTATGAAGGGTTCTCTATCCACACTTGGAGAGTGTGAAAGGATGAAGGGTTTTCTGCCCACACTTGGAGAGTGTGAAAGGATGAAGGGTTCTCTGCCCACACTTGGAGAGTGTGAAAGGACGAAGGGTTCTCTATCTACACTTGAAAAGTGTGAACAGCTAACAGTTCTCTGCCGCACCGGGTAGTGGTGGAAGACAGTTTTTGTGAAGGCTTCTTCGCCTTGCTGTGGGGGCAAAAGGAGATACACTAGTGGTATTAGTGCAATACTCAGAGGGTGCCTCCGGGGAGTGGATGTAGGTCATGGTTGACCGAACCACTATAAATCCTTTGTCTTTTATTTTTTCCGCTGCTTTTTATTTTACTATTTTGTGTTTAATCTGTGGTTGAAAAATTGTTTTAAATTTTTATTAAAAAAGGTTTTATATCAGTTTAAAATTTAAGAGGGATAATTTTTAAATTATCAATTGACCCCCCCCCCCCTCTCGGTTAGCCGCACGATATAAGCTTAGGTCTAACAACCTAATTCATATTTAACGAGTTCCATCACCAATAATTATCGGCAGTGTAATCATTGGCATTTAATGTTGTCATAAGAAATCATTGCTTATAGTTTTGAATACGTAAATTTCATACTACCATGTGTCCCTCCCGTTGCCACCGATGCCACCATTTTAAAACCTAATTAATTTTTAATTATTTTAAATGCATTTAAATGCCAAAATTTTCAACAAATCATTAAATTCATTTTAAATCTAAAATTAAGCATTTTGTATCATTTTTTCATAATTTTGAGTACTTAAATTTAAAATTAAATTTATTTTAAAATATTAATATTTTTAAATCATTTAAATATTAAATATTTAAATTTAATTAAATATAAATCCAAATTATTTCAAAATTTGAGAAAATTTATTTTAGATATTTTTTATCTTCTATTATTTTTCCAAGATTAATTAAATTCTATTTTTAATGTTATTTTAAATTTTTAAATTTTAAGGTTTATGTTGGAAAATTAATTTTAATTATATATATTTAAAATCTGTTTGCATTGCACTTGATTATGTTTTTGTAATTTAAATAGAGATTTAATATATTTGCATGGATTTAATGGGGATTTATTAATAAGTAATTAAGTAATTAATTACCTTTTCTATAAGCTTTCTGATTAATTAAGGCATGTCTTGATTTCAATTTCTAGGATGGCACATGCACCTACTTTTAGGTCTCCTAGTTCCAAGTTTCTTTGAATGATATGATGTGATTACATTTTCCTCACTTACGGACAAAAATTAAGGACTCATCTTATAAATTTAAGAAAATTCCTAGAAAATTAAATGTACTTCCATTAGGGATAAAACATAAAATACTTAAACTTAGTGACATCCTTTAACTTATGGAAAATTCTCATTGATTTTAAAAATCATTGGTCAATTATTTAATTAACTAAAAAATAATTTATTAATTAAGCTTCAAACTTCAAAAAGCACAATAAATTGAAATGAAATAACAAAAATATAAAAAAATATATCAAACTGACCATAATTTAACACTTAACTTAGAAAATTTAAATGCCGCTTGACTGAATTTCAATTTTAAGCTTAATTTAAATTTTAATAAAAATTAATATTAAATTAGTTTAATTAATTAAAAATAATTATAAATTTCAAAAAATTATCAAGCACTTGAGAACACTTCTTTATATCACTTCTGACCTTTGGGAGTGATTTCAAGAAGTTTGGAATCAAGTTTGATCAAAACCCTAAATCTTCCTTAATTAAATAATATAAAATTTCAATTAAATAGTCAAACTTTAAAAAACCATAACTAATTTAAAAAAAATTTAAATGACTTGAAATTTCATAAAATATGAAACCAATCTTTAAAATCAGCAATCAATTGGTTTAATTAAAAATTATTAACTCTCAAACCTTAACCAATTAAGTCACTTAATTAATACTAGTTGTTACTAGGTAATCCAGACCTATTAGGCTATCAAATTAGTCACAAAAAATGTAAAATAAACTTTACAGCCCTAGTGTAAATAAATATAGAAATCAATTAACATTTAAAATACATCTTTAAAATCAACATTAAGACATTAATACTAAAATTCAAATTAAAATCACTTAAGTCTTTCAACCAATCAAAATTCTAAACAACTTTAATAAACTACTAGTTATAGGATATATTCAAACCACACAACCTATGTAATATACTTTAAATTTTTTACTAGTGCAACAAACTATAATTTTTAGGGCGATGTTTACTTTTCTATTATTGTGTGCTGAGCTTTTTGTGATTTTCACTGCATACTGGTTGCTAAAATTAAGTGATTTAAATGTTTATTTAAATATTAATTATATAGAATCTGTGAATTGATTTGATAGGGATTAAATTACCTTTAGGTTATTACCAATCTAGATACTAACATGATCTACTACATGGGGCCATGCTCATACAGATTCATTTATTCAGATTATCGTAGTTAAATATTATATCAAATATCATTATGACTCTCTAGGGTCATATGTGGTTCTTCCCTAAATTTGCCTACGATAATCATAATAAACCTACAATTTTATAATATGAACTCATTAGAGAATGTATTTTCACTTCCCGAGGTGATATATCATTCATAATGACATATTCGATTTCAAAACTGAAATTCAAAAAATTAAATTCCACTAAAGAAAACTTTTTAAACTACTTTTTCAGACCAACACACACATCAGCATCACAGTGGAGAGCTTATCAAAAATCTGCTATAGAGCTTAGTACTATTGAACTATCCAATAAACACTGTAGCACTGTATCGAAGCCAGTAGTGTCAAATAGCTCAATGTTATAGTAGAAGACAGTTGGATCGGTGAATCGAAGTGATCATTGGTGAACAAATGCACGAGTTCAGTAGGGCCACCAAGCCAATGTCATAATGCCACCAAGCCAAAGTTGTAGCACTAGTTTCAAAAAAAAAAAAAGAATAACTTTAAATAGGCACCTTATTTATTCCTTATAAAAAGGAGGCCACTTAGAGGAGTCAGTTGTAGTGTCATTTTGTGAGAGTGTGAGATGTAAGTGTGTGTGAGTTATAATGGAGAGTGAGTATCCTATCTTATGTTCCTACAAGCTTGGTAGAGGCGATGAGCATAATTGCTTCGATCTACAATCACCATAGGAATAACCCTCTTTAATGCAAAACATGTACTTTTAAGTATTCATAAGTTTATTGTTTATAAACATTAGAAAACTTTTATTTCTACATTTTGAACAGTTTATTTTTAATTTGCAGACACAATTTCTATAAGCTTATTAGACAAACATAACAATCCTGTAAGCAATAATAAAGAAAATGTAAGATGCTTTTAGTGCTTTCTTGTGAGATCGACACGCTATTCATCAATTTATTACTTGATATGATAATGTGAGCTTGTGTTTTAAATAAAATTTATACTTAGAAAAAATTAAACTACCATATGATATTTGATTAGTGACTATAAACATAAGTTAAATCTTGTGATTCCCGCCGCATCACTCTAAGCAAAGTAGAGGTCACAACACCATGAAGTAAAGCAAACCTAGATGGGCCTAGGGCTATAGGATGAGGAGAAATTATAGAAATATGCATCAATAACAGAGAAGAGGGTCCTGCTTTTCCAACTCCTTTCACCTTTTCTTACTTATCTAATTAATTAGATAGTTATAAGAATAATTAGCAATTAAAAACATATTAAAAAACCACTTAAAAATAATGAAATAATTAATAGTGTAAATAAAATTAAATAATTAGTTATTTTAAATAATAATTAAATTATTAATTAGATAATTATCATTACAATTAATATTATAATACTTATTAAAATAACACCTAAGTAAATAATTTGATAATTAATATTATAATTAATAAATAAATCATAAATTAAGCTATTGGATAGTTAAATTAACTTATATTTATATTATTCATAATTATAACTTATTAATTAAAATTGAAATAAATAAGTAACTCCTTTAAAACATAAATATCATATGATTTAATTATCTTAAATCCTGAATAATATCTTCAAATAATTTTATATAATTTAAAATTTTAATAAATTCAATTCAATTAATAAAATTTTATTTAAATTAAGTCCTAGCTTCAACTAAATAGGCCCTAAGTTCGAAAAAATTACACGCCCAATTTTGAAGCTAAAAGATCATAGTTATTAAATAAAAAATGCTCTAACATTTTTTGGCAAAAGGGACCAAATTCATGGCCCACTGCCCGCTGACCCCCAGGAAAGTGGACACGCGTCCCGGTCCGGTTCAACCAGAATTATCGTTGCTGAACCGGATCGAAAATGTGCAGAAGATGATTTGGACTAAAAACTGAGAAATTAAAAAAGCCTGATATACGAAAATGCCCGCAGCGGAAGAAAAGGTGGGCGGAGGTCGACGGAGAAAACTCACAAAAGCAACTCGACAAAGAAAAGATAGAGAGAGATAGCAAGAGAGAGAGAGAGAGAGAGAGAGAGAGAGAGAGAGTTGCTATCTTACCCCATCTTCCGAGCCTTCCTTCTGCTAGAGCTCCAAAAGCTCAAAATTTTTACTCCGAATCAAAACTTATTACCCTCGTCCCCTTTCCCTGGGCGTAATGCTCCCCTTTTCTTCTCTGTTCTGGATCTGAAACCCTCCAGCTACCAATCCGATGCCATCGCACTCTTCCTTCCCATTTTCACATCTATTATCTGAATCTAGGGATTAGGGCTTAGGATTTCAGGCCTTTTCTCTATTTATCACTGTCAAAACCCTTGCAATGAAGGTGCCGTGCTGTTCGGTTTGTCACTTGAGGTACAACGAGGAGGAGCGAGTACCGTTACTTCTCGATTGCGGGCATGGATTCTGTAAATCGTGCCTCTCCCGCATGTTCGCGGCTTCAACGGACACCACCCTCTCTTGCCCTCGTTGCCGTCACCCCACCGTCGTCGGGAACAGCGTTCATGCCCTCCGAAAGAATTTCCCTATCCTTTCCCTGCTCTCTTCATCCCCATCTTCCCCGTCGTTTGAGTGCGACTTCACTGACGGAGAAGACGCTAGTGTCGCTGCCGCGACGGAGGACGACGAGCCTGCTGACAGCGAGGACGATGATGACTACTTCGGCTCTCGCAGCCGTCGCCGCCGTGGCCGACTATCCCGCCCTTCGGTTTCTGGATGCTGCTCGAGCTCCGCGGGCGCTTCATGTATTCCCATTGACCTTAGCTCGCACCATGACCTCAAACTACTGCGCCTGCTAGGAGAAGGCAGGACTGGGCAGGAGACTTGGTCTGCAGTGCTCTATGGCAGCTCGTCTGTTTCCAATGGTGCTCCTTCTGGTTCTGGTGGGCGGTGCAGGCACCAGGTTGCGGTAAAGAGGGTGCCAATAACGGATGATATGGATGTCGTTTGGGTGCAGACTAGGCTGGATAGCTTGAGGCGTGCCTCAATGTGGTGTAGGAATGTTTGCACATTCCATGGAGCACTCCGTTCTGATGGGTATCTCTCTCTCATCATGGATAGATACAACAGCTCTGTTCTAGCTGAGATGCAACAGAACAAAGGGAGGCTAACGTTGGAACAGATTCTAAGGTTCTTAACTTCTATTTACTTTCTCAAATAACGCGCCAAAACAATATATTCTTATTTTTTCGTACCCTTTCTCAAAATTTGATGCTGTTGGGCAGAGTCTAGGGGCTTAAGACTGAAATTCTCAGGTACTTTCTTTTATTAAGGAAAGCTGTATCTTTTGAGAGTTGTCTTTCCTTTTGTTGTCATTAACTTTTAATTTGGGAAGTATTTTTCTTGTAACTTTTGGAGGCCTGAATGAACATGAGGCATTTGGGAAAAAAAATCTTGGAGAGAAGGGTTACTTGGTTGTTATCTGTTTCTGAAGTTGCAGAATTGGTCATAGATATTTTCATCTGTAAAGTGCTTTAGTGCTAGCTTACTCAGGAAGCGATATTGAAAAAAAATAATGTATAATTTGAGAGATCCTCAGATTTGGATTTATATATGTTGATTATGCATGCCATTTTTAACATATGAAATGTCTTCTTATCCCCCTTATTTAGCCATTTTATTTGGGCTACTCTAATGCTAAGTTTCCTTTTGCGTTATTTATGCTGATAACATTGGACTTTATATCCTCTTATGTATATGAAGCAGCCACCTCATTTTGAGGCATTTTATTTTTGTGATTTGTTTAGATAAGCATGATCTACTTCTTTAAAAAAAAAGAAAAAGAAAAACAAAAAAATGATTATCTTGTTGATTTTTGTGGTTGGGCCTTTGGAGACATCTCATCATCAGAAATTAGCAGTTTCATAAGTTTTGAGCTATCAAGACTGGCCCTTCCATAACATTGGGCAGAAAAGAAGGGAAGCTTCTTCTTAAAGAAACATATGATAGCATTGTAATAGACCAGAAGTGTTTGACTTCTGCTAATGGCGTGTCATTGCATAATTAATTATTTCAAACTTCAGAAAAATAGAACATGAGAAAGGATTACATGTTATTCTCTTAGGAAAAATGGTTGACACAGTAACCACTTAGTTCTGCATTTTATGCAAGTTAAAGCTGGACAGTCAGTTATGCTTTCTACAGTAATTCTTCTTGAAGAGAATTTGTGTCGTTAAAAATGATTAATTTACTTTAATTGTGCTTGCCTTCCCTTCATAAAGGCTTTTCCTATTTTTCCTTGGTATAATTTCTTATTATGTTGACTAGTGTAAAGTTCTTCAGCTTGTATTTGATATAATTCTTTTGTGGGGCTTCAACCTGCTAGGAAGGGTACATTAGTTGATTGTGCTTCTGGACAATTTTGATTATTGTATTGTTTGTGCATTATATATTGAGAAAAAAGACTTTTTAAATCCGAGCTAACTGGATCTTGCTTTGTAGATATGGGGCAGACATTGCACGTGGTGTGGCAGAACTTCATGCAGCAGGTGTTATTTGTATGAATTTGAAGCCATCAAATCTTCTTTTGGATTCAAATGGGCGGGCAGTGGTTTCTGATTATGGGCTTCCTGAGATTCTGAAGAAACCTTGCAAGAAAGCTCGATCTCTTCCCGAGGAAAGCTCTTTAAAGATGCACTCATGCATGGATTGCACAATGTTAAGTCCACATTACACAGCTCCAGAGGCATGGGAACCTCTGAAAAAGTCGTTGAATTTATTTTGGGATGATGCTGTTGGTAGTGTATCTGGGGAGTCTGATGCTTGGAGTTTTGGATGCACCTTAGTTGAAATGTGTACTAGTTTTGTTCCGTATGTGAAGTCTCATTCTTCACTTTTTCTCAGTAATTTATTTTATTGTGAACACCATGGTATGAGTAACAATCTTTATGTAGATGGTCTGGCTTGGGCTCAGAGGAAATTCATCGTGCTGTTGTCAAAGCAAGGAGCTTGCCTCCACAATATGCAAGTGTGGTTGGTGTTGGAATTCCTAGGGAGTTGTGGAAGATGATTGGAGAGTGTCTGCAGTTTAAAGCTTCAAAGAGACCTACTTTCCATGCAATGTTAGCAATATTTCTTCGGCACTTGCAAGGGATTCCTAGGAGTCCACCTCCTAGTCCTGAGAAGTAATTTCAGTCTGTCGTTCACTTTCCGGTTTTTACATGTTCGTTTTTCTTTATTGCCCTTTATATGTGCTGTGAAGTGGTTAGACTATATTTATTTATTTATTTTGATTGTAATTAAACCTATCGTTTTGTAGATTATGCCCTAGAGGGCTGATGGTGAATGTTTTGGATTAATTCTCATCATCTTATAGCCTGTATTGCGCTTATTAAAATTGTAATGATTAGTAGATTTTTAAGCATGTTTAGTTGCATATTAATGTTTTTTAAAGAATAAGATCAAAATCATGTTATATGAATATGAATATTAGGCAATAAAAAAGTTACCAAATTGATGTATAAAAATGAAAATTGTTAGATGGATATGTAGTAAAATGAGAAAGGATAAATTAAGGATTAGTTATTATTAGAAAGATGTTCAGTAGCAACTATTGAAAATATAATAGTGAAAAAAAAGATTTAGATGACTTGGAATGCATAATGGAGGCTGTAAGATTTTCTGCTGAAATTGTAGGTAGAATAATGTAAAAGCTTTAGTAGGGACATGTTTACATCACCATAACATAGTTAGAAGTTGTGAAACATTCTTTGTGTAAAAATAGAGTTAATATTTGTTAAGGCACTTACAGGGATGAATGGAGAAGTAGCTGACACTAACTAGTTGGGATAAGGTCATGATAATGATGATGTTGATTTTTATATTATCTTCAAATAGTGTATAAGAGATGTTTGTACAATTTGCTTGAGTTCAATTATGTAATATGATACAATAATTTTATTTTCAAATTGTTATTATTCAACTACCATGGAGGAAAAATTCAAATGTTTACTTTGTGTTTGCCTATCTTAAGTGTTTGTCATCATATTGAAAACTTCATTTAATTTCTGTCTACGATTGTCAATGTATAATCAAATTACAACATTTTAGATGCATTTAGTTTCTATCCAATGATTTTCTAGTTTAGATGTTTACTGTTTTTTCCCTTATTCCTTGCTTTGAAACCCATGTTGTAGTGAATCTATTCATTTCTGTGATGTACCCTGATCTTTCTTTGTCCCTGACCCTACCCCCCATTGCAGTAGTGTCATGAAGATTGCTTCAACAAATGCTATAGAACCATCCCCTACATCTGTATTAGAGGTTTTTCAGGTTAATCCTAACATCTTACACAGACTTGTATCAGAAGGGGACTTATCTGGTGTCAGGTAAGTTTTTTTTGAAATTCATGTTTGTGGTAGATGCACAATCTCTTTTGATGATTCAAATTGTTGTTTGTTTTCTAGAGAATTTCTTTCAAGGGCAGCATCAAAAGGTGATAGCAATGCAGTTTGTTCTTTACTAGAGTCACAGAATGCTGATGGCCATACTGCCTTGCATTTAGCGTGCAAGCAGGGTTCTGCTGAACTTGTTGAAGCAATTTTGGCATACAAAGAAGCCGATGTGGATATTTTAGATAAAGATGGTGATCCGCCCCTTGTGCTTGCATTAGCATCTGGTTCTTATGAGTGTGTTTGCGCTCTCATCAGTAGATCTGCTAATGTAACTCATAGGCTTAGGGAAGGTTTTGGTCCTTCAATAGCTCATGTTTGTGCTTTTCATGGTCAACCAGAATGTATGCGTGTAAGATTTTTTAACTTATTGTGTAATATGGGGTCATGTTATAGTATTTGATTACCCCTTTCTAACTTGTAATTTGTTTGAATTCAATAGGAGTTGTTGTTGGCTGGAGCTGATCCCAATGCTGTTGATGATGAAGGTGAATCTGTTCTGCATAGAGCTATTGCCAAGAGGTACTCCGATTGTGCTAGAGTCATATTGGAGAATGGAGGTTGCAGATCCATGAGTATTTTAAATTCCCAAAGAAAGACGTAAGCCCCCGCCCCTTTGTTCTTTTGAGCAGCCTATGTTTTTTTCTCTCTATTTGTTAATTTGTTACTTTAGCTGCTTATAGTTGAAATAGGCTCTGAAAAATATATATATATATATACATAATTGAACTTTTGCATCATTTCTCAATAACTTGTCCAGAACAGCCACAATACAAAAAATGTTCTCAACGAAGACCATGCTTAGTGTTGTGGCTGTTTTAGAGAATTAGCCGAGAAGGAAATACATGATTTACTAATAGTTTAATTTCCATGGAGAGAAAACAGCATGGCTTAAATTCCATTTGTATGGATGTCCTGGCAGCTTGGAAGAAAATAATAACAGGTTAACTAGGATAGATTCCTTTGCTTATAGACAGCTATTTGTTTGGTTACATGCAAAAAGTGGAGAGTAAAATATGGGGGAGGTGGATCACTTAAACTCTCTAGTTGGCGTGGAAAGTGGGAAGTGATGTCTTCCTTAGGAAGTGACGAGTATATTACAAAGTTTTTTAACTTTGATCTCTTATGCTCTGAAGTCATGAAAGTCATTAAATGTGGTACTCTTAATTTCATGAGAAATTGTAATGCCACTCACTCAAGCACATGCACATAAGTTCAGTCTACATGTAAATAAATAATATAATTATATCAATATAACAACTCAATTTCATGTATATTATATTTTATGAGCACTATTTTCTTATATCTATCTTTACGTATTACAATAGTATGCATGCATGTGTGTTTGTAGAATAATAATATCTATTTACATATATGATGGCATCTTTAGTAGGATTATTAGCCTCTTAAACAGAACAATAAAAATATAAAGTGCCAATTCCCTGGCCAACCAATAGTCTTTTAAGAAGTGACATTCTCAATTTTCACTTCTAAAAGTGGGAAGTGCCATTTCTTCTTACTTATGAATAAGCAAACTTACCCTAATGGAGGACATTGGCAATACTGGAAGATGTAGATTTATTGGAATTACAGTAAATGATTATCATGAGGCTGAAGTATAAATTGAAGGCAGCAAACAAATCTTAAACTCTTGTGGCTAGAAATAGGCAAGGAATCGCATTTCCTGAGGGAGCATTTTTAAATAATTGCAGATTAAATTTATGTTTTGAAGTCTTGAACATAATTATAAAAAGATAAAAAAACTGATCAATGAAAACACCAAATAGCGACCCCATAATGTTCTATTCTACTAAAATATTCAACATGGATTCTATTTGGAGACTTTGATGATTTGAACACATAAACTTCTTTTTAATGGCTGGTTGTCATATTCATAGTATTTGACAATCTAGAAGCATGTGATTTTGGTTTAGCTGTCTGAATACATCAAATATGACCTGTAATCTAGAAGATCTCTAGTTTCTTTATGAGATGTTGAAGATGCTGCCATGATAAATTATGCATGTATGGAGACTGGAAAACAAACTGAAGTGATCCTATTTGGTCAGTTTAGTTGTTTTGGTTCTATATTTATCTATCAATTTTTGGCACAAATTTTTGTATTTCTTGGTTCAGCTTTGTCAAGCAACTAAACTGCCTGGTAACTAGAATTACTTTGTTTGGATTGTAAATTTCTAATTCTATGGATTTTGGACCAGAATTTTGTAACTTAGTTAATAATCCATGATACATGATGTTTTTAGAGAAGACAATCTACATTTTCTGGGCCTAGCCCAAAGTTTGATGTGCATAGTGAAATTTTAGTTTTCAAAAATTAAACCAAATGAATTTAATTAATGTTTGTATGTTCTCTTTCAGTTTTGGAAGACAGTTTATTTGGGTCGTTTTGGGAATTTACAGAATCTAAATTGATCAGTCCAGCCAATCCAATGAATTGAACTAAATGGAATTGACTGATTGCACACTTTGATTTAATAAAATTTGTGATCCGCTGCATATTTATAGCATATTTGTCAGAGTTTCCATTGTTTGAGTGATTCTTTTGTTGAAGCTTCAGATCTTTTACTTGTTTGACTTGCTTGCATTCTTTTTCTTCTGACAATGAAACAGCCCTCTGCACTTGTGCATAGAGTCATGGAATGTGGCTGTGGTCAGAAGGTGGGTGGAAGTTGCATCACGTGAAGAGATTGATGAAGCCATTGACATTCCTAGTCCTGCTGGAACGGCATTGTGTATGGCTGCCGCTCTTAAAAAGGACCGTGAAGCTGGTAGGTTGGATCAGTATTGTGCTTATTCCTGTATTTCTTGTATGTCCGGTTTAGCAAATTATAGTGTGCGTATAATTTGCATAAAGATTTTGTTATAAATTATAATATTCTGATGGAACTCTGATTGTGTTTTATTTTCAAGTTGTATGCATGCTTTTTTTAATGGAAAGTGATATCTTTCTTATGATCTGCTGTTTTTGGGTTGAAATGATTCTTAGTTTAAGAAGGGCATGGCCTAATACTACCTGGGAATCTTAATTAAACTGGAAAGCTGGAATGATGGTGATCTGGGATTGCAGAATGAGTTTGACAACCCTTTCTCTCAAATCCTTGATATAAAAGCGGTGTGGTATGCTCCATATGATTGTTTGATCCTTGTAACACAAAATGAAATATCTAAACTATATACTGATAGCCTTGATTTATAATAGTAGTACCGAATAAACATTAATGGACCTCTTACAATAGGAAAATCTTACTTTGGAATTATCATTATTATATTTTAATTGGCCAAACAAAATCCAAAGCATGGAAAGAAGAGATGAAAATTGGAACTAGATAGATTGTACTTGAGGGGGAAAGATTTGAAATGCACAAGCAAGACTATTGAATGAAACTTTACTTAGATGGACTACTCCTGAAGATGGCTTGCCCTTTGTTCTTGCTTAGATCACCTCCTTGGTTCTTCCTTGCTTTGTTCTTCTCCGTTGACTTTGATTGCATGAATTCTTGATGCTTCCTCTCTTTTTGGACTTGTACTTAATTCCTTCAATTGTATGGCAAATTATCATTCCTGCTTATTGAAGAAATGATTCATTGAATGCATGACACACCATTACAAAAGCCCCTTCTTTATATTTTATAGCTAGGGGTGTAAGTGAGCCAAGCCGGCTCGAGTTTAACTCGTTAACAAGCTCACAAGTCAAGCTTATCGAGCAACGAGTTTGAGCTCATATATTAAACAATATTGAGCTCAAGCTTGGCTCGGCTCGATTCATGAGCTCATTGAGCCGCTCGATTAATTTAAGATATATTTAAAAATTCATTTAAATTAATATTATATAATATATTTTAATTTTTTAAATTAATTCTATTTTTAAAATAAAAATTATAACAAAAATTTAATTTAAAACTAAGAAATTGACCTCAACAATCGAGTCAAACTTGAGCTATCCAAACAAGTTCGAACCTATAAATTTTTTAATGAGCCGAGCTTGTGCTTAGTAAATAAGTTTGAGCTCAGTAATAACTAAACAAGCTTAGCTCTATCAGACAGATACTCGAGTCTTTTATATCCCTCTTTATAGCTATAATAGTCTGTTAATATAAATAGAGTAAATCTAATGAAAATCTTGATGACTGCTTATGAAAGAAGGGATTTTTCATAAATGATAACCACTTTCCTAACAAATGCTATCAAAACCATAAAAATCAAATGGATTAGCTTTTTGACTTATCAAAAACCCTCCCATGCTTGGTTATGTTGTTGGGATTTGTTTGAGTGAGTTTATGAAAAGGAGTTTTATTTATTTATTTATTTATGCAACCATCTTCCTCTCCTTTTAGACTGCTTAGGGTTGCTTTTTACTCATGCAAAATCTCTGTTTGCATGCTTTGTTCAAACCTTTTTTTATGATATTGATTACAAAAATTGTAATTAATTCTCTAGAACTCTAATTTTTAGCCTTTCATCTTTCTCTCATTCATCTTTGATTATGCAAATTGTAATTAAGCGTCTTAACTTTTTTCTGTCTCAATTGGAGGGCACAAACAAGTGTGTCACTTGATCGCTTGCTGGTGGTAAATTGAACTTTGATCGGCTTGAAAAAATAGAAGAAGTTAGTTTAAGAAGCATGGGTCCACAAAAACATGGTATGACCTGACATGAATGCTCTGCATTTCTTTAGAAGTAGACATGAATATGGATGTAATGGGATTATTTAACAAATGTATTTTTGCTTAAACCAGTTTAATTTGCTTATAATTTCCATTCAACCAAAAGCTTTTTGAATTCAATTTATCCTTGATTTTATATTTTTAGTTGCAGACAAATGTTACTGATAAGGTGATAAGCAATCAAAGGCAGTTGATATTATGGGATTCGTTTTCCTAATTATTTGTAAATTCTGATTAAGGTGGTTATTTTTTATCTTTCATTGGTAGGTTATTTGACCTTATGGACAAATTATGTGGTAGGATAACCAAAGATCTGCAAAACAAATTGTATCCATATGCATCCATTCTTCTAAGCATTGTGTTTAATGTTGTTTTGCAGAGGGTCGAGAATTGGTAAGAATATTACTTGCTGCTGGCGCAGATCCAGTAGCGCAAGATGAACTGCATGGCCGAACGGCCTTACATATAGCAGCTATGGTTAATGATGCAGAGCTGGTAAAGGTATAGATCCACACATTGAAAAAGAAGTAACAAATGATTTGTGTAGCTTGTATAATTTTTTGAGCTCTTGGAAACTGATAATAATCTGCACCCTGCCTTTGATTGCCATAGATTATTCTCGACACAGGCGTTGATGTCAACATAAGGAATGTTCAAAATACAACACCACTTCATGTTGCTCTCAACCGAGGTGCAAACCAATGCATTGATTTACTTTTATCAGCTGGAGCGGACTGCAATTTGCAGGTATATATGAAGTTCGGCCTCATTGAAATTTTGCATGGGTGCAGTCATTTCTGTTTTTTTGTTTTTTTAGGTGTAAATGTATATTTGCGTTCATCTTTTGTGGGGCATGCATACTTTTGCGACTGAACATTGATGCATGTATGATGTACATATACATGCACTGAAATTCTCCCTTAATTTAATATGATATTTAGAAACTAGTAAAGTTATCCTAAAAATTGCTCAATGCAAGATGAAAAATTTGAGGTTTGGTCCCAATTAATGCTTTGAGGACATTTTAACTGGCTAGTTAAGCTAATTTAGGTAAACATATATTTTTTTACCTTTTATTCTTCTCCTTATGTTCAAAAATATGGATCAAAACTTTGGATTGGCAGTTTGGCCCGTGTGAGGAATGGGATGTGTCACTTGCAGGGCGTAATGTCAGTTAGAAATGACTAAAGGCAAGGAAATGTATCTGGAATGTAATATTTTTTACAGCTCTCTTTGTTTGTATAACTTGCAGTTCCTTTCATCATGGGAAGAGCCATTATTTTTTCTGTTTTCCATGCTCGTCTCCACTATAAAAGTGGGTGCTTGGAGTGTTTTATGCCTCCTCAGAAGTTTTCCTGTTCATGTTAAATGCATTATAAGCTGTAAATGGGGCGTTGAAGAATGATTTGAAGCCATTTTTTAGTAGTTTGGCTAAAGAAACCGTTTGCCTCCATTTTTGAGTAAACTTAGCTAAGGGTGGCATTACCATCTTACGATTTGTTTAGGGCAGTATTTTGCCTGCTTTGCTTTATGAAACAGAACCATAAAATTATTTGTTGTACTATTTTTTATCTGAGTTTTTTTTTTCGTTCAAAAATGGATTTTTGAAACCTTTAGCCCCTCTTGTGTTTGCTGTTTTCGGCTGTTTTGGGCAATTTTTTTTTTTTTTTGACAAGACCCAATTTATTCAGTGTTATTACACCACACGCCCATTGAACTATGTTGCCTCTCTCATGGGAGTCGCAGTATATATTTTTGGCTGCTATTTTTCTAGAGCACAAGCTTGCTTGATCAGTGAAGAGCAATATCTGAAAAGGTAAGTTGGTATCGTCATCTTCCCTGCTATACTCTTGAAACTGGCTCAAAAAGGTGTATGGCCCTTTTTTTAACCTTCTTACTCTTCAAAAACAGCTTCGAAAATGTGATGCTGAAAATCAAATATTTTTTGAGTTAGTTTCTTGTTATAGCAGTCAAATCTATTGGCATGTATCAGGATTGAGCAACTTATTGAGAATAAATACATGAAATGCTAATTATATTTATTCAAATAGATTCCTTAATTACCTAATTAATCAGTTTTCTATTTTGAGTGGTTAATCTATTTGAATCCCATTCCTTTTTTTTTTTTATGACTTGTTGACTAGTTAAACTTGAATCCCATTTAATCCAGATTTCTGTTTAGGTAGATTTTGATTAAAACCTTCACTGCCTGGATACCTCATTTTTTTGTGTATTTACCCTTTTTTCCTTTGTCATGTTTGTCAATCAGCTAGCTGCTTTAATTGCTTCACGGTATCAAGGCTTTCGATGCATGTCATACATGCATAAGAATGCATAAATCATTATGTTTGTTTTATTATCCAGTGTTGGTAGATTTCTTGCCTGAGTTCTGCATGCTTGTCTTTCGCTAGTGGTTTTGTAGGTTGCAAACAAATTTCTGTTTAAAATATTCACTTTATATTGTATTTTCAATTGTAATTTAAGTGTGCTGTCTTGTTTAGCACAATTATAGTGCTTATTTGTCGTTGTAATTTGTATATTTTGATTTTCAGTGGAAAGTTTGGTAATATATCATTGAAGGTTATTTTTTTTTTTTAATTATTATTATTATTTTTTCATTCAAGGCTAACTTTCTATGTATGTGTTAGGAGTATATATGAACAATTGAAACAAGTTTAGCAAGTAAGCTTTAATATGGGAAAAAAAGGATGGGGGAGCCTCCGCCACGTGAGACAATGTTAAGATATTTTTTGTGATCATGGTTAAGGAAATTGAATTAAAGGCCGGTCAATAACCCATTTTAATGAAGAGGGTTGGCAAAACTTAATGAAGCATTTTCATGAAAGAATAATATGTGAATATGATAAAAATCAACTGATAAACAAATGATATCAACTAAAAAAAATAGGAATTATGGAAGAAGCTAAAGTGAGGGTCCACTAGATTGGGTTGACATCTTAAATGGAAGACAATTGATGAATCCGATGATTGTTGGAAAGAAAAATCGAAGGAGAACATTATATATATATATATATATATATATATAACACTTAATTTTATATGTTGATCATTCGGAAATTGTATTATGGATTGGAGGTTGTTCCAAATGCAAAGAAGGGTTTGATATTGTGCCATGTATGCTAAATTAGAAGAGAAGCTTGACTCAATGTACAAGGGTTTTGTTGCTGCTGTGCCCATATTTGGACTCCCAGCTAAGGGTCTCAAATCTTGTCAATGGGTCGGGTTCGGATTCAACCCAACTTTGACCTAACAAATTTTGACCCTACCCAAACCCAACCTGGTTTAGGAATCAGGTCACTTTTCCTAACCCGAACCCCTCCCGGTTCGAGTTCGGTTCAACCCGACCCGACCCATAACAACAATTATAACAGAATGCCTATAGGCAACATGCAACATCTAGTAAAACCCTACAACAGGGAGTGCCAACATTAAGATTATAAGATGAACCACTAAGCATTTACTGCATAATAACTCTAAATAGCATGCCAAATAGCCGCAGACAGGAGTACAATCCTTCAACAACAGACCTAAATCCTTCAACAACATGTCAAAAATATACAAACCCCTAAAAAATTGAAAGGAAAAATATGGCAATATCTGATGCCCTAATCGACATGTCAAAAACCATAACTGCTTCAAATTGGAAGGAAGAACGAAGAAACTCTAAATTGACAGTAACAAAACAAATAAAAAAAATGAGTATGAAATAGATACCCTAAAATCATAATGGCAAAACTCATACTTATAAATGTTAACGCCGACACAGAGGGACAGAGTGCAAACAACCACAAAGCTGACAACACACTAGAGGATTAAGATTTAAGATATAATGATAGAGGAACCGAGGAGGCGAGGACGCCGAGTAGGAGGAGATCGACAAGTGGTAGGAAGCACCACGAGAAAGAGAGTGCCAAGCACCCTAGCCGCCTAGTGTCGAAGGCTTGAAATAATGCTGCAAGCTAAAGCCTCTAAACGTCTAAGCCTAAATCTACGTGTGGCAAAGCTGGTCGAAAATGGGTTACAATTGGGTTTTCGAGTTGACCCGAACCTGACCCGGAAATTAAACCGGGTCGAAAATGGAACCCGAACCAGACCCGTTCTAAAACCGAGTTGATTTGAATCCGAAAAATTTGGGTCGGATTAGAGCAAGTTTTCATGCTGTATAGATTATTGACACCCCTACTCCCATCCCAGTTTTGAAGATATGTGGATGCGTATGGAGATTCTGAATAAATAGAGAATTATAATGATTATTTAGAAGAATCATTAAATAATAAGGGCGCTCATATTGAATGTTTCCATTCCAAGCACCAACCATCATTAGCTCCTGTGGATGGAAGAAAATTGGGATTTGGGGTTGGATTTTCTGGAAACTAAATTTCACAACTAGTTGCTGCATGCACTAATATTTGCTCTGGTCAAATACACCGCAACCAGTATTTGAATAGCCATTACTTGTTGCTGTCACTAAAGTACCTGATCAAATCAAAGAATTTTTTGAAAATATTTATTTACTCCATGAAGCTTCTTGAAAATCCTAATAAGAGAAGTTTTTATTGGCAGTGGTTGCCGAGTGAAGTGTTCATTTTCTTCATTATTTTTTTTAAATATCGTGCTGCATGAGTTTGTTTATTGTTAGGTCTTTTAATTTAGTTGGCTATTTCATGTATACTTATAGCGGTATAGGATAAGAAGTGACTATAATTTTCCCTGCATGAAGACAACCTTTTTTTAATGTGAATTGTATATATAGTGTTTCTTTTTTCTTTCTTGTGAAATTGATTCGTGATTTTAGTGTTGGTTCATTACTAGTTTATGAATAATAGGAAGAGGAATGGGCATATTGTGATTAATTTTATTTATGTTATTTACATTTTCTTCAAGTTATGTTGTTTTCCTGCGTTACGATTTCAATTTAAATCACCATGCTGTGTCATGAGAGTATGAGTGTCCTTCAGGGATTATCATCGTGTCTATTTGACATATTTGATAGGAGGCAACCTGTAGTTTTTAATTGAATTGCCCGGGTAACATGGTCTTTCAACCCTCTGTCTCTGATAAATTAGACGCAGTAGGTTCGGATGATCGAGTCATGAGATTTTAATGAAGTTGACCACTCACCTTGATTTATTTCCCTCTTTTAGAAACAAAAATTATAACCACCCACCAACCCACAATGCTGTTGATGTCTTCAAATATAAGTACTCTTTGATATAAGGCCTGTGATGCAATTAACTATGGGGTTTTGTGCCCAAAATAAAACTTGATCTTCTTGAATTTAAATAAACTGTGGATAGCTCACATTTGGTCTAGGTGAATATCTTGGAAAATACAATAGTCCACCTTTGAAACCTCACTACCTTATGCTCCTTTCTTGAAACTCCCACAGAGAGTGAGGGTCACTCAAGCTTATTAGAGCTTTTAAGCTGATACTAGTGTTATTGGAAACTCCATCATGCCACTACTATTTTTATTATTAGACAATGCTTCTTTCTACATAACTTTAATGAGTTTCATACTTTTATTCATAACGTTTTTCTTTAGGCACGTTAAATTAGTGGTTGTACTTTGATCACACATCTTAATAATATATTGAAACTGTATAAAAATCCTTTCTTAACTAAATTAATTGCCTTGGTGTTGAAATTATCTCTAAAGTCAATCTTTTTGAAATCCAAATTTATTCTCCAATATTATGTTCCATTATGTTCTCATATTATTTCCTTGCGCTCATTATTATAATGGCATCACAATACTTTTTCATTATTTATTTGACATTCTCCTTGTTATTTCATTGAAAGGATTTATAAATCAAACTACTTCAATAGCTGTCATAAGCCTTCAAATTGAAAAGATATTTTCTTATTTGGCCTTGGAGTTTCATTATGTGCTTTTTAAAGCTTATCAACTTCACTTTTATCAATCAATCTATGATGTACCTGATTCTTTTCATCAGTCTTCATTCTTTATCCTTAAATATCTTTATAGTATTTTGAACTTTGTTTAATATCTTTATTTCTATTCAAGATAGTATTTACATTCTAGTCTATCTAGTTTGATCAATGTTTTTATAGATGTCTCATCTTTTTAGCTATTATATATCTCCATTCTCATTCCTTAGATTTAGTCTATGGTGTATCTCTCTATTTGGAATTCTTTGAGTTAAATATACTTTAATTTTAATATGATCTTATGACTTCTAAATTGGTGGTCACTTGGGTTTTGATAATAGCTTCTTATGACACTTGTTGTGTTGCAGGCCTTTGCAATTAGGCCCACAAGTAATCAAAAAAGTCAGGGTTAGGCGTAGTATTGGAAGTACTTGTTTTTATGCCCTTGTTTCCCTTGGGTGTATTTTTTAGAAGTGCTTGTTGTTTTTCTTTCAAGAAATAAAATTTTCCCTGGAAGTTGCTGCGAAGCTTTTACATCTCATTGGGAAAGAAACCATTATAAAATAAGAGCAAATTATTTGAGCTTTTGTTGAGACCTTGTAATTGTGGATTTTTTGCTTTTAATATTTCTATCTGAAGTCAAGCAGCTCTTATATCCTTCGTAATTTGTACCTCCTTTTAGAGAACAATAATTTGGCACTTATTTTCTGCCAAATCTCCCCTCTTGCATGTAGGGTGGGGAGTTTAATGTGCAATGAATTTGTTGAAAGCATATGGATCAGCATATCTGCTCCATGTAATTATCTGAATCATAGCACAAATTTTCTGGCCTTTTTTTTACAAAGGTTAAAATAGTAGCTGTCATCCTAATTGAAGTGCGTAACTACTTAGTAATATTTGAAGTCCAAAAATACATATATTTATGTATATTTAATTAAATTTACTAAGTTAAATATAGATCTGGTGGGGTTGTTAATGCCAGTTATGAATTTGCTAGTTGTTAGGTAGACAGTAGATTATAATACATCTTTGAGCATCTATCTGCCTAATTTTGATTTCGTCTCACTGAATGCTTAGAAAAAGCGCTTCCTTCTCTTGTAACAATCTCTGCCTTCTGGTGAACACTTATGTTATGCTGATGGTTTATTTCAAAATGCTCTTTCAAAGAAATTCACTTTTACTATTTATAACAGTTTTCTTTTTTCTTGTTTAGGATGATGATGGTGATAATGCTTTTCATATAGCTGCTGATGCAGCGAAGATGATACGAGAAAATCTTAATTGGATTGTTGTTATGCTACAGTATCATGATGCAGATGTGGAAGTTAGAAACCACAGGTATGTGCCACACTGATTATCACAAAAAAACTAACTTGAGGAAATCTTTTCTTTTTGCACATGTAGCTAGGGAGCATAAGAGCTGTTATTCATAACGAGGTAGTTTTTACGCTGCTATCATGGTATGTTCTAGTTCTTATGGTTTGCTTCTTGTCTCAATTGCCTTACAGAAGAGCTATTCTTATGGTTTGCTTCTTGTCTCAATTGCCTTACAGAAGAGCAATAGCTGGATGATAGTGATTGATAATAGGGTATGATTCAGACAAAATTATTTTTGCCTTGCTTAGCAGGAGCCCCATACTGAAAGGAAAAGGTTTAGATACTAACAAGAACTAGGGTGATGATGAGAACAGTAAACATCATGATTAGCTGCTGTTAATGATTCTGAAGATATGCTAATACATTTACATGCAACTAATACTTGATTTTAAGCCGTTGTTCTAAATAAATATTGTTGGCTCAAGAAAAATAGTACGAATGCATGAATCTCACTTTATAGACATAGGATTCCATTCTCCTTAAGGCATATCGTAATTAACCAGATTTCCCCTGAGGGTAATATCAGGGTTTAATTAGATCTGAGTTCTTACTTGCCATGAACGCTAGCACTCATTGTTAATTATTCTTCTTAACACGTAAGAGAGAACTCTTGATTAAGGATGAATAAATTTTTGGTATTTTAGTCCCAATTATGGGAGAAATCGAGGTAAACCCGATCAAGATCCTATGATTTCGTTATCCCGGGTATACCAAATGTTTCAATTTACCAACACTAACAATCATTGATCATAGTATCCATGGAATCTTATTAGCAGTCATGGGTTGCCTCTTCTCAGAGATCCCAAATAGATTGAGGTGATTAGATGTGAGTTTTAATTTATCGGGTTTTGAGATTTACATTTATCAAAATACCTAATAGGTGGTTTGGTTTGGGATTTGTGACTTCATTTAGAAGTTACGCAGAAGTTTGAATTGAAGCGGGTCTTACAACTTATATTAAGAAATAGCTTGAGTGTGTAAATTTGGGTTGGGACCTACGACTTTCATTGAAAGTAGCTTTTAAAGTATGTTTTACGGTTTCTATTAGAAGTAGCCCAATTAATTTTTAATTTGGTTGACAGGTTTCACGACTTTGTTAGAAGTTGTCTGTAGATTTAATTTGGAATGGGATTTACGACTCTACTTATTTGTGTATTTCAAAGATGAGTCTTACAACCTAACTCTATAGCAAGACTGCCCAGAGATTTAATTGTTTTGGTAGGTCTTACAGCTTCTCTTTAGAAGTTGCTTAAAAGTGGGTCTTATAATATAATCTTTTATTTTAAGATGCCCATTAATTTAAATTTGATTATTTGGAGGTTTTTATATTTTATTTGGAAATTTCTTAAATAATAGGTTTTTTAACTCTTATTAGAAGTTGTCTAGTTATTTGGGTAAGACGGATCTTACTGCTTCCTTATAGAAGTAGCTCATTGGTGGGTCTTACAATTTAGCCCTATAGACTAAATTGTCTGTTAGCTTTGTTTGGATTTGGGGTAGGTCTTATGACTTCTCTTAGGAAGTTATTTGAAAATTAGTCTTACTACTTTACTTAGAAGTGACCCAATAGTGGCTCTCAATGTTTAAAATTACTTAATCGAGTATTGAGGCTTTTTTTCGTTCGTGAGGCGAGACATAAGCCTCAAGGCGTTTTTAGGCGTAAGCCTCAAAATCAAAAGATTGCGTAAACATAAAATGATAAATTTTTTATTTACTAATAAGTAAAAAATATAAAATATAAAAAGACACAAGATATAAAGTGAAATCAAAATATCTCAGTAATAAGACAATATGAAATATAGTTCAACTCAAATTCTATCTTTTCCAAATCACAGTATATCAAACACCTAAACATAATATTTAACTTATTCTACATTAAGAAAACTTATACAAAGCATGCACTCATGTAGAAGCAAACTAACACTAACAACTATTACTGAAGATGCATGGGGGTAGGGGGACGAACCAAATCTTATTATGCAATTTTAAACCATGATGAGTCTTACAACCTAATTCTTTATACTAGGATGCTCATGAATTTGAATTTGATTATTTGGATTTTAGGATTATTGCAATTTATTTAGTATTTTTTCCTAAAATGTGGGTCTTATTAATTTAATTAAAAGTGGTCGAATTGTGAGTCTTACAATCTAATCTTTTAGACTAGGATGTCCAATAATTTAATTGCTTGTTTGTTTAAGTGGATAACAGTTGTTTGTTAGCTTGACACCAAACTGTGATTTTTAGTTATTTACTGATGCAATCAATAATTTGGGAGAGGGACCCAAATTTTTTTATCACAAAAACAAACTCTTTCTAGGATGATAGAAAGACATAAAATACTCAAAAAATTGACAAAATATAACTAACAAAATGAAACACAACTTTAATATTATAAAAGGACTTACAAATAAGGACTCTTACAAACTTTGGCGCTTACAAATGTTTGACAAATTTATGACTTCAAAACAAACACCTAAAGAAGCTTTCATCCATTAGAAGAAGGATACAGATGAGGTGGCACTTGCGGAGAGACGAAAGAGGTTAGAAGCCGAGACGAAGGGTGGAAAGTACTCACAAGTCTTTCCTATAGAAGTTGAGAAGAAGAATGGAACAAGCTCGCAAGTTTTTCCAACAAAACCCGCAGGTTTATATTTCCAAAAATTATTCATATAACATAACTTAAAACAACCCAAAACATCTACTATATATAGACATGAGAGGGGAATACAAATAGCCACAATGACCTTTCATATTCATAATATAAATAAGGGAAATGAAAAGCCAACAGTTAACTCCATGAAACTAAGCACCAAAGCCACGGAAAAGCCCCCAAACAGCCACGGAAAAGCCCCCAAACAGCCACGGGAAAGCAGCCCAGGCGGAACCCGAACAAGCAACCGCGGAAACCCAAGAGGCTCGCACGGAATCGAGGCACCAAAGCACGGGAAAGGCCACCCAGCACAGAAAACTAGTAGCCAACTAGGGAAACCAAGGAGCCAAGGCATGGGAACCAAGGGCCATCCACGGGAACCAAGGAGCCATCTACGGGAACCAAAGGGGCAACAAATGGGGGGGAATGAATCTCAATTTATGAGCTAAAAAGGCTCTCTACTAGACATTCATGAGCTGATTCTAGTAGAGGACCTAGAAGTTCACCAAATTTATAATTCAAAATGTTTTGACCCCTCCTTGCCTACATCATTTACTAACAGTTTGTTTACTATTTTGACACTTATTAACCAACAGTTGTCATTGTGTGACACTAGTGTTTTTGGCTATAAGAGTTTTTAAAATACGAGAGTTTTAAAATTGTGATTAATATAATTAATTAGAATTTTTTTGTTAATTGATTAATTAATTATGTTATGAATGAAAATGTAGAAAAAGAAATATTATTTTTTCACTAATCAGACCCGTACAGACAACTCTCAATACTGCTCTTAAACTCTCGGAATAACAACTCAACCAACAAACAACTCTCAGCTCAAAATTGAAACCCACAAAAATTGAAACCCACAAACACTGTTCTTTAAATAAAACTCTCAAACTCAACATACTCAAAATAACACAATATTGTACAAGCTCTCCAATACTTTTGAATAAGGCTCAAATAGCACGAGCTCCTATAATAATCAAATGAAATTAATTAAGTATTGAAATTAAATTGATATCAAAATAAATGTTAATACAGACAAAAACACATACTATAGTAAACTACTAACACAAAAAAATAGAATTTCTGGTGCAAGAAAAGTAGAACTACTGGTGCAGGAAAAGTACACACTGAATCTGTCAAACATAAAGAAAAAAGAACTACTATAGCAAGAAACACTAATGTCATTCAACGACAACTGCTGGCTAGTAAGTGTCAAATTAGTAAACAAACTATTAGTAAACAATTGAAAACTACAATATGTTGTCAAGCTAACAAACAAATATTGTCCACTGACTCCACTCAAACAAACAAGTAATTAAATTACTAGGCATCTTAGTGTAAGACCCACTATTCGATCATTTCTAATGTCACGACCCGATCCGGCTAGCCTGAATTAATGGGGCGGGAGTAGATAGTCGTACGGAAAACACCGTAACATAAGACAATCATTTCATTTAAACTTTTATGACAAAACATCAATATCGTCAATCACATAAAAAGAAAGAGCACACTAAAACATCAATTAAAAGTTCATTCAATTTGATTCTTCTCACACAAAACTAAAAACATAAGCATCCACAATTACATAAACTCCAACAAATTGTTCAGATACAAACCACTAACTCAAACTCAAAACAGTAAACATAAAATCTTTTTTCTTGAGGTCCTCTATTATAGTAGGTGTACTGTCGTCTCGTAGTCATTACTTTTTAACAATATCTCCTGAAAAATATTTCCAATAATAGGATGAGCTAACGCTCAGAAGGTGATAAACATTTATTTTAAATTCATAAAATAATTTTTTTCTTTCTTAAATATGTCATTAAGCATGAAAAATGAAATAATAAAAGATCATAATAAACATTTATAGGCATGAATTTATAAAATATTTTCATAATCATTTTTTTAAAACATTTCATTTAATCATTCTTACTTTCCTTTTCTTTAAATCCTTCATTAAGTGCATAAATTTCATAATCATAATATAATAAACACCAGTCTCGGAAGTACCAGAGTTTTGTACTGACCAGGTATACAGTCATTGACCATTCCTTTATCATTTGGCTCTGAAGAACCTCATTATCATTTGGCTTTGGAAGCCCCTTTATTATTTGGCTCTGTAGAACTCCATCTCCATTACCATTTTAGCACTTCTGGATCATTATGCACATGCACTTTATAATACTTATATTGCTCAGGGAGACTAATAATTTTTCATTACATCATATGTTCTTCAATATTTTTCGGGTAAGAAAATTCTGTATCTCCTATGCATGAAGTTGTTTAATTTGCTTTAACATTCTAAGTAACATACCATATGTATAAATAATAATTGTAAGGCTAAAACAAAATTAAAGAAATTATAAACATTAACTTGAAACTTTTGAAATTACAATAAGACTTAATTAAATTTCATAAACTTAATTTAAATGTAATTACCTACCTTGCAAGTATCGAACAACAACAACAACGCTATACGACGTTGCTTAACCACATGTCGTCTCCTTAATCCATACCTAAGGATAATTACAACTGAACTAAGCACACATCACAAATATTTTCAATAATTAAAATAATTAAAATTTTATTTTCGGAATTATTATAAATTCAATTTTTGGAAATCCCTAAATCTTCAATTTCACTCAAATCATTATGTCAAAATTATCCCTAAATATATTTTAATAATTATCTTATTAATTTTCGGATTTAACTAATTAAGAAATTACAAAAAATGAAATTTATTACAAAAACTCAAAATTTTGTTTTAAAAAAATTCCTAAGGCCTTTAGAAACAATTTTTGTAAAAGCACTTTAAGGAAATTAGATTTTAGGTAAAAGCCCTAAATTTTTTATTTCCAAAAATTTCTCCAAAAACTTCAATTATATCGTTAAATTGTACCCTAGATTTTCTTTTTCCAAATAACTTGAGATCGAGAGAGATTCGCTTTAAATAAATCATACCTTTGTAATCCCCTTATCGTCCTCTTTGATTTGCACTGAATTTCTCGCCGGAAAATCGCCGCTGGAGAGGAGCCCGTCGCTCGTTCGTCGCTCCTAGCCGTCCGCCCCTTCTGCTTCTTCCGCTCAAACCGTGCGAATGTGGGATTAGGGGGCTCAGTTTTGCTATAATAGGGAGAAAGGGTTTTGCCAAATGGCTCATATGCCCTCACTTAAACAATTCCGACATTTTATTTGCTTAAGGGTAGATTTGGCATTCAGAAACTTCCATAATTTTTTTTCTCAAAATACACAATTAACCATAAGTTCTATATATCAAATTGATCAGAATTTTGCGTAAAATTTTATAAAATTATTTTTCGTCAAATTTTTTTAATCTTAATATTTCATTTAAGTTTTATCGCAAAACATCGAAAAGCGTGCGACGACCTATGATCGTCGTTTTCTCGAAATTTAAAAATAATTCTATAAAGTAAAGTCATACCTTAAATGAGGGTGGTTCTCCCTCATTTTTGACTCCTCCCAAGTGGCATTATTTTCTAAATTGTAATTCCATAACACCTTAACATAAGAGATTGCTCTGCTTCTCAACTGCTTAACATCATAATCAATGATTCTCTCTGATTCTTCCACAAAGGTTAAATCCAGTTGAATATCCACCACTTCCGTACTAATCTTTTGAGCTTCATCTGAAATGTATTTCCTCAAAGAAGAGATGTGGAATACATCATGTACTCCACTCATATGAGTTGGCAAAATCAATTTGTAAGCCACACTTTTAATTTTTTTTGCAATTTCAGAAGGACCTGCGTATCTTGGACTCAGTTTTCCCACTTTACCAAATTTCTTCACATTTTTCATAGGACTAACTTTAAGGAATACAAACTCTCCAACATCAAACTCAATTGATCCATGTTTGGCATCATAGTATTTTTTTTGTCTATCTTGCACAACTTTTAATCTGTCGCGGATTAATCTAATCTTTTATATAGCATCATCAACTAGATCAGCATCAATAATCTTTCTTTCCCCTATCTCTGCCCAACTTAAAGGTGTCCTACACGTTCTTCCATATAAAGCCTCATAAGGAGCCATATCAATATTTGCTTGGAAACTGTTATTATATGCAAACTCAATCAGTGGTACATATGTCTCCCACTTACCACCAAAATCCAAAACACATAACCTGAGCAAATCTTTTAAGGTCTGGATGGTTCTTTCTGACTGCCCATCTGTTTGAGGGTGGAAAGCTGTACTAAAAGTAAGCCTAGTACTAGGGCTGTAAGTGAGCCGAGCTGGCTCGCAAGCCGACTCGAGCTCTACTCGTTTATGAGCTCGCAAGCCGAGCTTATCGAGCTCGAGTTCGAGCTCGTTTAGTAAACGAGCTCGAGCTCGAGCTCGAGCTTGAGCCGGCTCGGCTCGTGAGCTCGCGAGCCGGCTCGAATAAATATTTATATTTTTTAAAATAATTTTATTTTATTTATTAAATAAAAATATTTAAAAAAAATAATAATAATCACCTAATTTTTATTTAAATGTTAAACATTTCATATGTATTTTTTAAATTTTATGTAAGTTTTAAAAATCCTGCTTAAATTTTAAAAAGCCCGCCTAATTTTTTAAATTTTAAAAAATCCCACCAAATTCCCGCCCATGGCTGTCGAGCCGGCTCGCGAGCCGGCTCGAGCTCGTTTACAGTTAGACAAGCTTGAGTTTGAGCTCGACTCGAGCTCGAGCTCGAGTTCAAGCTCGCTTTCCATGTAACGAGCCAAGCTCGATAAGGGTCTAAACTCGACTCGACTCGACTCGTTTACACCCCTACCTAGTACCCATAACTCCTGAACCTTCTTTTACAATCTGGAAGTGAATCTTTCATCCTGATCTAACATTATAGTCTTTGGTACCCCATGTAATCTGACAATCTCACAAACATACAAGCTTGCCAATTTCTCAACTGGATTAGACTATTTAATAAGTAAAAAGTATGCAGACTTAGTCAACCTATCAATTATCACCCATAAATCATCACATCCTCTTTTGGATCTGGATAAACCAACCATAAAATCCATAGCAATATCTTCCCATTTTCACTCAGGTATAGGTAAGGGCTGTAGAAATCCTCCTAGTTTTTGATGTTCTACTTTCACCATCTGACATGAAGTACATTTTAATACAGTATCTGCCACACTTCTCTTCATTCCTGACCACCAAAACAATCTTATAAGTCCTAATACATTTTATTACTGCATGGATGAATGGTGTAACTGGAATAGTGAGCTTTTTAAAAGATTTTTTTTCTTTAAGTCATTTTAATCTGGAATATATAATCCGTCTCTATAACGTAGTAGTCCTTTATCATTAAGTTCAAAATCTTCAGTGTGTCCCACACTAATCATATCCATTATCTTTTTAAAATTTGCATTATGTGGCAAAGCTTCCCGTACCCTTTCTGGAAATGTTGATTGGGTAATAGTCTGATTCAACAACACAATTTCTGCATCATTGGGCTGAACCACTGAAATTTTTAACTTCTCCAATTCCCTTATCAATTCCTGCTGCTGAGTAATCATCCAGTTTGCACTACCAGAATTCTTTCTGCTCAAAGCTTCTACAATTACATTTGCTTAATCCGGTCGATACTGAATGTCCAACTCATAATCCTTAATGAGTTATAGCCACCTTCTCTGCCTCAGATTTAGTTCTTTTTGTATGAAGATATACTTCAAACTCTGATAGTCAGTAAAAACTTCGCACCGTATCCCGTACAAGTAATGCCTCCAGATCATGGGTTGGGTAATTCCTTTCATGATTCTTCAATTGCCTAGAAGCATAGGCAATGACTCTTTCATTCTGTATCAGTACACAATCCAACTCTTTATGTGAGGCGTCATTATAGAGCTAAAATCCATCTAACCCTGAGGGAATAATCAGCACTGGAGCAGTTATCAAACACTGCTTTAACCTCTGAAAAGCTTCCTCACACTGAGCTGTCCATTCAAAATTCACTGCTTTCTGAGTTAATCTGAATAGTGGCATAGCTATCTGTGAAAACCCATCAACAAACCTTCTGTAGTAGCCTGCCAATCCCAAAAAGCTTCTAACATCAATCACTGTAGCTGGTCTTGGCCAATCTGCTATTGCTTGCACTTTATGTTGATCTACAGATATCTTCCCATTAGTGATCACATGCCCCAAAAATTTTACTCTTCAGCCAAAATTCACACTTGGAGAACTCAGCATACAATTCATTTCCTCTCAATGCCTGTAACACAACCCTTAAGTGATTTGCATGTAGATCTTCATTTGGGGAATATACCAGTATATTATTTATGAATACTATCACGAATAAATTCAAAAATGACTTAAAGATTCTATCATGGTTTAAAATTGCGCAATATGAGGCTCGCCTTGAGGCCCGCCTTTGCGCAATTCCAGTAAAAAACGCCTCGATGCTTACGCCTCGAGTTTTTTTTATGAGGCTTGCGCCTCAACTTGGTTGAGGCCTGCCTCGCCTCATTGGCATGAGGCTTACGCCTCACGCTATATATATTAAAACTTACATAAATCTTGAAGTAAATGCCCGACAGTGGACTCTATAGGAGAGGAGGAAGGGGAGAGAGCAGTTCATCAAAATGTTGATTCAAATGAAGAACCCCTTAGTGATGACAGTGTTGATGACTTATGAGTTCTTATGTGATATGTCATTGCTATTTGTTTTTGGAAATTGGAATTATATTTTAATGAAAAGAATACTGGGATTTGGGAAAGATAGAATTTTTGAACTATATTTCATGTTGTCTTATTATTGGGATATTTTTATTTCACTTCATATTTTATTCTTTTTTATGTTTTATATTATTCACTCATTAGTATATAAAAAATTTATCATTTTATGTTTACGCAATCTTTTGATTTTGAGGCTTACGCCTCAAAACGCCTTGAGGCTTACGCCTCGCCTCACGAATGAAAAACGCCTCAATACCCGAATACGCAATTTTAAACATTGGATTCTATTCATGAGATCCATAAATACCGCAGGAGCATTCGTCAAACCAAAAGGCATCACTACAAACTCGTAATGCCCGTATCGGGTACTGAAAGCAGTCATTGCAATGTCTTCCTCTCTAATCTTGAGCTGATGATACCCTGACCTCAAATCAATCTTTGAAAACGCTAAAACACCTTCAAACTGATCAAACAAATCATCTATCCTTGGGAGAGGATACTTATTTTTCACTGTCAACTTATTCGACTCTCTATAATCTATACAGAGTCTTAAGTTTTCATCATTCTTTTTCACAAACAGTATAGGAGCACCCCAAAAGGAGGTATTAGGCTTGATGAATTCCTTCTCAAGCAACTCTTGCAATTGCTCCTTCAACTCCTTAAGTTCTTTAATTGTCATTCTGTGAGCTTTAGCAACTAGTTCAGCTCCTGCCACTAACTCAATAGAGAAATCTATTTCTCTATTTGGAGTTAAGTCAGGTAAATCATCTGAAAATACTTCTGAAAATTCCTGAATAATTGGGATGTCTTTCAGCTCTGTATCTACATTCTTCTCTTCCTTAACATAGGCTAAGAAGTCTTCATAACCTTTCTTCAACATCTGAAAAGCCTTCAAAGATGACACGATCACAGATGTTACCCTTTTATTCCCTTGAAATTTGAATTTGCTCTCCCTGGCATGCAAAACTTAACCTCCTTTTTGCTACAATCTATAATCACGAAATTGTAAGATAACCAATCAATGCCTAAGATTGCATCAAACTCAAATAGGGGTAAAATAATAAGATCTGTCTCTAAGTTCTTATCACAAATCCTCAATTTCATATGACATTTCTGCTTTGCTTCCGTTTGGTTTCCACTAGACATTAAAATTGACAGTGATTTAATCATAACTGTTTGAAACAAATTAGCTGCTCTAACAAAATTCTCATAAATGAAGGAATGCGACGCTCCAGTTCAAACAAAATTCTAACAGGTCTATTGCACATAAGGATTGTTCCTAATCATAAACAAGTCACAATATTCTTTTATAAAGCATATCATTCATTATTCGTTCATTTCATATAAAATCTTTCATTGACATTTAATTAAATTACGTACATGTAACAACATCAGGAGACCCCTTAGCTTCTTTTTTGGGATAATCCATAGACTCGAGGTTGAACATTCTGACGAGTCTGACATTGAGAATGAACATAAGCTATAGACTCCAAAGCTCTTGGTCTGCCAGCAGTCCTCTGAGTATTGTTGCCTGACCTTACCTCTGTAGCAGATCTCTGTCCCAAAAAAGGGCAAGACTTCTCCATATGTCCAGGCTGATGGCACCAGCAATAAGTATTAGTGCTAGAGAGACTCTCCTTTCTCCTACACCTGCTGCATAAAGTAGCAGTTGAAGCACTACTGTCCGAGTTGTTGGATCTGGGCTTCTTCCAAGTAGACATCCCAGATTGAGAAGATTGAGCAAACTGAGAGGGCTTTGATTTGCCCTCCATCTTTCTTTTCTGAAAATCCCTCCTCTTCTGAGTTCCCTGCATGTCCATCTCAATCCTTCTGGCTCTTTCCATCAAAATAGAATAATTTTTTATTCCAAAAGGAATGAGAGGCTGTCTATTATGTCCTTTAATTCATTCAGAAAGCGGTGGTACTTCTCTTTAGCATTGGGTATCAAATGAGGGGCATACCTGGACAACATTATGAACTCTGCCTCATACTGAGAAACAAATCGATCTCCCTGAACCAATATGTTGAATTTATCCTGCATCTGTCTTCTAACTGACATAGGCTCATACCAGCCTCTGAATACATTCACAAACTCCTCCAAAGAGACTTGATTACTGGGTAGCCCTCCAAAAGTTTCTTACAATTGACTCCTCCACCACTTTTCTGCCTCACCATCAAAGGCATAAGCAACAAGTGTCACTCTCGTATCTTCTGGGTAAAACATGCCCTCTAGGATATTCTCTATCCGCATCAGCTAATCTTCAGTCTCTATAGGTCCGCCACTTGGAAACAACAGAGGCTTCATATCTTGAAATAGTTTCAAGTTCTTGTCCATAGCGACTTCCACTTCCATTGCCAATGCTCTGAGTTTGGGAGGTCTTTATTACTTGAGTCATTGCTTCCATCATCTGAGCAAATGACTCCATAGTTGAACTATCATTATTCCTCTGAGGTTCAGCTACTGCTGGTAGCTCCCTCCATTCCTCCACATCAATGCTATTAGTGGTATTCTACTCAGTATCCATATTCCTAAGATAAAACACAACAATCATAAGATGAATAATTCATAAAATTCATACTTCTTACTCATCCTAAGACATATACAATTTTCCTATAGGCTCTTTCATTGATCAGTATTAAATCCTTTGCTCTGATACCAATCTTGTCACGACCCGACCCAGCTAGCTCAAATTAACTGGGCAGGAGCAGACAGTCGTACGGAAAACACCGTAACATAAGACATAATCTTTCATTTAAACTTTTATGACAAAACATCAATATTGTCAATCACATAAAAAGAAAGAGCCAACTAAAACATCAATTAAAAGTTCATCCAATTTGATTCTTCTCGCACATAAACTAAACCTTCAGCACCTTGTGGAGTTATTTTATTCCTCTTCATTGATTGAATAAATAAGTATGTGCTCCAATTTCTCTCACAACAGGAAGAGGATGATATTTGACCAAGAAGTTTTATTGCTATTATTTGAAGAAGCGGTGTTGAAACTCCATGAATCAACCACCACATTTTTGGATCCATCCTCCATCTATCAATTAAAAATTCTTGATCACCAAAATCCTCTAAATATCCAAAGAACTTTGCAAGTTCTATATTAATTTTTCTTCTCTCCTCATTTGGAAAATATCTTTTCAGACATATCTTTATCATATTTGAAACTTCTAAATCTTTTTGTGGTGAGACACGTTGAGGATCTTCTTGAAGCCATTCTTTACTTGAATACCTTCAAATAATATAAAACATATAAAATTATATGTTCATTTACCAACAAATTTAAATTAATTTAAAAGATAAATATAAATATACCTTGGATTTAATGAATGAGCCAAACAATGCAAATGTGTGTTTCTTTTGCTTCAACTATCTTCAAGAATAGTATAGGCAATGCTCCAAAAACTTGAGTCTTCATCATGTAACTTTCTTTCATGTATGTATATAATTTCTTTCACTTTTGCTAACATAGAGTCCCACATCTCATAAATCAAATGCAGATATGATTTATTTGTGTCAGCCTCTCTCAATATATCATAAATTGGATCAGTGAAAGCCAAAATGTAGTCTACATTATCCCACCACAAATCATCTAAAACTTTTTCTTTAACATATCTTGTCTTCCCAACATCATCTTCTCTATAGCAAGACTACTTCTCACTAATCACCATAGATTGAAGAGCATTTTTAATTTGTTTGAATCATCTCAACATGATTATTACAGAGGCAAAACGAGTTTCAGCAACAGCTAGCATTTTTAAGTGGGAGAAATCATTAAACATTGAAAGTCTCATAGAAAGATTCATAATAAAATTTCTGATCAGAACAGCATCATCTGCAACCACTGTTATCCAATGATATTCAGCATAGATAATTTCATTAGCCTCTGCATTCTTTGCTGCACAAATATTTTTTAGAGCAAGATTTAAAGTGTGCATAACACAGGGTGTCCAAAATATATGAGGATAAGTCTGCTCCACCAATAATCCTGCAGCTTTACACACCGGTATCTGTAATAACCTGCACAACATTTGAAGGCTCAATCATAACTATCACCTCTTTAATCAAATTGGCAATGAAATGTTTATCCTTGTATTCTCCTTCACAATTCACTGCTTTAATGAACATTGGGTAATTCTCTGTAACGGCCATGAAATTAATAAGGGGTCTTCTTTGAGGATCTGTCCAACACCAAACTAACACCTTTTTCTTTTCACACTCCTTTTGTTGGTTCAAGCAATGTCTCAATATGTGCTCTTTCTCTTTCCAATAATTTCGATCTTAATGCATTGTAGCCAGGTGGAACATATCCTATGAGTTTATTGTTACATGCAAAAATGAATGCATTTTTATAATAAGGATTCCTTGTAAGGTTAAAAGGAAGTCCCGCTAAAAAAAACATCCTTGCTATTTCACCATCCAATTCCTCTCGCTGCTGCAAATTAAAAGCCTTCTCTAGAGGACTACTGGCTACTCCTTTTCTTTTCTTTGTTTCATATCCTTCATTTCTAAATGATAAAGCTTGATCAACTCTCACATATGAGGAAGAAGTGTGAGATGATCCATGAGTAGATGGCAAAGGTACCTCTTTAGGGAGTGTCCTTTGGATCCTAAATTCAGCTTCATCTGTTCAATTCAATCGACTGCGGCGTAGTAATCTTAGGACACATTTTTATTCCATGGCCAGAAATTTTAAGTAGATGTGCCTTCACCCTAGAATAAGATCCTTTGTAGGTGCCACCACAATAATTGCATTTGAATGACACATTCCCTCCTTCAAATGTTTTTCCTAACTTTGCAATATGAATCCATAATGGCTTATCAATTTCTACAGATGTCTCTTCTGAACCTTCACCTAATCCACTCCCGTCAGCAGCCGAGCTCATTTTGCTAACAAACCAATCATGCATATGAATACATCGAATTAAATTGATATGAAGTGAAATAAAAAAATCACAACATGAATACAACAATATACTGGTCTGCCGGGGGTCCAAGGGGGCGCTGCCTGCTGGCGGGGTTCGACCTGCCCGGTCAGGTCACGGGGTCAAGGGGCAGCGCCCCTGCGAGGGCTTCCGGGGGCAGTGCCCCCATAAGTTGTTTGTATGTGAAGATATCGAGTGATATTGAGCATGTACCTAACAGTACCGAGCATGTATCTACCAGTACCGAGCATGTACCGAGTAGTACCGAGCATGTACCGAGCAGTCCCGATCATGTACCTACCAGTCCCGAGCAGTACCGAGCATGTACCTACCAGTACCGAACATGTACTAAGCAGTACCAAGCATGTACTGAGCGGTACTGAGCATGTACTGAGCGGTACCGAGCATGCACCTAGCGATACCGAGCGGTACCGAGCATGTACATTATGTTTTTCAACAATGAAGAGAAGAAATGGCGAAATCCACTTACAGGTCTTACCTCTCTTGCGCGCAGAAGGTGCTCTGTTTGGCCTTGATTGCGAACTTTGCCTCGGATGACAATAGAAATAACGCAAGAACAAAGGAATGGGAAAGACGAGCTCTGCTTGGCCGAGAAGAAACGACGAAGGAACGGGAGGCGAAGGCAGCAGGCTCCGTTTGGCGTCAACTGCGAGCTCTCCCGGTCCGCCCTAGAAGATTTCTTTCGTGGATCGAAAAAATAAGGCTTCTCATTCGCGGAAAAGGCTAAATAGAACGGACGATTTTATCATTTAATAACCGGACATGCGTGTCGGACACGCGTGTCCGATTTAAATTTTAATGTTTTAAATTCCGACACTCCAATGTCGTGTCAAACACATGTCCATGTCGTGTCCAACGCGTGTCCGTGTCCAACACTGCATACCCTCTTTAAGAGGCGTGTCGGTCCATCATAGGTGTACTGTCGTCTTGTAGTCATTATTTTTTAATAATATCTCCTGAAAAATATTTCTAATAATAGGATGAGCCAACGCTCAGTAGGTGATAAACATTTATTTTAAATTCATAATTTTTTTTTCTTTCTTAAATATGTCATTAAGCATGAAAAATGAAATAATAAAAGATTATAATAAACATTTATAGGCATGAATTTATAAAACATTTCCATAATCATTTTCTTAAAACATTTTCTTTAATCATTCTTTCTTTCTTTTTCATAAAAAACTTTTCTTTTCTTTAAGTCCTTTCATTAAGTGCATAAATTTCATAATCATAATATAATAAACACCCGTCTCGGAAATACCTGAGTTTTGTACTGATCAGGTACACTGTCATTGGTCATTTCTTTATCATTTGGCTCTGAAGAATCCCATTACCATTTGGCTTTTGCAAGCCCCTTTTATCTTTTGGTTCCGTAGAGCCTCATTACTATTTTGGCACTTCCAGATCGTCATGCACATGCACTTTATAATACTTATATTTCTCAGGGAGACTAATAATTTTTCATTACATCGTACGTTCTTCAGTATTTTTTGGGTAAGAAAATTCTGTATCTCTTATGCATGAAGTTGTTTAATTTGCTTTAACATTCTAAGTAATATACTATATGTATAAACAATAATTGTAAGGCTAAAGCAAAAATGAAGAAATTATAAACATTAACTTGAAACTTTTGAAATTACAATAAGACTTAATTAAATTTCATAAACTTAATTTAAATGTAATCACCTACCTTGCAAGTATCGAACAACAATTAAGAAGCTGCACGACGTTGTTTAATCACGTGCCATCTCCTTAATCCACACCTAAGGATAATTACAACTGAACTAACCACGCATCACAAATATTTTCAATAATGAAAATAATTAAAATTCTATTTTCGAAATTATTATAAATCCAATATTTAGAAATCCTTAAATTTTCAATCTCACTCAAATCATTATGCCAAAATTATCCCTAAACATATTTTAATAATTATCTTATTAATTTTTGTATTTAATTAATTAAGAAATTACTAAAAATGAAATTTATTTCAAAAACTTAATTTTTTTTTAAAACATTCCTAAGACCTTTAGAAATAATTTTTGTAAAAGTACTTTAAGGAAATTAGATTTTAGATAAAAGCCCTAAATTTTTTATTTCCAAAAATTTCTCTAAAAACTTCAATTCTATCGTTAAATCATTCCCCTATATCGTTTCTATCGATTTCGTAAAGAAAAAATTGGAAAATTTTTGTAAAACCCTAGATTTTCTTTTTCCAAATAACTTGAGATTGAGAGAGATTCGCTTTAAATAAATCATACCTTTGTAATCCCCTTATCGTCCTCTTCGATTTGCACTAAATTTCTCGCCGAAAAATCGCCGCCGGAGAGGAGCCCGTCGCCCCTAGCCGTCCGCCCCTTTTGCTTCTTCTGCTCAAACCGTGCGAATGAGGGATTAGGGGGCTCGGTTTTGCTATAATAGGGAGAAAGGGTTTTGCCAAATGACTCATATGCCCTCACTTAAACAATTCCGACATTTTATTTGCTTAGGGGTAGATTTGGCATTTAGAAACTTCCATAATTTTTATTTCTCAAAATACACAAAATTAACTATAAGTTCTATACATCAAATTGATCAAAATTTTGCGTAGAATTTTACAAAATTATTTTTGTCAAATTCCGTTAACCTTAATTTTTCACTTAAGTTTCGTCGCGATGCATCGAAAAGCGTGCGACGACCTACGATTGTCGTTTTCGGGTTTTACATTTAAGTGAAGTAATAAGACTCACATTTTAGAAAAAATTGTTAAACTGTAGTAATCCAAATATCTAATTTAAAAGATTAGGTTGTAAGAACAATTATTGGGTCACTTCTAAGTAAAGTAATAATATCCACTTTTCTGTATCTTCTAAAAAGTTGTAAAATATATTATTTGAGAAAAACTCTTAAATTAAATCTGAATTATTGGTCACACGTCATTGCGAATGGGTGTGGTAATTGTTGGAAAATTCTCTTATTAGTATTTTGGAGCATAAATTCTTGAATTAAGTATTGCTGATGGCAATAAACTCTTCCACCATATTTGACATTAGCTTAGTTTCCTGGGAATTTATTGTTGAAGCCATTTTGCTAAAAATCAGTATTATGAAAAGATGGTAGACATATTGCAACAGTCATAGCTGTGGAATATTGTGAGAATTCAACCTGGTGTTGCTCAGCGAGCACAACTTTTTCTCATGTGAGTCAATATCACTTAGACGGTTCTCATACATAATCTAGTCTAATGTATTCTCTTAGATTGGTCTTGATTTATGGCATGAAGTTGTCGCTATGTTAGCTAATGTTGTTTTTCATAAATTGTTTGAAGCAGTGTAACTAAACTAGTCCCAATGAATTTGTAGAAGTTTTATGTAGAACTGTGTTGCTAGTATGGCTAATAATAATGTTTTATATTTTTTTTTTCCTGCTGTTTCTTCCTTATAATGGTCCCTATAGGTTCTAGGATTTCCTACCATCGGAAAACTTTGACTTAGCTATACACTACTTATGGAATTGATTCAAAATTAGACGTTTGAACATAGCAATCATACTTTTCCTATTGTGGAACATATGCAATCTCATTAGAATGTTCAATAGTCATGAAAAAGATATGTCAGTATGCTAATTTGAGTGCTAGTTGATTTTATTTCTTATACTGAATCTAAGAGAAGCTTAGTAAACGTTAAAGCACACCTTTTTGTTTGACATTGTAGGATGATTTCACATTTTTGTATGACATCTATAGCTGATCTTGTTAACTTACTATTTTTAGCTTGAAAGCTGTTGTTTTGTGAATTTAGTCATTAGTGAGAGACTAACTTTTTATCTTACTATGGATAATAGAGGCTGGAAATTGCGTGATTTTCTGGAAGCCCTTCCTCGAGAATGGATATCCGAAGATTTGATGGAAGCACTTGCAAGTAAAGGAGTTCATCTATCCCCAACCATGTGAGCAGAGAAGACTTCTTTCTTACACAGTTGATGTTCATTACTTGGGTCTTTCTCCTAAATTGGTTATTGTTTTTTAATCTATCCTTCGTACCTACTATGCTAAAAATATTTACGTGCATTGTTTAGGTATGAAGTTGGAGACTGGGTAAAGTTCCGGAGAAATCTTAACACTCCTAAATACGGTTGGCAAGATGCAAAGCACAAGAGTGTAGGTTTTGTGCAGTCCATTCTGGACAATGATAATCTTGTTGTTTCATTTTGCTCTGGGGAGGCTCATGTCTTGAAAGAAGAGGTTATAAAAATCATCCCTTTAAATAGGGGACAGCATGTACAACTAAAAGCTGATGTTGGAGAGCCAAGGTATTGAATTTAGGGGAAAATAATACATTTTTTAGGCGAGTTGGACAACTCATATTTCTGTTATTATATATGCCCTTGCGTTCTCCATAATTTGGAATGTATTTTTCATAGGAATGCTCTGCACAAGGACAGTATTTCCTCCAGCTGTATCTGGAATCATTGAAATGCATGTATAAGTGGCAATCTAAGAATTATTATCCCTTTGTCTTCATGGAAAAATATCTTTTGCATAAATATCCTTAATGAGTTTTTATCTTTATTGTCTCTTCAAGTTTTAGATTTCCATGGTCGTTTAAAGATTCTGTGTAGAAGTAATGTGAGAGTGTCTCTTGGTGCGCAGACTTTGATTTTCTAGCCTGTCAATTCTCATAAAAGACCAAGTTTTAGGTATTCATGAGTTTTTAAAGTTAGTGTGTAGGAGTTAATATGATTACATCTATTGGTTTGTGGGCTTTGATTTTATTGCATAGAAATTATCATATCAGGTTTCTATATTTGATGCATATGTTTCTCTTACTTGTCTTGTAGGTTACTTGGCTATTAATAAATTCTCACTATGCAGTTATTTGTGCTATTTGTGTCATCTTTTGCAGTGATAATTAATTCCCATATAATGCTTGGCACCCCTGCCCCTTCACTGCTCTTGTACTGCTCTAAAGATTTAGTGGAAATTTTCGTTATTTAGATAATATCTATTTGTAGTAACCTGCTTGCTAGCATTTAACAGACAAAGCACGAATTTGATGACATGCAAAGTTAGCGTCTTGTAAAATAAAATTGTAGATTTTAGTAGTTGCTTGTACCAAGGATCAGCTTTCTGATCAACTTCTTTTTTTTATTTACCTGTTAACTAACCATCATTTAAATGATTTGAATACTTGTTCGATGTGTACTTTAAAAGAATCATAAAGGGAGAATGCTTTCCGATATTCTTTTTAAAAGTAAACATTCTTTTAAGTTATTACATATTCATTAAAAGATTTGGCTTCTGTTTATTGCATGATTAGATGCTTTTAAAAAATATGTTCTTAATCATGCAACCTGAGTCATCTGTCCCTTGTTTGGGTTTGTTGTTTGCATTCATTTTGAGTTGTTGAGCTGATAAAAATTTTAAGTTGCTGACGTCTTAAGCCACTCCAGTGCTCAATTAATGCCATGCAATTTACCATGTAACCACCTTGAAGCATCTTGCTAATGCCTTAGCTTAAGTGCTAGGTTCTCTAGCGAGCACCTTCTTGTTCTTAACCAGTTTAGTATCCATAATGCACACCATGTGTCACATTAGCAGGTTTCTCTGATGTAGTTTGTGTTTTGCTTTTTGCATTGGCTGTTTTCTGAATATACTTTTTAGTAGCTTTTTTCTATAATCTGGGTGAATAGTTCATCTGGTTAAATACAGGTTTGGTTGGCGTCGTCAATCACGTGATAGTATCGGAACTGTTCTCTGTGTCGATGATGATGGAATTCTTCGAGTTGGTTTTCCTGGAGCCTCCAGGGGTTGGAGAGCTGATCCTGCTGAAATGGAAAGGGTTGAAGAATTTAAGGTCGGTGAATGGGTAAGGATTCGCCCCTCATTAACAGCTGCCATACATGGTTTAGAAGCTGTCACTCCAGGGAGCATAGGAATAGTATACTCAATCAGACCGGATTGCAGTCTTTTACTGGGTCTTTGTTATTTGCCGAGCCCATGGCATTGTGAACCAGAGGAAGTAGAGACTGTTGAACCATTCAGGGTACTTAGATATATTTCTATGCTTTGATGATTTCTTGTTTATTCCGTGCTCTTTATTGTCTGTTTATTTTGGTTTGGCTCATAGATTGGTGATCAAGTATGTGTGAAGAGATCTGTTGGAGAACCTAGATATGCTTGGGGTGGTGAGACTCATCACAGTGTTGGAAAAATAACTGACATAGAGAGTAATTGTTTGCTCATAATCGAAATTCCAAATCGTTCGAGTCCTTGGCAAGCTGATCCTTCTGATATGGAGAAGGTAGAGAGTTTCAAGGTATACAATGGTTTGCGTTCATTCATTTTTTCTGTTATAAAAAGGTATTATCTTTGTTTTACTCCTAAATTTATATTGACGATATTCATTTTTGTTTAGGTGGGGGACTGGGTAAGAGTCAAGGCCTCGGTACCTTCTCCGAAATATGGTTGGGAAGATGTTTCCCGTAACAGCATTGGGATAATTCATAGCCTTGAGGATGATGGCGATATGGGTGTTGCCTTTTGCTTTAGAAGCAAACCTTTCAGTTGTTCGGTGGCCGACATGGAGAAGGTGCCTCCATTTGAAATAGGACAAAAGATTCATATTATGCCTAACATATCACAGCCAAAACTTGGATGGTCTAATGAAACTGCAGCTACAATCGGGAAGATTGAAAGGGTAGACATGGATGGAACACTAAATGTGAGTATTTTAGCTTTAGCCTTAGATTAAATTGGAAAATATTTAACTCATTTGCTATATATGCAGCTAAGGGTTGCTGGTAGGAGCAGTTTGTGGAAAGTTGCTCCAGGTGATGCCGAGCGGCTTTCCGGATTTGAAGTTGGAGATTGGGTTCGACTGAAGCCTAGTTTAGGATCAAGGCCATCATATGACTGGAATAGTATAGGAAAGGATAGCATAGCTGTGGTTCATAGCATTCAAGATTCTGGATATTTAGAACTTGCGGGTTGCTTCAGGAAAGGAAAATGCGTGGCACATTACATGGATGTTGAGAAGGTTCCGTGTTTGAAAGTCGGGAATTATGTTCGATTTCGCAGTGGAATTGTAGAGCCTCGATGGGGCTGGAGGGATGCTAATCATGAGTCCACTGGAATCATTACTGGGGTTCATGCTGATGGTGAAGTAAGGGTAGCCTTTTTCGGCATGGCTGGACTTTGGAAGGGAGACCCTGCAGATCTTGAGAAGGAAGATATATTTGAGGTTGGTTACTGGGTGAAGCTCAGAGATAATGCTTCTGTCTGGAGATCCTTGAAACCTGGAAGCACAGGTATAGTACATGGATTAGAATATGAATCAGAAATCTGGAATGGAAAAGTGCAGGTCGCCTTCTGTGGAGAGCAAGACCGGTGGGTCGGACCTTCGGTTGAACTTGAAAGGTTCGATAAGCTTGTTGCAGGTCAGCGTGTGAGGATTATGAGAAGCATTAAGCAACCGAGGTTTGGCTGGTCGGGTCATAGCCATGCGAGTATCGGAACTATATCTTCCATCGATGCAGATGGAAAGCTTAGGATCTACACTCCAGCTGGATCAAAGGCATGGATGATGGACCCGGCAGAGGTGGATAGAGTCGAGGAAGAGGAAGTTTGTGTCGGCGACTGGGTGAGCGTTAGAGCGACAGTCACAACACCTACTTATCAGTGGGGGGATGTAAACCCATCGAGTATCGGGGTTGTACATCGGGCTGAGGATGGCGAGCTTTGGGTTTCTTTTTGTTTCTCTGAGAAGCTATGGATTTGTAAGGAATGTGAGGTAGAGAAAGTCAGAGCCTTCCAGGTTGGCGATAAGGTGAGGATTAGACCTGGTTTGAAAATGCCCAGATGGGGATGGGGAATGGAGACATTTTCTAGTACTGGTGAAGTTATGGGAGTAGATGCTAATGGTAAATTAAGAATAAGATTCAGATGGAGGGATGGAAGATTATGGATAGGTGATCCTGCTGAAATAATTCTAGATGAAAATCCAGTGGAAAATCAAAAGTAACAACTGCAGCTTGTAGGATTCTTCTTCTTAATTCTTTAGTTGTCCATTTGCTACAGAATTTTTTTTTTTTTTTATAATTTCTGTATCAATATAATGTTAATATATTGACCTTTGAAGCTGGGTTTGAAGGGTTAGCAGGTGCAGATTCAAGCTAATCGCCATTGGAGATTGAATTAATCTGCACCGAGGATAGAAGGTTGATGATTCAGGTACCTACTGTTTGTATCTATGTATTAACTACAAGAGCTATTTAACATTGGACTGTATGATCATGTATATGTACAGGTTCCCGTAGGCCTGTATGTTCAATAACAACTTTATTTTATCTTTTTCTGATATTTGTTTATTTGTTCTCAACTTTCATAGCTCAGAGATATGCTTCAATTTAACTTAAATCTGCTTATTCCTCACTGTTTGGATTCATTAATGTAATCATCAAGAGATCTCAATAGAAACCTGATTGTCCTCATTCTATTTGAGAGTACTTCAGACTCATCTTTTGTTTAGATATTAAAAAAAAAAATTGTAATATAAATTTAAATTAATTAATCATAAATTATACATGTTTTAAATAATTTTAAGATATATTTTAATAAGGAAAATGACAATAAAATATTTGTTAACAGTCAAAACTATCCTCAATGCATTTTTTATGATATTAATAAATTTCAGCTTAGATTTCGGTTAGAAGATATTCTTCTTTAAAATTCGAATAATCATAGCTTTAAAAAAAAATGTTTCAGTCAAATCAATTCACCATCAATATTACTAAAAGAGAACAGATTAATCCATACAAAGAACTTATGTTTGAACCAAAAGCTTACAAAAAAAAGGATTTGTGTTCATCTACCAAGCAAAACAACACGATCTTTCTGAATAGCTTGAGAAAGATGGATGTCGAAAAGCTCACATCGGATTGGCATTTCCATTTCATAGAAAGGATTCTTCAGCACGAAATCGGTGTATAGCTCATAAATAACCTTTAGGAGTCCTTCCATATGCTGAGCTCCAGGTTCACAAACCACAAAAAATTTGGTTCCTGCTCAATATAAACACAGCATTGCCCTTCAGATCTGCATTGAAATTTATTATATATAAAAGCTACGCAGATTTGCATTGAAATTTCATAGAAAGGATTCTTTGTTTTAGTTGGCTTAGTCAGCTCACTAATTTCTTTGGGTTCCCCCTTAACGGGCGCATAGAAAACATTAAAAAAAATGGGTTCATAGAGAGGCATCTCTACTTTATTTGGAACAATCTAGTAGAAATATCATAAAAGCTACGCAGCTCCAAGTAAAATAAAGTTATTTAACCTGCTATTTCATATCATCTACCATGGTTAAAGACTGGTTAACTGAACACAACGATTAGTGGTAACGCCTAACTACTTCTACTCAACAGCAATATTGTTGAGTTCTCTAGTTAGTGTAACATCTATCATTTCTGAACCCTGGTAATTGACTTGACCCTGTGTAAATTCTTATCTAATGTTCATTTAATCATCAATAATGAGTCATGTAGTGTTACATTTACTTCGAATAAGATAAGAATGAGGACAACAACAACAACAACATCAAGCCTTTATCCCACTACGTGGGGTCGGCTACATGAATCCCTTTTCTCCATTGTGTCTTATTAAAAGTCAAATTCTCATTTAAATCTAATACAGAAAGCTCATTCATAATATTTTCTAGCAAAGTCTTTTTAGGTCTGCCTCTACCTTTCTTAACATAAATCAAATCTAATACATCTACTCTCATAACCGGGTCATCTGAAGGCTGCCGTTTTATGTGACCAAACCATCTAAGACGATTCTCTCTAATCTTATCTTCTACTAAAGCTACTCCAACCGTTTCTCATATATGCCCATTTCGTATCCTATCTCTAAGGGTAAAGCCACTCATCCACCTGAGCATCATCATCTCTTCCACACTTAACTTAGTATTTTGCTTATCTTTTAATGGCCAACATTCGACACCATAAAGCATTGCAGGCCTCACCAACAGCTTATAGAATTTTCCCTTAAGTTTGAGGGGTACTTTTCTATCACACAATAAGCCCGATGCATTCCCCTACTTCAACCATCCAACTTGAATTCTACTATTAATATTCTCATCTATTTCACCATCACTCTGAACAATAGATCCAATATATCTAAAACGTGTACTCTTATTAATGACTTGATCGCCCAAAGTCACAATCCCCTCACTAGGTCTATTACTACTAAAATTACACTCCATATATTCCATTTTAGACCTACTCAAGCGAAAAACCTTTACACTCTAAGGTTGACCTCCATAATTCATGTTTACCTTCAACTCCCTCTAGTCTTATCAATAAGAAGAATATCTCAGCAAAAAGCATACACCAAGGTACATCCTCTTGCAATGTCTAGTGAGAACATCCATGATTAAAGCAAAAAGATATGGGCTTAAGGCTGATCATTGATGTAACCCAACCGAAATAGGGAAATACTTGGTCAAACCACTTTGTGTTTGAACATAAGTAATAGCTCTTGCATACAATCTTTAATGATTTGAATATAAGCATTATTAACTCCTTTCTTTTCAAGAATTCTATATAGTACTTCTCTTGGAACTTTATCATATGCTTTTTCTAAATCAATAGATATCATATGCAGATCCTTTTTATTTTCTCTATATTTCTCCATCAAACCTCTTAATAAATGCATGGCTTCCATAGTCGAACTACCCTGCATGAATCCAAATTGATTTTGAAAAACATTAGTATAACGCCGCAACCTATGCTCCATAACTCGCTTCCATTGTTTTAAAGTATGACACATTAACTTAATTCCTTTATAATTTGCACAATCTTGTGCATCACCTTTATTTTTAAAAATAGAAATTAACACACTCATTCTCCACTCATCTTCAAAATAGTATTAAAAAATTTAGTAAGCCAAGAAATTCCTTCATCTCCTATGCATTTCCACACCTCTATTAGAATATCATCAGGTCCAACAGCTTTTCCACCCTTCATTTTCTTTAAATCCTCTCTAACTTCGGTTTTACTAATACACCGATAAAAACATAAATCTTTATTTTCATTTAGGGTACTAAGGTCACTACAATCAATCTTATTTTCACAATCTTCACTAAAAAAATTAGCAAAATATCTCATCCACCTTTGTTGAATATCATCTTTTAAGAAAAATATTTTTTGAATGAGAAGGGAGAAGAGAAAATTCATAAATAGCAAAAGTATCATTGGGGTGCTATGGCATTAGAGAAGGCTGTGCCGCGGCATTGTCTTATCTGTTTCGGAGAAGGATTTGACGGGGCATTGCGACGCAATGTAGTGCCTCCGCGACACTTAGCTCTCGAGTACGAGAGATCTAGGGAGACCTAGAATATTTTGTTGAGCACAATGGTGCTAGAGTAGTCATCACCATAGCACCAAACCCAACATAATATTTTTAAAATAAATATCTAAAACCATTTTCTAAAATTCCTCACCCTCAGCCCCTTGTCGGAGAAGGAAGATAAGAAAGAGGAGGAGATGAGAAGGAGAGAGAAAGAAAGAGAGGGTTCAGAGACCAAAGCTCGAATTTGTTCGTCGAGCCAATTAGGGATGTTGTAGAGCATGAGGTAGATTGGAACACCTATCTCTTATTTCAACTCTAATAATTTTATAAAAATATACAAATAAAGCTATACTTTTCTCGAGTTTTATGATGTTTTTAGTGTGTACCTTTCGTTTGTTAATGTTGACCCTAATACTAGTGTCGAGATCGAGTTGACCGCGCAAAGTGAGTTTCAAAAGCGAAAGAGCTCGAAATCGCGCAAAAACTAACTCGACGCGTGTCGACTGAAAACCCAAAATCGTCGAGACGACCTCCATTCGCGAAACGGACAGCGCCGATGCGTCCGGAGCAACGGAAATAGCTAAGATCGACACCCATATTGATGGGGGTCAACAGTCGACGAAAATTTAAATTTTGAGCGCACGAATTGAGGCGACGACGTGTGCGAGCGGCGACGTGACGAACAACTCGATGCTAGATTTTAAAAAAAAAAATTGTGCAATATAATTAAAAAAAAATTAGAAAAGAGGGAGAGACAGAGAGTTTTTCTTTTTAAGTTTTTTTTTCTTAAATAAAAAAATCCCAAAAATACCCTCACTTAAGCCCTAATATCCCTCATACTCTTCCAACCGCCCCCCCTCCTCATTTCACGATAGTTTTCATGCCAAGGAAGCCGCCCCCTCTCTTCCTCTTGCGATTCCAAGCTCTCCAAGCCGCCGGCCTCCCTCCTCCCTCCTCCCTCCAAGCAAGGTGAGCATTCTTCTTCTCCTTCTCCTTCTTCCTCCATTCTTCCTCCTACATTCTTCTTCTTCCTCCATCCCTCTTTTTTTTCTTCTCCGTTTTCTTACTTCCCTCTTCATCCCTCCATATTTCCTTTCATTTTTCTTCCATTTTTCTCTTCCCCTCCCTTCTCCTTCCTCTCCTTCATCTTCATCTTCTTCCTGCACCACAATCTCAACAAACCTACAAAAACCCTAATCATAATCTTTTTTTTTCTTCATAACCACTCACCAAACCACCCACATCCCTTCACAAAAAACATTTCCCTATACCTTCTACACCATCCCAATAAAACAAATTCACCATCCATCACTTTCTCTCTCTAACCTAGAGAGAGAAAATTTTCTCTCTAGAATGAGAGTGAAATCTCTTCATGTATGGCTCCATTTCCACCCCAAGCATCTCTCCTCTCCACCATGCCTCTAAATTCCTTTCTTAGAGAGAAAAAAATTACACTCACTCTTTCTCTCTCCAAAATTGAGAAGAGAAGAGTTTTCTTTCTCTAAATCTCTTCTCCCACTTCCTTACACCTCCTAAACCCTCTCTATGCAAATTCCCTTCAAATTCCCTCTTTCTCTCTTTCTCTCTCTAGAAAGAGAGCTTCCTTCTCTCTTTCTCTCTCCAAAAAATTAGAAAAAGAGAGATTTTCTCTCTCTAACCTCACTCCAATTTCCTACACACTTTAAACATCTTCCACCAAAAAGCCCCATCAAATTCTCTCTTTCCCTCTCTTTCTCTCTCTAGAAAGAGAACTCTTCCTTTTTTTCTCTTTAACTTTTGTTTTAAGAGAAAGAGCATATATGTTTAATTAAATTACACAAATATTTAAAAAAAATAATTTAATTGTGCATCGCAGGTTTCTCACCGTCGCCGCCATCTGTCGTCGCCGCCTCGATTACTGCACACCCAAGATAAAAAGGCCAACACTAGTATTTTACATTTCTATGCATAAAATAAGTACTCGTAACCGCTTTTTTTAGCGAGCAAGGAAACTTAAGTACCCGTGACCGCTCTGAGTGAACAAAAAAATTCGTATGCATGAAACTTAAGTACCCGTGACCGCTTTTTTTAGCGGGCAGGGAAATTTATTATTTGTAAAAAAATTGTTTCATTAAGTACCCATCACTGTTTTTAGGCGGGAAAAATGATATGCTTAAATATGTGCTCAAAGACCCCATGATCGCTTTGGTTAGCGAGCCAGGATTAAAATTGAGGCTGCGGTGTCACCTGACACCTACCGTGACTGCCTTTCTTGGCAGGCGGGAAGGCTTTACACCTCCGATGCAGCCCCCTACGCGGGGACGACATCGGAGTACTGCCGAAACTTTCAGCAAAACCCGTAACTTAGAAAATTTCAAAGAAAATCAAAATTCACCTAAAAATTTTAAGTCGACAAAAAAAATAAAATACACGACACCCTAGGCTCCTAACACTGAAAACAAATACAAAAGAAAATTCATATCATAATATGAGGCAACTTACACCAAATTCGTAGGGAAATCAGTTGTCACTAGCAAGTAGGAACTAAACCCTTTCCTCCTAACTCTTGACTTGCGCACACCAAAACCCCGTAGCAACACTCCTCACTAAGGCTCTTTGCAGAAATGAAGTGTGAAGGAGTGGGCTTTGCCTCCATATTTATAATGTCGGATTCATATAATTCGCGGGGCCCACTAGCCTAGGATCCTATTGCTATAAGACATGGAAGGTACACCTGTGGGCCCCACCAGCTTAGGATCCTTTGCTAAAGAACGGAGAAGGTACACCTGCAGGCCCCATCTACTAAGAATCTTAAGATGTTGTTTTGAGGCTTCAACCTTGGATTCTTATTAGAGTATTCACTAGTAAGTGAAATACGAGCGTAAATACACCCGGATACGGTTAGTAATTATCTTAAAAGAGGGGGGTAAAAGTAAAAAAAAATTTACCTTTCCTACGAGATGCTTTTGTGATCATCGTAAACACGTAGGAATCCTCGCACATCCCCGGTAATTTTCTAATTGAACCCCTTGTGATAAAAAATGCCCGTCACATTGTAAGTCACGGGTGCTCTAACTAGAGTGCACGCCAGCTGTTAAAGTTAGGCAGCTCGTACAACCCATGAATATATGTCTTCAAAAAGAAACAAAATAGCACACTCTTATGTGTCACGGGTTGTACGACCCCTAATTAAAGTAGGCATATCACCACTAGAAAGTTTGTCGCCTACGAGCAAAGCAAGAGATTCGTTAGTGCACTACAATGCCCATACAGAAAATAACAAGTAGTGCACGATAGTCTACCTGTACAAAGCAGCAAACAATTCAATCCACAAGTTGCTACAACACGCCACTGGATCTGCAACTTCTATACAAGCGGACAGAAGGCGTTTCACGAATATTCCAAAATACCTCGCACATACACTGTAGTTTGTACACACTTAGGTACACTAAAAGAGGGTATACAATCAACACCCGCATGGGCCCCGGCGAGCGTGTTATTGGTACACACGTGACGTCTAGTGATGCTGCGCGGGTTGATAAGTGAATTCAAGTTTGAACCTGATCCTTCTATACGGATCAAGATCAATAGGAGTTGACAGGGTTCGAACCTCCAAACAAATACACAAGTGTGGGGACCGGTGTATTTGTTTTAATACATTCATGAAGGCCTATAATCAAGAGAATTCACTAATAAAGACAAAAAACCTACGAAACCCGATCCTCCTAATCAGATAAATAGGAGTAGACAAGGTTCAAACCATTGGATAAATATGCGATCACGAATTTGACCGGAATATTTATTTCATACATTCATATCAGGCTTTTAAGGCTTTCAACAAAGAAAATTCACAAACAAAAATACAAAGCCTACAATGAACTCGATCCCCAGTCAATAGCTTGGCTAAGTTGACAAGATTTAGTTCATAAAAGAAATGACCCCACACTCCGATGATGGCCGTGTTGAATGTGAATCTCAACCGGAGGGGTTAATCTCTCAGATATTTCAAAATGACCTAAAATTTCGACAAAATCCAAATTCCACAAAAATTCAAAAAATCATCAAGCTCTAAGATATTTAAATTTGAAACCAATCATCAAAACACTTAAGGCAAAATCCATCCACCATCCGCAATAATTTATCAGGGTGGACAAGTTAAAAACTACTTCAGCTCACATTGAGCTAAATGTCTAGTCGAAAATATCACTAGGATCCATTCTCAAATAATCTCCTGTCAGTAAGGACATGGTACGTGTCCTCTAACCGGCGATTTTGCAGTCAAATGGCACCGCAAGATAAATGGTTATGACCCGGGGCCCTCTGAACTGAGTGGTTTACCGCCAAATGGCACCACGAAATACCGGTTATGGCCAGAGTCGATACGATCCTTATTGGCATCAAATCCTTGAGATATGAATCAATAGGATACGATTGACAGGGCACAAAGCCCTCTATCAGTTAAGGTGGATTCAAATTTGTCCCCTTAGGCAAATATTCACCCCAGGTCTACAAGGTCCCCTTGAACGAAGCAACCCATGGCTGCCGACAAGGATCCTTCTATCAGGTTGGGTCGACTACCTCCTCTGACTAAGTGGACCAGGGACCACGATGACCCGGGACGACGGAACCATGGGATCTTGATCGGGTCCATCATCCATTCCCCCACCATCCGCTTTAAGTGCAAGATGGTGAAATTTCTAATTTTAAATATCAAACCATTTCAACCCAAATTTCCAAACATCCAAACTTCCAAATATTTCCAAATCCATATATATTACTGCTACTATATGCCAGATACTACGTATCTCTACGTATCTGATTGACGACTAGCCTTAATCGAAAGTTCTCTCTCGTGATCGAGATGGGTAATTAACTATAGGGGCTTGCACCTATAGGAAACCAGAACTCAGATCATAAAGTCCTCGCAAAATGAGGGCGAAATCTCTGGGTAGTGTCTTATCTACGAATTTTTATTGGGTCAGGTAACCTGATGTAGAGATACATCAGGTAACCAATAAAAAAATGCCACATGCACTTACTTTTTGTTTAAAGCTGAGTGCTTTTTGTTTAAAATGCATGTGACATTTTTTTATTAGGTACCTGATGTATCTCTACATCAGGTTATCTGACCCAATAAAAATTCCTTATCTACAAACACATCTGCCTTCCAAAATTTACCCCGGAACTTATTCAGTTAAAACTCCCTCGCCGAAAAAAAAGAAGAGCGAGCAGATGCCGGGGCAGAATTTTCGGAGCCCACAGTTAAATGTTTTATTCTAAATATTTTAACTATAAGAAGTCAAATTTCTACTGATTAACTTTCTCTAAATTGATTTTCATATGTTTTGAACAAATGAGGCATGTATGATTTTCAAAGTAGTTATATAAAAGTTTTAAAATATTTTTCTAGATATTCCTCTAAAATTATAATTGGAAGGGAATAAGTATAGTGGCAATGTTTTTATACACAAATATGAAATGTTATAGGCAGTTCCGATATTTCATGCGTCTTCATAATTACCTATTAAAATTATAATTAGTTATTATTGCATTTAATTTGTATAATTCATGGCATGATATTTGAGAAGTTTGATTTTTTAAATGTGATAAATGCACTATCGAAAATGATATAAGGACCATGTATGTTCTGTTCTGACCACATCTGTCTTGTGGGGATGTGAGAGGAATTTAATAGGAAATACTTGTGTTCGCAAGTAATCCAAGAGGAAATACTTGAGTTCGCAAGCAAACCTAGCAACAATTGGCAAAAACAGTGAGAAAAACAAGAAAATCTGGAGGAAATCAATTTAAGACGATAGATTGCAGTAGTAGAAGCAAAGCAAAACAAACTCCAAGCAAGATACAATTGATCCTCAATTCGAAAGGAGGATCATCTCTCCCAATATCTAGATTTTGGATCTAGAGCCTAAGACACCAAGAATACATCAAAAAAATAACTCCAAATCATGCATAACCCTAACCCTAATCCCTCCTCCCATACTTAAAGCATACAATTAATTATTTAAAGCCAAATTACTCCCTTGCCCTTTGCTGCCCCTCCTTTGCCTCCAATTCCTTTGAATTTGAATCCCTATTCGGCCCCACTCTTTCCTCTCTCCTTATGCAGCCACCCCTCCTGTAGCAAAGAACAGACCTCTTCAAAGAGGCTGGTTGGGGTTGGGCCGGTCCACTAGGAACGGTTTAAAATACTGCCCTCCCAAAGAATCATCTTGTCCTCAAAGTAAAAACAAGGAAACTGAGGTTTCACCCTCTTGTATGGCCTCCCAAATGGCATCGTAGTCAGGAAGATTCTTCCACTTGAGCAACACTTTCTTAATTTCATCTTCTTTCTGGCGAACCCCCATTAAAACTAAGGGTTCTAAAATCACCTCTAAATCCTCAATAAGTGTCATCAGTAACTCCGAGCTGGTTGTATAATCTCCGATGACCATTCTCAACTGAGATACATGAAAACCCGAGTGTATAGTCACCGTTGGTGGTAGTTTCAGTCGATATGCTACTGCTCCAATTTTCTACAAAACTTTATAAGATCCAAAGTACCTTGGAGCAAGCTTCTCATTCCTCCTATTGGAGACTGTCTTTTGTCTATATGAAAAAACACCCTCTCCCCAACTTCGAACTGAATCTCCTTCCTATGCCCATCTGCTTATTTCTTCATAATATGTTGAGCTCTCAATAGATGTCTCTTCAACTCCTCTAATACCCTGTCCCTCTCCTGTAAGTACTCCTCCACTGAAGAAACTAGCATATTGATACTCCCAAAGTGCACCAAGTGGGGTGGATCACTTCTGTACAACACCTTGAATAGGGTCATCTGAGAAGCAGAATGATACGAGGTGTTGTACCAATACTCAGCCCATGATAACCATTTGGCCCATAACTTGGATGTTTCTGACACAAAGCCTTGAGGTAAGTTTTCAAGCTCCGGTTGACCACTTCTATTTGGTCATCCATCTGTGGGTGATAAGCAGTGCTCCTTTTCAACACTATTCCCTGTAATCTGAATAACTTTTTCCCAAAAATGGCTGAGGAATACCTTATCCTTGTCGGATACTATCACCTCCGGTACCTCGTGCAGCCTGACTACCTCTCTGATGAAGGCTAATGCTACTGTCACTGTCGTGTAAGGGTGTCGTAGGGGAGGGGAACGAAGTGAGCATACTTGCTCAATCTATCCCTACAACCAAGATCATCGTGAAACCCTCTGAATGGGGCAACCCATTTATGAAATACATAGATACCTCCTACCATACTCGCCCTGGTTAAGCCAACGGTTGTAGTAGTCCTCCTGGCCAAATACTTGTTCCTCTGACAAACTTCACATGGGGACACCATCTCCTCCACATCCTTATGCATTCCCTTCCAGTACAACTCCGAGGCTAGCCTCCTGTATCCCTAAGTGACCCCCAACTGCACTCCCATATAACTCTTAAAGCAAATGTGGAATGTGAACTGATGTCCTGAGCATCATAAACCTTTCCTGGTACAGTAGCCTCTCCCCTCTAAAGAGTACCCCGGGTCGCTACTCCCTTCCCTTAGTAATTCAGCCCTAATCTTTCCCAACTCCTCATCAATAGCGCTCTCCTCCCTGATGGCCTCCCAATCTAGCATCAAAAGAATTGATGCTGCCACTGTCTGTAGCTCCCTCATACATTTGACAAGGCATCTGCTGCCTTGTTCTCCACTCATAGCCTATATTGGATTTCGAAATCATATACGAACAATTTGGACAGCCACCTATGATGCTCCTCAGTCACCATCTGCTGCTCCAACAAGTACTTCAAGCTCCTCTGATCGGTTCTAACAATAAAGTACCTACCTAACAGGTAGGGTCGCCACTTCTGGATGGCTAAGACAATGGCCATCAATTCCCTTTCATAGACTGATTTGAGTCTGGCTCTAGCTGTTAACACCTGACTGTAGTAGGCAATGGGTCGATGATTTTGCATAAGTATTGCCCCTAGTCCGTATCCGGAAGCATCAGTCTCCACTATAAAAACTTGAGTGAAGTCTGGTAGAGCTAAAATTGGTACAGTAGTCATAGTCTTCTTTAGTCTCTCAAATGTTGTTGTAGCCGCCTCTTCCCATAAGAACCCATCTTTTTTCAGCTACTCTATTAGTGGCTATGCTATAATGTTGTATCCTTTCACAAACCTCATATAGTACCCCGTCAATCCTAAGAATCCACTCAACTCCTTCATATTCTTATGTACGGGCCACCTCAGCATAGCCTCAATCTTGGATTGATCTGCTGCCCCCCTTCTTTGGATACAATATGTCCCAAATATTCCACACTAGTCTGGGCAAAACAACACTTCTTCAGGTTGACCCTCAGCTGATGTTCCTGTAGAACTCCCAAGACCATCTTCAAGTGCTCCCTATGCTCCTCAATTTTACTGTACATCAGTATGTCATCAAAAAATACAAAAAACAAACTTCTGGAGGTATTGTCTGAACACCTTGTTCATCAGTGACCAAAAAGTAGCATGGGCGTTGATAAGCCCAAACGACATTACCATAAACTCATAATGTCCCTCATGTGTCCTAAAAACTGTATTGGAGATGTTTGCCTCCCTCATTTTGATCTGGTGGTGCCTAGACTTCAAATCCAATTTGGAGAACATCACTGCCCCATTCAATTCATCCAAGAGCTCGTCAATCACCGGAATTGGAAACTTATCCGACATTGTCTCCTTATTCAAAGCAATATAGTCCCCACAATCTTCTTGACCAGTAGGACTGGACTAGAGAAATGACTCACACTCAGCCTGATGATCCCTGCCTCCAGCATCTCATAGATCAATTTCTCAATCTCATCCTTCTGAAATTGAAGATATCGGTAGAGCCTGATGCTGATGGGTGACACACCTTCCCTCAATGCGATGTGGTGCTCCTGCTCCCTCAGTGGTGGCAATCCCTGAGGTGGCTGAAACAATGGTTTTATGGCATCTCCTCTTATCACCACCTTCCTCCCATCCACCATCAGCTATATCGTGAGTGCTCCTCAATTAACCTTGGTATCTCCCAAGATCTACAGACACTTCATCCCCAGGATAACATATGTACTCCTTAACTCTAGTGGAAGAAAATCTTCCCTCACCTGAATCCCCTGGATAGTCAGTAGCACTCTTCTATAGATCCCTTGGCCTTTCTCCACCTTTCTCGTACCCATCATCACCCCATAACACCTGGTATCCACCAATTTCACTCACAATTGGTCGACAACCTAAGTGAAAATGAAATTATGGGTAGCTCCACTATCAATCAGCACGACCACCTCCCTGTCCTATATCTCCCCCTTCACCTTCATGGTATGATTCGTAGTAAATCCTACCACCTAGTTCAGGGAAATCTCGGCCATATCCAAATCCAACTTCTCCTCCATCTCCTACTCTAACTCTCCCTCACCTCCCTCCTCAATTTCCTCTTCATCACAGATGGTGAGAACCTAAAGAGTTCGGTTCTTGCAGCTATGCCCTGGAGTGTACTTCTCTTCACACCTGAAACACAACCCATTTGCCCTCTTCTCCTACATCCCCTTCTCTGTCAGCCTCTTGAAATTTCCCCCGCTCCCTCTTACTATCTTTTCCCTGATGGTCTCCCAAATTCCTCATGTTACAGGACCCTTAGGTGCTAGATGGGTGGGCGTCATCCTGTAAGTGTCTCATGTGCTGCTACTCCTGGCTCCCCTCTCTAGATTCCTCTAATTTTCAACTAGTTGTGCCAACTTCATGGCCTCCTCCAAATCATGAGGCATCAGAACCATCATTGCCGCTCAGATCTCTGCCTTCAACCCCTTCATGAAGTTCCCCTTCAATATAGTATCTGATAATTGCTCCACCCTACTGGCCAAGTGCTCAAATCGCTCACGATAGTCTGCTACTGATCCCTCCTGCACTAGAGTAAAGAACTGCTCATAAAAATATGCTCCCTGGTCAGTTTGGGAACATTATATTATGCAGTCATTGAATTCTCCCCAGCTTCTGATGGGTCTCCTCTGGTCACTCCACTGGTACCATGACAGCGCTTTTCCCTCCAAACACAAGCTTGCCGCTGTCAGCTGCTCCTCCTCCGTTAGCCCATTGATGGTGAAGTACATTTCCACCTTATAAATGCACCCATACGCATCTTCCCCTTCAAATATGGACATCTTCAGCTTCATCACCTTCTGATCTCCCACATTTCCCCTTATTCCTACATAACTCCCCCTTTCCCAAGTGCTTGGCCCTCCCTACGTCTTTTGGTCTTCCCTTGCTCTGTCATAACCTAGACCACCTTCAAATTCCCCTTTCCTTCCTTCAAATTCAGCACCTCGGCGACCATAATGTCCCTCCCGGCATTCCCAATCAACACATCTTTACTCCGCCCCTCTATACGCATGCCTTTCCCTATACTTACCTCATCGATCCTCCCTCTGGAAAGGCTCCATATAGGATTTCATTCTTTCTCCCTCCACTATCTACACCTCATCTTCCTTCCTACAAATTTCAAAATTCATGTTTTTCCCTTCCACCTCTTTTGCCATGGAAGCCTCTGTTTGGTTGTGGATTTCTAACATTTTCTTCATCATGTCCCGGAGATCGGCTACTTGTCCTTCCATGGAGGAAATCCTTTCCTCCACCGTTGTCTTGATTTAGTTCATCTCCCTTTCAAGCCTTTTTTCTAACGCATCTACTTTTTTGGCCTCCATCTCTATTCGGATTTTTGTAGATTCAAAAATTTTGAATTTGGATTACAAAAACAACAACTTTCTCCTTTCCCGGCAAAAAATCAACCGCTGAAATTCGCCAAAATCAGCCCACGAACAATCTCAAGACTTGCTCTGATACCGATTTGATAGGAAATACTTGAGTTCGCAAGTAATCCAAGAGGAAATACTTGAGTTCGCAAGTAATCTAAGAGGAAATACTTGAGTTCGCAAGCAACCCTAGCGATAATTGGCCAAAACAATGAGAAAAATAAGAAAATTTGGAGAAAATCAATTTAAGACGATAGATTGCAATAATAGAAGCAAAGCAAAACAAACTCCAAGCATGATACAATTGATCCTCAATTCGAGAGGAGGATCGTCTCTCCCAATCTCTAGATTTTGGATCTAGAGCCCAATACACCAAGAAGACTCCAAGAAAACAACTCCAAATAATGCATAACCCTAACCTTAATCCCTCCTCCCATATTTAAAGCATACACCTAATTATTTAAAGCCAAATTACTCCCTTGCCGCCCCTCCTTTGCCTCCAATTCCTTTGAATTTGAATCCCTAGTGGGCCCCACTCCTTCCTCTCTCCTTATGCCGCAGCCCCTCCTCTTGTAGCAAAGAACCGACCTCTTCAAAGAGGCCGGTTGGGGTTGGGGTTGGGGTTGGGGTTGGGCAGGTCCACTAGGGACCGGTCTAACAGAATTATAACCCAACTTGCTGAATGCGAGTGTATGAAATTACTATATTTTGTTCAGACCCTATTTGTTGTATGCAAGTGTGAAAAGATAAAGAAAGCTATAAGTGGAAGTAGAGTTATAAACATGTGTCGCGACATATGCATTATACTCATGCACTACATACTTTAATGATTCAATAAATTCAATACTAATGATAGTTGAGTTAGTTTTAATAGTCTCTGAAATTCCTATATAAATTCTAATTATATAACAAAGACAAGTATAAGTAAGACTCTGATGGTAGAGAATAATATTCTCTGGCATCTCTAAAGGAAGCTATCTAAGAAAGTACAAGTAATAATTTTGAAACAAATACAATCTACTGATCCAGAGAAACTATGTTCTGCCAGAGATTTATTCCTTCTTTACTGATTTATTGAATGTTTAAATAAATCGTTATTAGTGTTTTAAATTGATATTGATATTTGAAATAGGTTTATAAAGGAAGTCTGAATTAGCATAGTTGAGGAATTTTCTAATCCAGTATAATTCTTTTGATATATAGAATTGATGTGAACTGGATTAATGTATAAATTTTTAAAAATGAAAATTAAATTTTTAGAATGTTATTACTGTTTAGAGTATTTATTTAGCTATGATTTATTTTGCATTGGAGTTGAGTTGAAACTAAGGACAAGTCTTCAATCCTTCCATTATATCCTAGAGCATCACAAAGTGATATTAAAACAATAGTTTGCAAGAATTGAATAGTAACCAGACTTATAGAAAATAATCAGTGGGACTGACATAAATGAATTGGGGGCTTATTTTAGAAATTTTTCTGTCAGTTTGTGATAAGTGTATTATTAAATTATAATGGTCTTAATTTAGATAAAAGTATTGCAACATTATGAACCCTCAGGAGCAAATAGCGACTGATGCACAAAGTTGTAATCATGCCAAGTTCAGAGTACTGTGAGGCCAATGACATATGATTCAATGATGCAGTTTACAGGATTAGTAGCCAAGCTTATAGGTGATGCCCAAACTAGTATGATGGGATTAAAAGGAGAGGAGGTGGATAAACACCTTCAATTGTTTCTTAGATTGAATCTTTCATCGATTTCAGGCACCAGTGAGCCTCAGGCAGCAAAAGATTGACTAATGAGGCTCAACAAGTCATTTGATATGGTGTAATGTCTGAGGGCAGAAATGTATAGTTAGTTGTGTTCCTGCTAGAAGGAGAGGCAAACAGCATGTGGATAGGCCAGCAGTGGAACACATTTCAAGGAAGACCACATACGGAGATCTTTTGGGAGGAGTTTATAGAGACCTTGAGGAATTAGTTTGTATCGTCGTCTGTTATGCAGCTAATGCAAAAGCCATTCTTGAGACTAGTGCAAAGGAGTAAGACGGTGATGTAGCACAAGGCAGAGTTTATAGCTCTTGCTAGGTATGTTCCTTAGTCAGCCACCAAGTATTGGTATGGCTCCGTATGAAGCTTTATATGGAAGAAAGTATACAATGTCATTGGCTTGGATTGAAACAGGAGAAAAAAATTGATAGATTCTGAGCTGGTGGATAGTGCTACAGAGAAAATCAGGTTGATTATAAAAAGATTAGAAACAACTAAGGACAAATAAAAGAATTATTTTAATCCAAAACATAAGTTTGTGAAATTCCAAGATGGCGATTTTATATATTTGAAAGTCAACTCGACGAAAAGAGTACGCATATTTGAAAATAACAAAACATTGAGTCCTAGGCATATAGGACCGTTTGAAGTGATTCAAAGAATTGAAAAATTAGCTTATAGACTCTCCTTGTTAGATCACATGTCAGATATTCACATCATCTTTCATGTGTTAGTGTTAAGAAAGTGGGCATCAAATAGTTCATAAAAATGAAGTTGAAGTGCAACCTAATCTGACCTACCAAGAAAAACCAGAACAAATAATAGCTTATGATGCAAAACAACTAAGAAAAAAATAGATACTCATGGTTAAGGTTCAGTGGAAACACAAGTCAGAGAGAGAAGCAACGTCGGAGAAAGAAATCGAGACGAGGCAGTTGTATCCATACTTATTCCGACTGCTATGTATATTAGAATTATCGAGGATGACATTTTCTGTGAGGGGAGAATGTAACATTTGTCATTTTCGAACCAAGGTAATTGGCTTAACCCTGTGTAAATTCTAGTCTAAAGTTGATTTAATCGTCAATTATTAGTCCTGAAGTGTTTTATTTACTTCAAATAAGATTTGAATGACAAGGGGGAAGAGAAAATTCATAAATAGAAAATTGGTATTTAGCACTACGATGATGGGGAAGGCGGCGTTGTGGCATTGTCTTCTTTGTTTGGAAGAAGAATTTGAGGGAGTGATGTGGCACTAGGCAGCGTTGCCACGGTGCTAAGCTCTCAAGTATGAGGGATCTATGAGGATTTGAAATATTCTGTTGAAAGCAGCGGCACAAGAGTAGTAGCCGCTACGACGCCAAACCCAAAATGATGTTTATAAAATAAATATCAAACCATTTTCTAAAACCCCTCACCCTCAACACCTTGCCGGAGAAGAAAGAGAAGAGGAGAAGAATGAGAGAGAAAGAAAGAGATAGGGTTCAGAGGCCAGAGCTCGGGTTTTGACCATCAGGCTAGTTATAAATGTCATAGAGCATGAGGTAGACTTCTGAACACTTATCTCTAATTTCAATTCCGAAAATTCTATAAAAATATATTAAAAAATACATGTTTTTCTCAGGTTTTGCAACAATTTTACCATGTAACTTTTAATATATAGTTAAATGCTTTATGTTGAGCATGTTAGCATATTTATATTTAAAATAATATTAAACAATATATATATATATATATATATATATATATTTCAAAATTTGGGAACTTGCAAGTATTGTACCTAGTCCTTTTGCTACTACCAAGGTCAACTCTTGTCCTTTATTCTTATAAAAAATTTAATTAATTCAAAATAAAGTGAAATTAGAATAAAATTAAAACAAAATAACTTAAACCTAATATCACTAACACATATTCCTCATTTCCCTCACAAAGCCCCAGCTGCCACCTACCCTCACATACTCCCTCACAACACTTCTCTCCCACAGTAGCTTGCGCGACCAACTCTAGCTCCACATTCTCCTATCCTAAAAGCATGAGCTAGCCCGACCGTTCCCTCTCTCTAATGCGGCTTGCTCCGACCAACCGAACTTTGTCCAACTCATCTTTCCCTCTGACCTTGCCTGCTATGATGTCGTCCAACCCTGCTCGACTCCCATGCACGACCTGCAGCCACCCCCTGGCTGACCATCCAAACCAAATTGCTGATCTCTCCCAACTCGTAGCCGCCATCCTGGCTAAACCTCATCATCATTGTGTATGTGACCCACCTTTCCCACCAAAATCGAGATAGCTAGTCTACTATCGCTGGCCATTCATCACTGCTTTGCTCAGTTCTCCCTCCCTCCAACTTCTCTCTTTCCTTATCTCTCCCTATCTCTTCCAATCTCTCTCTTTCTATTTTCTTTTTTTCTCTCTATCCTTTATTTTCTCTATTTAAAAAAATATAATATATAAATAATATTGATAATAATATAATAGTAATATATGATGATATTTAATATAAAAATAATATTTCATAAAATATATTATAACAATAATATTATATGATAATATCATATAATAATAAATATAATACAATAATAACATATAATATAATAATAATAAATACAATAACAGAAGAAAATAAAAATAATACTAATAATAACAATATAATAACTAGCTATGAAAAATAATAAAATATATAAAAAAATGAATAAAATAATAATTGAAAAAAAAAAATCATCTCCATCTCCCACAAAATCTCTCCACTCCCTTTCTCCTTCATTCTCTCTCTAAACAGAGAAATAATAAAATTTCTCATCTTCTCCATATTCACTAGCTCCACCATGACACCCAAACACCGCTCTAACAAAATCCCTCTGTACCCTCTCTTTCTCTCTGTAAAACAGAGAGAGATGTTTCTCTCTCTATAATCAGAGAGACATTTCTCTCAAAAGTCCTCCACATCCCCTCCAAAACCTCTCCAAGTCCATTCTCAATCTCTCTTCCTAATCTCCACCAAAAACCACTCTCATCCTCCATTTCTCTAGAAAACTGAGTAAGAAAATTTTTTATTCTCTCCTAGACTATATCCCACCACCTTTAAATCCATTAATAAACTCCACCTTCTCTATAGTCATCCACAAAAAATTAGAATCCCTCTTATTTGAAAAATAATAAAATATATAATAAAAATGAAAAGTGGGTGTAGGATTTTTTTATTTTGCCATCTAAATGATTCGAAAATATGTATTGTAATGTCAATTATTTTTATTTATATTTAATGTAAACTAGACAGCAAATACGATTCCAATGAAAATAATAAATCAACGAGCATAGAGCTTGAAATCACTATTTGTGTGTTAGCACATAATTGTTTAAACAGAGCAATGACTAACGTATTTCAATGTTATAGCAGGCCATATCACATTATTTTTAAATCGGCCTTTGATAACTCGTTCAAATATCAGCATATATGAGAACTTTAGTAGAGATCCTACATTTAGGAGAATAGCTAAAGAGGTTGCTAGTGATTCTAGCTAAATATCAGACTTCAAAGTACATATAATCTAATGTATACATTTTTATTTTGCTCTTTTCATGTACTTGTTCAAACTTTTTAACTTCTCTCCTACTATAGAAATGTAATGATTGACAGAATACATGTAGATAAGTGTGTTTGTAGAGAAAAATAGATTACATACATTGACTATTCTGGTTTACCTAGACAGAATCTATAGGTTGTACGTGACTTGAATGTGATTTCCAAGTGATATTAGTGGTTAAAAGGTTGCTGCAGATGCTAGCTGAGCTTTTGATAAGGTCTTACAGGAAGATTTTAACGGATGAAATATCCTTTGCAAAGAGTTAGCATAAAGAATATGGGGAAATATAAGTATCGCCCACTTTCAGAGAATAGGAAATGTAGCATGTGAGCCCTAAGAGGCTCTCAATCGACAACATTCATCAATGTGCAATTTCGTTAAAAGGATGCTTGTTGTGTGTAAAACAAAATGTGTTATACTAACAAGTTTATCAAAGTTTTCATTTGAGAAGCAATAATTCACCATTACAGCTATGATGATATGACATAACTTTATCATAAGACATCGTTCTCAAGCAGAACCTACATTTGGGTTGTGTAATTATAACAAAATATATGTTCAAACGAACAAAACAAATGATATGACATAACTTTATCATAAGACATCGTTCTCAAGCAGAACCTACATTTGGGTTGTGTAATTATAACAAAATATATGTTCAAACGAACAAAACAAATGTTCAACCTGAAGCATAGAGCATCACATTAACTAATGCATTTCCCAATAATATGATCCCGATGATAATGATGATGAGTATGTTGTTGATGGAGAGGGGGCAACAAAGATTAAAGACTTGTGCTAAAATATTTTGAATCAATTGATACAACAACATCAAACCTTTATCCCACTAAGTAGGGTCGGTTGCATGAATCCTTTTTCTCCATTGTATCCTGTTAAGAGTCAAATTCTCATTTAAATATAATAAATAAATGTCATTTCTAATATTTTCTAAGTCTTTTTAGGTCTACCTCTACCTTTCTTGACATAATCCAAATCTAATATATCTACTTTCCTAACCGAGTCACTAAGAGGCCGTGGTTTTATGTTACCAAACCATCTAAAACAACTCTCTCTAATCTTATCTTCCACTGGAGCTACTCCAACCTTTTCACGTATATGCTCAATTCATATCATGTCTCTAAGAGTAAAGCCACCCATCCACCTGAGCATCCTCATCTCTACAACGCTTAACTTAATATTATTCTTCTCTTTTAATGGCCAATATTCTGCACCATAAAGCATTGCAAGTCTCACAACCATCTTATAGAATTTTTCCTTAAGTTTGAGGGGGGTTTTTCCATCACACAACAAGCCCAATGCATTCCTCCACTTCAACCATCCAACTTGAATTCCACTAATAATATCCACATCTATTTCACCATCACTCAAAACAATAAACCCAAGATATCTAAAACATGTAGTCTTATTAATGACTTGATCTCCCAAAGTCACAATCCCCCCACTTGATCTATTACTACTAAAAGTACACTCCATATATTCAGTTTTAGATCTACTCAAACGAAAACTTTCAAACTCTAAGGTTAACCTACATAATTCAAGTTTACCTTCAACACCCTCTTTAGTCTTATCAAAAAGAAGAATATCATCCGCAAAAAGCATACACCAGGGTACAACCTCTTGCAAATGTCTAGTGAGAATATCCATGACTAAAGAAAAAAGATATGGGTTTAAGGCTAATCCTTGATGTAATCCAACTAAAATAGGAAATACTTGGTCAAACCACCTTGTGTTTGAACACAAGTAACAGCACCTGTACACATATCCTTAATGACTTGAACATAAGCATTATTAACCCCTTTCTTTTCTAGAACTCTCCATAGCACTTCTATTGGAACTTTACCATATGCTTTCTCTAAATCAATAAATATCATATGAAGATCCTCCTTATTCTCTCTATACTTCTCCATCAAACCTCTCAATAAATGTATAGCTTCCATAGTAGACCTACCCGGCATGAATCCAAATTAATTTTGAGAAACATTGGTATCACGTCGCAACCTATGCTCCATAACTCTCTCCCATAATTTTAAAGTATGACACATTAACTTAATTCCTTCATAGTTCACAAAATCTAGTGCATCACCTTTATTCTTAAAAATAGGAATCAACACACTCATTTTCCATTCATCTGGCATCTTTTTAGCCTTCAAAATAATATTAAAAAGTTTAGTAAGCCATGACATTTTGAATCAATTGATGAATGAAAACTTTTCAGTAGTTTTTTCATAAGATAATCTTCAAAGCATTCTATTTGTGTATTTACTAACAAATTCTAATTAGTAACAATCGAACTATTTTATATTTCTATGATTGTAGATAAAGGTAGTATGTTGCATTATTGATTGATAGCCTAGAGTTTATGTACCTTTAAAAGGATGCAATGAACAAGTAGCGGATTTGGTGGGGCCAATTTTGGAGCAATGCGGCGACAAGAATATGCATTCAACATCCTTATTATTAGGTCCGCCGTTCAGATGTTGCTTGGATATTAGAATGAATAATAACTACAAAGGAAGTCAAGTCTATCCATAGTCTTATGTTGTGTGCATTTTGTTGGGTTATTGAAAATTTAACATAAAACTTTTATTGTTTATGTTGTTGATGCAATGCCAAAAAGTTATGTATGTGTAGAGTCCATATCTGATAGCCGAATTTGATTTTTTATTGTGTCCATTTTGATTTTTTTTTAATTTAACAACACATAAAATGCTACAACAAAACTGTTTTTCTAGCAGAAACTTTCCATCAAAATTTTTCTAATAGGAGCTTCTCACTAACTTTGTAACTAGCAACTCCAGCCATATCAAATTAAGCCTTGATAAAAAACAACCAGGTTAGGATTCAAGTGCATGAGTTTGAAAAGGGATAACTTATTTCTCCTTTTACTAAAGAATGAGATACCTAATTGCATGAACCTAAATTTAATCAAAGCAACAACACCAATCCCTGTTAGAAATCATACAGAAACTGCATGCTAATATTCATGATGTTTTACCATATAACATCATTATAGATAGCAAAATTTTCAATGTGGAGGCACAAAAATGAGAAGGAAGTGATTATATAAGATAAAATATTTAGCAACCATATGCTAAAACAACATGCCTATGCTAATATATCTAAACTATTCGCATAAAAATAAAATAAAATAATCCATGAAGCAGAGAGAGTAAGGACAGTCAGAAAATACCTGTAAAAAATTTCAGGTGAGGAAAAAATTAAGAAGATTGCATATAACAGAATGCAAACCATGACACCAAGCGAAAATTTATTCAAAAACACAATAACTGTCACTGAAATCAGCGAAACTGATAATATCCCACATTAGTTTCGGAACAGGGAGGAATAGTACCCGTGAGCGACTGAAAGCAGTGGAGGTCGAAGTTGTCGGCTTGAAGAAGCTCAATGCCGAAGCATCCAATGGTGGGGGAAAGCTGCTGGGAGATGGCGTGCATCGAGTGCCAAAGGCTTGCGAGCCGCAAGCTGTCGTTTGTGTCCATTCTACCGGCTGATCCGTAATCCTTCGACCATAATCAAACCGATTCTTTTTTCTTTAGAATAACAAAATCGCTAGGGCTTACGAATCCGAGGAAAGAAGATTGGGGTTCAGCGCTAACCTTGTAGAAGATGAGACCCCCTGATTTGTTGATGATGAAGAGGTTGTAGATCGCAGCCATGGATGCGCTTGTGCTCCAAAATGGAGGACAGTGTTTGGCTTTCCACCCTCCGGAAATTGCTAAGAGGAATTTGGTCCACTTTACTTCCCCCTTTGGGAGGGACTTTTATTTGGTCTGGTCACAGGACGTAGCTCTACGTTTGGCCGCCAGTAGAATCGTGTCACGCGTTCTCACTATTTATCGCGTGCCTCGACAATCCGACCCTGAACGGACCTAGGATTGCTCGGTATTTCTCGATTTTGCTAGGTATTGCTCAGTATTGCTAGGTATTGGTCGATTTTGCTCGGCAATAACCAATACCGAGCAATATCGAGTTATACCGAGTTTTATATCGGTGCAACTCGGTATTGCTCGGTATTGCTCTTCACAGAGCGGTATTTCTCGTTATTGCCAAGCAATACCTAACAATACCGAGCAATACCGAGTAATACCACGCAATACGCGAACATAGCATTCCTAGGTTTCTGTTCGGGTCAAGTCGTCGGGCCACGCGGTAAAGAGTAAGATCACGTGGTGACTTGTTATTGGCTACCGAACGTAGCTATACGTCCAGTCAAAGGACGTAATAATTGTTCCTTTGGGAGATTGGTAGGATTTTAATAAATTTTGGATTCGTTAGATGTTATTTTAGTATAATTTAATACAACTGAATTTACATTCCTACATTAAACAATTATAATTTTACTATTGTAAGTGCACGTGCACAAGGTGCACGTTGCTAGAATGAAAATAGTATAGTGATACTACAGTTATACGATGGATACACTAATCTCATAAAAAATTCAAATTATGAGATTAGTACATAATGGAGCATTTAGTGGCATATAAAATAATACAATACATTTGTATATAATCATATAACATACAATAAATAAAATTTTTTAGCTCATCTTATAGCTTTAATTTATTTAAGTATACAACTACATAATGGAGCACTCTCGCCTTCCGCCTATGAAGTTGTGAAGAATTGAGGTGAGGAAGAAATTTGCACAATGTTGATCTTCATAGGTCCAATTGCTCATCAAAAAATAGAATCCAATCATTTTTCCCTTTCCATGGTGGGAAATAGGAGAGGCTGGTGGATTCCCCTTCCCTTTTGCATCCCCCTAATTTTTCTTTAACCCGTTGTTGGTCCCATCAATGCCCTTCCATCTTGTTTTTGTTTTGACTTCCACGTCTTGTCGTTTGAAGACATCCAAGTTATAAGAGAAACATAATGAAATGAGGCCAACCAAACTAATGATGATCCCTACTTGCACTAAAAGAGAGATATATATATATATATATATATATATATATATATATATATATATATATATATATATATATATATATATATATATATATATATATATATATATATATATAGGTTAAAACCCACAGAGGGGCCTACGTGTTAATTTCAAAATTTTTGTTACAAATTCCTTAGAAGGATCCTCCAGCTCACTAATCCTCAAAAGAGCTTCAAGAAAAAAAAAAAAAAAAAAACCTACGAGCCGGTGGTTCCTTATACTAAGATTACAATAATGATCTAATATGTAACTCGGGCTGTGAGCATACAGCACCCAAAAAAGGAAGGTCAGATATATCTCGTTCAGCACATTCCTCCTGCAAAATTGGAGAACAAAATAGAGAAACAAATAAAACAACCAAAAATATATATATGAAATATTGCATGTCTTTATATTTCAATGGCCATCCTTGATATGATCGCCTACAACTTTTCTCAACTACTAATATTGTCTGCATAAGAAATCATTAATAAAATAAAATATTTCATTTGATTAAATCTTTTCTTTAAAAAAATATCTGCTTTTATTTTTCCTTATAAGTGGCATTATTGATATCCATAACATTATATACAATCATGCAATGTGGAATAAATAATACGATGTCATGACATTTTATAAGTAAAAGTGTAAAATAAAAATGTTTATTCCATTAGAACTTATCATGAACGTTAAGAAGCAAGAAGACCCTTTCACTATATGAAAAATGAAGAGACCCTCTAGCTGCCCCATACAAAGCCTAAGGGCCTATTTGGGATAGTTGCAACTTTTTGTAAAGGTAGTAGTAAATTTGTTGCTGAGAGTTTTTTTTTTTTGGTAAAAAATAAACTTTCAATACATAACTTTTTAAAAAGCTGTGAGAAAGTATTAGCCCAAAGGGACCTTAAAATTTTATTTATAAAAGATGTAAGATTATATATATTATACAAATTGGGCTTCTAGGAGAATAGAAGAACAAAAATTTAATTTTTAATTAATTATTTACCTAATTCCGACAACAACCTTAAAATCATCTTCAGAGGCTCTTCTGATATATTTTTGAAAATCAAATTTGCTTCCTGAAGATAAATGAACTTGTAGAACATAGTATGATTAGGTTAGATCTTGAAAGATAACTCAAAACTTATGAACAAAACTTAGGTTAGATCTTAAAACCTACCGACGAAAGAACCTGGGCAAGCTGAAAAGTCCAAAAAGAAGGAATTCGCCAAAATGCTTTTGTATATTTAAAAGATGTTTAACATCTAGATAAATAATTACCTAATAATTAAGAGACATTAGCATATATATTTATTAAACAAATAATTTGAGAAGTTAAACTATTTGATATTGAATGATTTTGTTTGTAATCATCAAATTAGATTAAATAAAATGAACTAAGTTTCATATAAGAATATTTATAAATCATTTTTATAATAGCACATCATTAATTAATATTTATTTCTTAACTTTCATCATAAAAAACTTAAATTAATTAGTTAATTAACTATTACATTATTATTTCTGTATTATTGATAAATGAGAATAAATATCATTAAAAAAATTTTTAATGAATAAAATAAATTATTTTGAAATGAGTAAATATTACATAAAAAGGGTTGGAAGTATCATTAATAACTTCTATATTATGATAATAGTGTAAGTGTTTAAAAGTCGTCGATTTTTGAAGTTGAGTATTTATTCTGTATAATTTTGAAGTTGAGTATTTATTCTGTATAATTTATTGTTGATATATACTACTATTTTTTTTAGTTAAATTAAAAAAAAAAATACTGTTACTTCCTTTGTTACCTGATCTCCATGATTTTTTTACAGGAAAGGCTATACAGTATTGAATATTCCTTATCAAGGAGGAAGGAAAAATTCTAGGGCAAAAATACTTATCCTAATTCACTTTCTGAGATGACCTCTTCATGCAGTTCAAATGCATATACCACTTCAAATAGGCTATGTGTTCATTAATAAAATCTTGAGAAAGTTTATACTCATTGGGTTTGATGTGTCGCTTCCTCTTTTTCTTCTTTTGAAATGGAACGGAGTTAGTGCCTGGCCGTGAAACGCACACTTGTTTCATCCTCCCAATAATTTTGGTTTTCCTCAATGGTGAACAACTGAATGCTGAAATAGCAGAATTATCCTATCTTAAAAGACGCTGGTACTTTTCCAGAAACGGATTTTGCAGGATTGATTGATTGAACCAGCCATGGAGTTACAGCTAGCAAGGACAACGGGCACATCAGAGGAGGCGGAGGAGTTCGTGACGGCATAGGATCAATAGAAGATAACTATAAAAGAGGGAAATACCTGTGGCTGTAATTGATCTTTACGGCAAGGTTGAAGAGCTATATGCTACAAAGATTAAGGAACACCCTGAGCGCATATCAATAAGGCCTCGAATGAAATCGTCAATCTTATGGGTATTTTATAGGTGTCTGAATCTGGAATTTTTATTGGGTCAGGTAACCTGATGTAGAGATACATCAGGTACCCAATAAAAAAATGTCACATGCACTTACTTTTTGTTTAAAATTGAGTGCTTTTTGTTTAAAGTGCATGTGACATTTTTTTATTGGGTACCTGATGTATCTCTACATCAGGTTACCTGACCCAATAAAAATTCGTGAATCTGTCGATAAAACTTCCAAGATGCCAACATTTGCGATTCAGTCCTTGGACACGATTCGTCTCTAGCAAATAACAATCGCAATGTCTTTCAGCATTTATTTTGAATGTTGGGTATACGAAGGGTTAATAAAGTGGGATTTGTAATGAAAACGGACTGAGAATTGGAACGGACTGAGAATTGGAACGAATCTCGATTGAAAACGGACTGAGATTTTTTTAAAATAGATAAATAATTGTAGCTATCTACAAACTTTTTGTTATAGGCTATTTTACTTTATTCTTTAACAAAATATATTTATTTCTTTCAAATATATGAATCATCAAAAGGAATATTTGATGGAAATTAAATTAAAAATTTAGTTTGAATACTTTCGATAGCGCTAATTAGAAGAAGCAAATAAATAAAAATCCATAAAAGTCTAGCTTTTAGGATAATTATTAGTGATGCACATAAATAAATATTTTAAATAATTGAGGATTTGTATTACACCTCAAGAATGAGCAATAAAAAGAGTTTTAAGGTTTTATCTCACCTCAATAATCCTTCCCCCAATTCAAGTTTTATGATGTCCAAGCTCATCATTAGGGCACAATGATTTGTGCAAGAATTTGTTGGAGCTTTTCTTCATCTTAAAGGATAGCAAAACTCACAAGGCTATTGCCTTAAAAGATTTTTTTTTTCTCTTCTTTTAACAATGATGAAATGCAAGACAAGGGTCTCAATTAGGAATGCTAAGGCCAAATTTGATCGAATGTGATTGTGTGCATGAGGTGTTGATCTGATGATAACGGTCGAGAAAATTGTCATCCCCACCTATTTTTGAAGTGCATGTTTATTTAAAAGTGAGATTATTCACTCAACTTCTAAAAGAGAATGATTGAACACATTTTCAACTTGGGTAGCATTTTTGTTAACTTACGAGATTCTAGTGATATCTATTTTAATTGTTAATATTAGTTGCTAAATATGTAAAATTATAGATTTTACTGGTGTTTGTATAAGTCCCCTTTAATAGAACATAATAAAAATGTTTGGTTGCTCAAATTTTAAATCCAACCAAATTTGTAGACTATTTGATCGTAGTTTAGAAGATTTGAGATATTTAAAAGAGAGAAAGTAAATCATTTTGAAAATAAATTTCTTAAACATTTCAACAAAAATATTATCATCATAAGCCATAGATGATTTTTAAAATACTTTTTACACAAAGCCTTGACAGACTAAAATGCATTTTTACACTCATTATATAACTATCTATGTAAGAAAAACACCTTAGAAAAAAAATTATTTGCAAGAACATTAAGACCAAAGGTTAACACAAGCGTTGTCAGGTCTTAAGTCTTGGATGGAAAAAATAAAGAGTTGCGTTAGGTAGTCGACAACCAGCGTAAAACTTATTGAACAATCATGACATGAATCTTTTAATATATTGTGTTAATGTTAGGGCATTCCTTGGAAGCGACTCACTATATGGTGTCAAGTGTGCAAGGTTCATTGCACCGACGTTTGAGTGTAGGGTTAAATAGGCAAGGTTCCCGAGCCTTCCTCCTCACTTCTTCGCATTTCTCTCTCGCTGCTACAGACGCTCACTCCCTCTCCTATGACCTCTCGCGATCACGCCTTCGAGTACTACGCAGGAATCGACGCCGACAACCTCCCTCCAGCCAAAGATCTCGCTGCCAAATTAGGTTTGCCGGCAGTCGCCGTTGGTCAATCGACGGTACTTGGTGATTTAATTGCCAGTAAAACCTGCGATTTTGATGGCCGGTAAGCCACTGGTGACCGACGGTAAACCTACGATGACCCGATGATTTAGCCGCCATTAATACCGATTATTTTGATAGCCAAATAGCCGGTAAGCTGCCGATGATTAATCGACGGTCACCAGCGCTACGACCGCCGAAAATTACTGGCTATCTAGGCCACCATAAAACTGCATGTACGTATAACCACCAAAAATCGTTAACTATGCAGTTTATTCCTGTAATTTTTGAACGATTGGTGTCACAACCCAACCCGACCAGGACATGTTCTATCGTGTTAAGCCGTGACAGGCAAACCCTAAGATCTAGTTTTAGAATTATTTTTAGATTTTTATGCCGATATTTAATAAAATAATGTAGAACCACGGAGCTAATAAAACATCCAAATACTGAAAAATCTCATCCACAAAATTCTTTCATTCATCAAAATAATCATATACATTATCGTACATGGCCACATACAAGAATTACAGAACTAAAAAGTAAACTAGCCATGACTGTATAAAAATCAAAATAATAAAATACTTATAACTTTAGATCATATCCTGAACAGCTAGTCCACAACTTTTTTTCCCATACCAGATCCTGAAAACCATGAATAAAACTACAGTGAGCAAACAGCTCAGCAAGTCACACTAGCCAATCTAAATTCTCAAATACTATTTTATTTCAAATATTTTACTGAATATTCAAAAATAGTTAACTATAATTTAACATAATTCACTGAACTGAGAATCATAAAATAGAAATACATAATAAAAATTCTATAATTCATATAACCGTACATAATTCAGATAACTATTTAGAATTTAGAAAATCATACATAATTCAGATAACTATTCAGAATTTAGATGAATTAAATAAACATATGATCGTTCAGAACAGATGAATTAAATAACAATACAGAATAATTGAATAAATGGAAATTCATATCACAGAGTTATTCAGATCAGATTTCTTGGACCGAGATAGAATCTCGAAGGATTCTGACCCCTTATGACTCCCTTTGTGCTTACAGCACCAGAACATATCAGATATACAAAATTATTCATATCAGATTTTTTGGACCCAGACAAAATCTCAAATGATTATGGTCCCTTATACCTCCCAGAAATTTTCTAACACAAATAGAATCTCGAAGGATTCTGGTCCCTTATGCCTCACAGAAATTCCCTGATACAAATAGAATCTCGAAGGATTCTGGCCCATTATGCCTCCCAACAGATATCATTTAATCAATGAGAACATTAACATTTATCACATGAACACATATATCATCACATTATAACATTTATAGAGAAATTGAGTATATATCAAAATGTCACATATTGCATAACAGTATATAACAGAAAATTCAACGAGATAAAAATGCACAGTTTCAGAAAATTTTCAGAACGTGCATAATTATAATCTTTATGACATATAAAAAGTTATGCTGTGAAAGTTTTATCGGTGTAGAGTTATCTCAGTTTTTCCCTAACGGATATAAACTTTTAATTGAAAAATTTGTCAAAACTTTCACATTCGAATATTGAGATAGGCATAATGTGCCTTACCTCGAGTCGAATGACTTTCCCAACTGCTTCGATGAATGAAAATGAATCGAAGTCGCCCAAAAATTCTAATATCCTCTTCTTCCTCTTTATCTTTCTCTCTCTCTCTCTCTCTCTCTCTCTCTCTCTCTCTCTCTCTCTAAATCGATCAAAAGGATGAATTAAATAACGGAATAGATATTTTCGATCGTACGAGACGATATTTTATTTTTGTCCCAGAACGATCGCCTCTATTTTGCATTCAGATGATAATCGTACATACAATAATTAATCTTCATCCCAGGATAAACGTCTCCGTTCTGTCCTCGGACAAAGATCATACAGACGATAATTAATCTTTGTACTGGGATGAATACCTCTATTATGTACTCATTCAATTCATCCAGACGATTCATATAGACAAAATTAACATTCTAACTATTTGTCCCAGACGAAACCCAGTTCGTACTTGATGAGCTTCATCAAATTCCAAAAAATTAACTTAAAAAATTAAGGGTCTCACAATCTACCCACCATAAAAAAATATCATCCTCGACATTCCCAAAGCAGAATGAGTCAGAATAAATCTAGATACAATTATCTCATATCAGATTCCTTCTCCCAAGTAGCCTCTCTTGCTGTCTTGAGCTTCCACTAAACCTTAACCATAGGAATTTATTTATTTCTCTATTTTTCCACATCATATGCTAAAATCTTTTCAGGTTCTTCTCTGTACTGTAGATTTGCATGAACCTCTACATCATCAGCATATAACTTATTCCCAGAATCAAATACCCACTTTCTCAAAGATGATATATGAAACACATTGTGTATATCAGACATATGATCAGATAATAATAACCTGTAAGAAGAACTATCAATCATTTCAATGACCTCAAAAGGTCCAATATACCTTGGACTGAGCTTGCTTATTCTCCCAAATATGCTAACATCTTTCATAGGATTGGCTTTGACATACACAAGATCACTAACTTGAAATTCAACTAGTCTATGCTTCTGATTGTAATACTTCTTCTGTCTATCTTATGCAGATTTCAACCATTCTCTAATCAAATTGATCTTTATAATAATATCATCCACAAAGGCTGAACCTATCACTTGTCTCTCTCCCACCTCCGTCAAAGTCAAAGGAGTCTTATATTTTTTACCATATAGAGCATCGTAAGGAGTCATGCCTATGCTGGACTGATAACTATTATTATATGTAAACTATATCAATGGGATATGATCCTCCCAACTTCCCCTAAAATCCAAAACATATAATCTCAAAAGGTTCTCTAGTACCTGAATAATCCTTTCAAAATGTCCATCATTATGCGGATGAAAATCCATACTGAAATGCAACTTCGTACCCAATCCTTACTGAATACCTTTCCATAGCCTGGAGATAAACCTGCCATCCCGATCAGATACAATTACTTTTAACACACCATGTAACCTGACAATATCTTTAGCATAGATCTGAGCTAACTTGTCCACCGGATTTATCTATCTAATCGAAAAAAAATGGGCAGATTTTAGCAGTTGATCAATAATAACCCAAATAGTATCTTGCTCTTGCCTTGATCTGGGGAAACCCATAGCAAAATACATTATCACCTCTTCCCATTTTCACTCAGGAATAGGCAACGATTGCAGAAGACCTCCTGGTCGCTGATGTTCTGCCTTTACTAGCTGTTAGGCTTCATATTTCAAAACAAACTCCGCTATATCCTTCTTCAATCTAGGCCACCAAAATATACTTTTCATATCTCCATACATCTTGTTACTTCCTGGATGAATATTATAACCTAAATAATGAGTCTCATTTAAATTCTCCTTTCTCAGATCTCCAGAAATAGGAACCCAAAGTCTATCCTTATAAAAAATGATACCATAATAAAAAACTCATAGTTCAGATTTCTTACCAGATCTAATTTGATCAATCAACTTTGAAAATTTCATATCTAATTTTTGAGCTTTATGAATCTTTTCTTCTAAAGAGGGTTGAATGATCATCTGAGTCATTATACCAGAATCCCAATCAGTAGAAGAAATTACCTCCAAATGTAATATCTCCATATCACGTATCAGATACTCATCAGAAGTGAGTTGTATACATGATAGTTCTGAAGACTTCATGCTCAGAGCATCTACCACCATATTAGCCTTACCCGTCTGATACTAAATAGTCAGATCGTAGTCCTTGATCAACTCAAGCCATCTCCTTTGCCTCAAATTCAAATCCTTTTGAGTGAATATATACTTCAAACTCTGATGATCCATGAAAATCTCACACCTGACACCATACAAGTAATGACGCCAAATCTTCAAAGTAAATATAACAGCAGCCAACTCTAAATCATGCATCAAATAATTCCTTTCATGTGGCTTCAACTGTCTTGAAGCATAAGTTATCACCCGACCATGCTGCATTAAAACACACCCTAAACCTTTTAATGAAGCATCACTGAATACCTAAAATCCTTCTGTACTAGAAGAAAGAGCCAGAATTGTAGCAGAAGTCAGATAATCCTTCAATCTCTAAAAACTAGCCTCACACTCTGGTGTCTAAACAAAAGCTTCCGACTTCTGAGTCAGTCTCGTCAGAGATACTAAAATTTAAGAAAATCCTTTCACAAACTTTCTATAATATCTAGCCATACCCAAGAAATTATGTATCTCAAACATCGTAGTAGGCCTCGGCCAATTAGTGATTACTTGAATTTTTTGAGGATCAACAGAAATACTATCACTGCTCACCACATGTACCAGAAAGAAAATACTCCTCAGCTAGAACTCATATTTGGAGAATTTTACATGCAACTAGTACTGTCTCAGAGTCTCCAATACACTTATCAAATGTCTGGCATGATCTTCCTAAGAAGCAGAATATATCAAAATGTCATCTATAAAAACGATCACAAACTGATCCAGATAGTCTTTAAATACTCTGTTCATCTAATCCATAAAGACAGCTGGTGCATTAGTCACCCCAAATGGCATAACCAAAAACTCATAGTGTCCATATCAAGTATTAAAAGTTATTTTCATCACATCAGCTTCTTTCACCTTCACTTGATAGTAACTAGATTGCAGATCAATTTTTGATAATATGGAAGATCCAAGAAACTGATCAAATAGATCATCAATCAGTGGCAGTGGATATTTATTCTTAATAGTGACTTTGTTCAACTTTCTATAATCAACACACATACGCATCGTACTATCCTTTTTCTTTATAAATAGAATAGGTGCTCCCCAGAGAGAAGCACTTGGATGAACGAATCCTCTATCAACCAACTCTTATAGCTGAACCTTTAACTCAGCAAGCTCCTTTGGTGCCATCCTATACGAAGCTTTAGATATCAGGATCGTTCCCAAAAATATATCAATACAGAACTCCATGTCTCTATCCGGAGGTAAATCGGCTAACTCCTCAGGAAATACATCTGAAAAATTTTATACTATCGGGATATCAGAAAGAGAAACTGTATATATATTCCTATCCCAAACTGATGCCAGAAATACCATACAACTCTTCTTCCACAATTTATTTGCTTCCATCGTAGAGATTAAACATGATAAAACACCTCTTACTCCTTGGAATACATAACTCTCACTTCCTACAAATAATGTAACTCATTTTTTCAAATAATCAATCTGAGCCCCATACTAACTCAACAAATTCATACCCAAAATAATATCATATGAAGAAATGTGTAATAAAATCAAATAAGATTTCCACTTATTATAAAAAATCTCAATATCACAAAAAGGAAATTTTCTGGCTATTATATTATCTCCAGCTGGCAAAATAATATAAAGAGAAACATGTAGTGTAACTGAGGCCAATTGTAATGAATTGAAGCAACGCTCGAAAATAAATGAATGATTAGCTCCATAATCGAATAAAATATGACATAGGTGCTCAGAAATATAAATAGTACCTATCACAATATCTAGAGCATCCTGGGCCTCCTACTGAGTCAAACTGTATACACGTGGCTGAACTGGAGCTGGAGCTATAGAACCACTATGCTCCTTCTGATTACCACCAGATGGTCTCCTTGCCACTGAACCCGAACCACCAGCTCTACCAGATGATCCTTCAAAAAAAGTATGGGGAGGAACTGCCCTTGGCCTCTCAGCTAGTCTGACAAAGCTCTCTGATCTGGACTCAAATTGTTGGTCAAATCCTATTTATGGCCACTCTGCTATCCGATGTCCAATTTGACTGCATCTCTTCCTACTAGCAGTCCACCGCTGCTGAGTAGCCATCAAGTCATTCTCTATCAATCGAGCTCTCTTCATAAGCTCAGAGAAATAAAAAATATGAACTTAGGAATTTGTAACACTTCTCCACAGGAGTATTAACCAACTGTGGAGCATATCTAGCCAAAGCAGTGAACTTTGTTTCATACTGCATAACCGTCTTGCTCAGCTAAACCAATCTCAGAAAAGTCTCTTGCATCTGTTGTCATGCCAAAGGGGGTATAAACTAGGCTCTAAACACATAAAAGAACTCCTCCTAAGTAATAAGAGAGTTTAATTTTCTTTAAAATTTCTCCTTCTGCTGGCCCATCCACCAGCATTTTGCCTTACCATCCAATAGAAAGACTGCTAATAGTATCTTTCTATTAGGAGGACATTGCATACCATCAAATATCTTTTCTAGCCTCCTTAATCAGTCCTCTATTATTTTGGGCTCAACAGTACCCTTAAATCTCAGAGGCTTCAACCTCAAAAACATCTATAGATGTTTATCTACATCCTCGGATCTAGCAATAGAAACCCTGTTCTATGCTTCACCCATCATTTGAGCTATTAATGTAGCAAACTGTGAAACTGTATCAGAACTAATCGCTATAGCAGAACTATATACAGGAGCCGCATAACTAGCACTCTGTCCATCAGTCATATCTAGGTCTGGCGGATCCATAATCATACAGAATGTGCACTATACACACATGTACATAAAACAAAAATAATGAACACTCAAACAGACTCGAAATTACTCCACCATATTTACAGATCAATTCCTATAGTTCTATTTTATGATCCAATTCCAAAACTATCGCTCTAATACCACTAATTTTCACAACCCAACCCGATCAGGATAGGTTCTATCGTGTTGAGCTGTGATAGATAAACCCTAAGATATAGTTTTAGAATTATTTTTAGATTTTTTGCCGATATTCAATAAAATACTATAGAATCACAGAGCTACTAAAACACCTAAATACTGAGAAAGCTCATCCAAAAAATTATTTTATTCATCAAAATAATCATATACATTATAATACATGGCCACAAACAAGAATTATAGAATTGAAAAATAAACTAGTCATGATTGTACAAAAATCAAAATAATAAAATACATATAACTTCAGATCAGATCCTGAATAGCTAGTCCAGAACTTCTTTCCCCTTACCAGATCCTAAAAACCATGAATAAGACTGAGCTACAGCTCAGCAAGTCACACTAGCTAATCTAAATTTCCAAATACTATTTTATTTCAAATATTTTACTAAAGATTCAAAAATAGTTAATTGTAGTTTAACATAATTCACTATATTGAGAATCATAAAATAGAAATACATAACAAAAATTCTATTGTTCAGATAATCGTACATAATTCAGATAACTATTCAGAATTTAGAAAATCATACATAATTCATATAACTGTTCAGAATTTAGATGAATTAAATAAATAGATGATTGTTCAGAATAGATGAACTAAATAATAGTATAAAATAATTGAATAAATGGAAATTCGTATCACAGAGTTATTCAGATAAGATTTCCTAGACACAGATAAAATCTCAAAAGATTCTAGTCCCTTATGACTCCCTTTATGCTTACAGCACCAGAATATATCAGATATACAGAATTATTTAGATCAAATTTTTCGAACCCAGACATAATCTTAAAGGATTCTGTCCCCTTATACCTCCCAAAAATTCCCTGACATAGATAGAATCTTGAAGGATTCTGGTCCCTTATACCTCCTAGAAATTCCCTGATACAAATAGAATCTTGAAGGATTCTAGCCCTTATGCCTCTCAACAGATATCATTTAATCAATGAGCACATTAACATTTATCACATTAACACATATATCATCACATTATAACATTTATAGAGCAATTGAACATATATCAAAATGTCACATATTGCATAATGGTAGATAATAAAAAATTCAACGAGACAAAAATGCGTAGTTTCAGAAAATTTTCATATTACCAGGGATTATGTAAAACAAAGATTTAAGACTTTTATTGTACTATTGCACTATTTTTTAACATTATGATAATTTTCTATTCATTAAAAACCTCTCAGATTTCAGAATACCCGATGAAAAATTTTCATAAAATATTCAAAACGTGCAGAATTATAATTTTTATGACATATAAAAAGTTACGCGGTGAAAGTTTTATCGGTGCAGAGTTATTCCCGTTTTTCTCTAACGGATGTAAAATTTTAATCAAAAAATTTGTCAAAACTTTCACATTTGAAAATTGAGATAGGAATAATGTGTTTTACCTCGAGTCGAACAACTTTCCTAGCTGCGTCGACGAACGAAAACGAACTGAAGTCATCCAAAATCCGAATCTCCTCTTCTTCCTCTCCCTCTCTTTCTCTCTCTAAATCGATCAAAAGGATGAATTAAACAACGAAATATGTATTTTCGATCATACAGGATGATATTTTATTTTCGTCCCGGGGCGATCGCCTCTGTTTTGCATTCAGATGACAATCATACGGATGATAATTAATCTTCATCCCAGGACGAACGTCTCTGTTCTGTCCTCGGACGAAGATCATACGGGCGATAATTAATCTTCGTAATAGGATGAATGCCTCTGTTATGTACTCATTCAATTCATTCAGACGATTCGTACAGATGAAATCAACATTCTACTTGTTCGTCCCAGACGAAACTCAGTTCATACTGGACGAACTTCATCAAATTCAAAAAAAAATTAACTTAAAAAGTTAAGGGTCTCACAGTCGAAAAGCCGTCAATTTTTTACAAAACTGTCAGAAATATATCATTAACTGACGGTAATACATGAATTTCATGAAGTGATTATATCTTTAAAGAATATTGTTGATGCTAAGATTGTTAATATTATAAGAAGGCTTGAATATATGTTAAAAATTAAAATTTTAAAATGACTTAGAAGAATTAATATAAAAGATAACCCTTGAAGAAAGTTTTTTTATTAAAGGATATTTAAATTGTCATGTTGGTAGAGAGGTAGATGATTTTAAAAGCATTCATGATGGCTATGGGTTTGGAGGGACTAATGAAGGTGGTAATACTATGTTAAATTTTTCTTTAGCTTGTGATTTTGTAATTGCTAATACTTTATTTAAGAAAAGAGATGAGCATCTCATCACTTATAAGAATGGATATAGTAAAACTCAAATTGATTATTTTTAATAAGAAAAATATATTATTTAGATTGCAAAGATTATACAATTATTCCGCGTGAAAGTTTATTTACTCAACATCACTTATTAGTTTTGACTTTAAAATAAAGAAGCAAAAAGAAAAAATAAAGTAAAATGTTATATTAGGATTAGATGGGAGCATTTAAAAAATATTTTTAAGAGTAAGATTCTAGATCTTCAGATTTTATCTGTGTACGAGGAAGCTAACATTATGCGGGAAAAAATAACTAGTAATATTAAAAATATTACAAAAAATGTGATTAGAGTATCAAAGAGAAAAGCTCATAATAGCAAAAATAGTTGGTGGTTGAATCAAAAAGTGCAAAAAAAGACAAAAAAGAAGATTTGTTATAAAAATTAGTTTAGATATAAAAATTCTAATAATTAAGAAAAATATAAAGAGGCTTGTTAGGAGTTTAAGAAAGTAATATGTGTTGCAAAGATTTTAGCTTTTAATGATTTATATAATATATTATATACTAAGGAGGGCGAAAGATATATGCATAGGTTAGCCAAATAAAGAGATATGAGTAGTAAGGATTTAGTTCAAATGAAGTGTATTAAGAATGAATATCAAAAAGTATATTTATTAGAAGAGAATATTCAATAAAGGTGAATAAGATACTTTACTAAACTTTTTAATAAAGATTGTAAGAATGTGATTGACTTTAGTGACCTTAGCACCATAAATATAAATAAAGATTTTTTTTTATCAGCTTATTAGTAAAAACAAAGTTAGAGAAATTTAAAGAAAATGAAGTGTGAAAAAATGTTTGACTTGATGATATTCCAATAGAGGTATGGAAATGCTCAAGAGATGAAGGAATTTCTTGGCTTACTAAACTTTTTAATATTATTTTGAAGACTAGAAATATGACATATGAATGTAGAATGAGTGTGTTGATTCCAATTTTTAAGAATAAAGGTGATATACAGGATTGTGTGAATTATAGAGTAATTAAGTTAATGTTCCATACTTAAAACTATAGGAGATAGTTATGGAGCATAGGTTGCGACGTGATACTAATGTTTCTCACAATCAATTTGGATTCATGTCGGGTAGGCCAGCTATGAAAGTCATACATTTATTGAGAGGTTTGATGGAGAAGTATAGAAAGAATAAGGATGATCTTTATATGATATTTATTGATTTAGAGAAAGCATATGATAAAGTTGCAAGAGAAGTGCTATGGAAGAGTTCTAGAAAAGATTTGGGTTAATAGTGCTTATATTCAAGTCATTAAGGTTATGCATGCATGAGCTATTACTTGTGTTCAAACACAAAGTGGTTTGACCAAGTAGTTTCCTATTTCAGTTGGATTACATTAAGGATCAGCCTTAAGCCCATATCTTTTTTCTTTAGTCATGGATGTTCTCACTAAATATATGCAAGAGGTTGTACCTTAGTGTATGCTTCTTACTGATGATATTCTTCTTGTTGATAAGACTAGAGAGGGAGTTGAAGGTAAACTTGAATTATGATGGTCAACCTTAGAGTCTCAAGACTTTCGCTTGAGTAGATATAAAATTGAATATATGAAGTGTAATTTTAGTAATAATATATCTAGTTTGGGGATTGTAACTTTAGGCGATCAAATTATTAATAAGAGTACATATTTTAGATATCTTAGGTCTATTGTTTAGAGTGATGGTGAAATAGATAGATATATTGTTAGTAGAATTCAAGTTGAATGGTCAAAGTGGAGGAATTCATAAGGCTTGTTGTGTGATAAGAAAGTCCCCTTCAAACTTAAGGGAAATTTCTATAAGATGGTGGTGAGACCTGCAATGCTTTATAATGCAAAATGTTGGCCATTAAAAGACAAGCATAATATAAGGATACTCAAGGGGATGAGTGCGTTTACTCTTAAATATAGGATATGAAATGAGCATATACGTGAGACAGTTGGAGTAGCTCCAGTGGAAGATAAGATTAGAAAGAGTCGCCTTAGATGATTTGTTCTCATAAAATGGCGACCTTTTGATGACCTCGGTTAGAAAATTAAATTTATTAGATTTGACTTATATTAAGAAAGATAGAGGTAGACCTAAAAAGACTTGATTTGAAAATATTAGAAATGATATTTATTTATTAGATGTAAATGAGAATTTAACACTTAACATAATGAAAAAAAAAAAGATTCATGTGGCCAACCCCACCTAATGGGATAAAAAGTTTAATATTGTTGTTGTTGTTGACATTAAGACCAAAGGCTGGGTTGGTCAATTAACAACGCTATTATATTATATATGTTGCCTCAAATATTAAGTATTCATTTGAGACAAGTAAAAATATGTAGAATTGATGAAAGAATTTTTTTTTAAGTTTTATGATTTTTATCAACTTTTTCATTTTTGAAATAGCAAAACACCAACATTTTTACAGCTATCATAATCTGATAGTAGGTTGGTTGTCCTCAAATATTTTTTGGAAAAATAAAAATAAAATTGTATTAAAAAAAAACAAATTATCTAAAAAGCATGATTGTAAAAATACTTTCCCAAACCGACATAGGCTTCGTTTGGGACGGCTTTTTTACTGCTTTTTAAAACGGAGTTTTAGTACAAAAAAAATTTTTTTTGTACTAAAATTCCGTTTTAAAAAGCAATAAAAAAGCCATTCCAAATGAAGCCATAGTCTTCATTTGGGATGGCTTTCTTACTACTTTTTAAAACAACTTTTTAATATAAATATTTTTTGAACTTAGAAAATTTTTACTACAAAGCTGCTTAAAAAAAAAATAAAAAAAAAAAATGTCCCAAACAAAGCCATAAAATCATTAGGTGTAGACTACATACAGAGCTCTACCTGCGAAATACTGAAGTACATAGTTCAAAAAAATAAATCTACATACTCCGACTTCAACCACTTAAATAGTTTCTCCAAACGGAGTGTATGCAGAAAAGAATACAGGTTATAGGTAAAGATGATAGCCAAACAAATTCTCTTCACCATAGTTTTATTTAAAATAAATAGTTTCTGGAACAAAATACAGTGTACTATTCGCACCTCATAGTAATGGGAAATTACAAAAATTCACTCACATATTAATAGACCTGTATCTCTTCATGGTAGTTCCAACCCGCAAGCAAAACCTGCGGTGTTATACCTTCAGAAACCTCAAATGAGATGTTAACGGTCACTTCTTCACCTGGCACAAGTGAGAAGTAGTTGTCAGAATAATGAACAGGAAGAATGCGAGTGTCAACCGCTGCTTCTTCCACATTTGCAGAATGAACAGAGAAATGGAGGAAGAAAGCTACTCCAGGATCAGTTTCTTCAATTTCAATGGTTCTTGAGATCTCTGGCCTTGAACACTGGAGACCACCATCATACTTTTCATCAGCATTCTTGTGATTATTGAGCAAGCTGCCCAAAATAGCTGAGTTTGAGTTCTTAGACGCGTTATGAACTTCGACCTGGATGTTGTAGGTCGATTCGGTGGTCGATACATGAGAAGTAATCTTAAGAGGAACTTTCTTTCCATGATGAAGTTCCAAAGCATTGTAATCAGAATCTGGCAAATGCAACCAGTAGAAATTCCTTGATATAATGATGTTCGAATCAGAGACTCTAAAAAGTTTGAGCAGAAGAAAATAAACAGGTTTTGCGTTTGTTGATTTTGGATAATTCATTTCGACAATTGGCGATACTTTCTTAGCTGCTACTGAGAATTTCTCAGTTACTTTGTAATATGGGCATGCACCGTCAAGATCCCATACTGAAATTTCTATAGCTACATCTGAGAGTTCATTTGATGTAGTGTTTACTACCTGATAAGATGTATAATCATTATATGTTCACTTTTACTAAAGAAAAAGTAAAAATTAAAATGAAATTTAGAAAGTTGACGAGAATGCAATCCATCGAATTTTTTGAGATAAGCACAATACATAAATAATTAATTTAAATTTCTATTGCGCTTATGTCCAAGCAAATCCATCATAATTAGTAACTTGATCAAGGTATCTAAACCCAATAATTTTCCTCACAAAAACTTTCTAACCTCGATATAGTATGTAGAAAGATTGAGTTGAACATGAATAGGTTCAGCAGCACTGCGGCAACCGTAGAAACCTGCTGTTTGATCATGAAGATGATCATAAAACTGACCTCTTAGACCTGTCCATGGATTCTGTGTCTTCCAAATAAGAACACCAGTGTATTTTGTCCACATTCTAGAAGTCCAGCCCTCTAAGAGGGCTCTATATTGAACATAATTAACAAGTTGTGCCTGAAACAGGGTAGTGATCAGAAGAAAAGAATGCAAATAAATACCTTACCGTTGAATCCAAATTTGCTAAAGTATGAAAAGCATAGAGAGAGATGGGGATGGGGGAAGCTTTGTGATTTCTTCATGTTAAATAAATAGAAAGCTTGATTAACAGACAACATATTTATGATGAGAACAGATTGATATTTCAGCTCACCTTTTCACAGAAATCATCAAGGTCCTTTGGGTGACCATATGCTTCGATCTGGTCATGGACCTTCTCTGGCTTTGAATATGGAATGTATTTATGATAGTCCCATATTGGATTTGGAATTTCTTCTATGTACCCAGTTGAAAGTTTTTGAAAAGATGGGATCTGCCATCCTTCTGGTGGCATTGTGGCCCTGATTGTAGTAGCAACTGGTATCCCCACTGAGCCAACCTCAGGATTGAAACCATATTGATAGAAATCATTCTTGAAGAAATCTTCTGGATATTGAATTTCATAGGGACCATCAGTAAAATCACCTTTACCATTTGCAAAACCATCCCACATAGATCCCTGAACATAAGCTCGAGTTCCATCAAGATATTGACTAGGATCATCCGATTCTTCTGCTAAATTATAAGTTTCATCACTGCACTTGAATAGAGGATGGAGCATCAAGTCATTAATGAGAGCAGTATTGATGTCTTTTGGTGGAGTTTGCTCATTGCCACCAACCCAGAGAGCAAGACTAGCATGATTCCTAAGAAGCTTGACAGTGTCCCGCGCACAAAGCAGGAAAAGGTCATGGTCTAATGGCCCATTGGGGTTTGAGATAGGCATGCCTCTTCCATCACAGTCACCTGTTATCCAAAACTCTTGCCAGACCTGTAAATGTTGATTTCTCATCAATAATTTAGCACTGAATGCAATATTACAGCATTTGTAAAAGAAAATAGTGCCAGTACAGAATTTCAAAGCATAGATAACCTCATTTACCAAATATACAATCTTACCAAAATGCCATATACATCACAATAGTGATAGAACTCTGGTCTCTCAGCTAATCCACCTCCCCAACAACGGATCATGTTGAAATTCATATCTGCATGGAATTTTATGTCTGTCATGTAACGTTTAGCTGAAAGCCGCAACAGTCCATCTGATAAGATCCAATTGCCACCACGAATGAAAATTTGTTGGCCATTTACCTTGAATAATCTGCGAAGCTAAATATATGAAGCTTAGAAATTGAAACAATTAGTAAATTTTACACTAACCAATGGATACATATTAGTATAAAGAAAATGACATGTAATTACATACCGTCCACCAGTTGCTGTATCAATTATACTCTCAATCTTTCGAAATCCAAACTGATGAGACCATGAATCTGACTCCCCAAATCCTTTCACATCAACACTTAATTCGACATTATATAGGTACTGCTTGCCCATACCATTGGGCCACCACAAATTTGGCTTGTCAAAGAGGAGCTGGCAAGTAGTTATAAAGAAGACCTATTAGTGTGGTATAAATATGAGTCTCAAAGACTATATTATCATCATCCAAAGCTGAAAACTCAGCGATCCATATGTTATTAATCAACAGTAATGACAATTTTAGGGTTTTCATTCTGCTTTATGTAAGTACATCAACAAGAATGAGAAATACAAGGCAGGAATCAGAAAATTCTCACGCCATTTATTCAACTTCCAAATTATTCCCCACATTAAAATGTCTTTTAGGAGATTCTAAAATGATAGGAAACATTGATCAAGGAATTTGGGAATGATATGAGGTAAGGAATATGGTACAAATGAAGGAGAAGTTGAACAATGAAAATAGCAGTTAGCATTTTTCAACATGAATTTGATGTGCTAAGTTTCTCTTGAGGAAAATCCTTTCTTAATGAAATTGTATGTTTGAGCCAATTATTTAAGGCATTTGGCTACTAGTTGTCAGTCCATACGTTCTTATTCCACCCCTTCACCATCACATCAACCCTCTCTTTAAAATTGTCGAAATAAGGCAACTGAATTCCATTCTTAAAATTTTTTCCTAAAATAAGAATTTGAACAATTCAGGAGCCAACTTGAACTCCAGTCTGTTCAAAAAATGCACCAACATTCTCAAGCATGTGAATCTCGTGCAACAGCCATCTAGAAAAACCTTCCCTTGTTGATATCAGTATCTAAAATAAACGTAATTTTAATTATTATATAACAAAGGACTGCTTAAGAAAATTACATTATGGTTTCAACTGAATATGGTAAAGCATAGCCAAAAGCATCTAAAAATGAATCATATTTTCTGTGCAACTGTCAGCTATACTAATTCAAAATAATAGCAGATGAACTTCAATCCGATAAGTCTCCCAAATTCCCAAAATAATATTCTAATTCAACCAATAGGGTAAATTTTTTTTCTTTTTTTTTTAAATGCTTTTTTTTTATTTATCTCCATCAAAAGTTTGAAGAACTTCATATAAAAGGATAGAAGAAAAAGAGAGAGTTGTGGGCTCCGAAAATTCGGCCCCGGCCTCCGCCCGCTGTTTTTTTTTTTATTCGGCGAGGGAGTTTTAACTGAATAAGTTCCGGGGTAAATTTTGGAAGGCAGATGGGTTCGTAGATAAGACACTACCCAGAGATTTCGCCCTCATTTTGTGAGGACTTTATGATATGAGTTCTGGTTTCCTATAGGCGCAAGCCCCTATAGTTAATTACCCATCCCGATCACGAGAGAGAACTTTCGATTAAGGCTAGTCGTCAATCAGATACATAGAGATACGTGTTATCTGGCATATAGTAGCAGCAATGGGTTTGGGATTTGAAAGTGTTTGGATATTTGGAAAGATTTAATATTTAAAATAAAAATTTCACCATCTTTCACTTAAAGCGGATGGTGGGGGAATGGATGATGGACCCGATCAAAATCCCATGGTTCCGTCGTCCCAGGCCATCATGGTCCCTGGTCTACTTAGTCAGAGGAGGTAGTCGACCAAACCTGACAGAAGGATCCTTGTCGGCAGCCATAGGTTGCTTCGTCCAAGGGGACTTTGTAGACCTGGGGTGAATATTTGCCTAAGGGGACAAATTTGAATCCACCTTAGCTTGCAGAGAGCTTTGTGCCCTATCAATCATATTCTATTGATTCATATCGCAAGGATTTGATGCCAATAAGGAACGTATTGGCTCTGGCCATAACCGTTATCTGTGGTGCCATTTGGCGGCAAAACCACTCGGTTCAGAGGGCCCCGGGTCATAACCGTTTATCCTGCGATGCCATTTGGTGGCAGACCGCCGGTCAGAGGACACGTACCACATCCTTATTGGCAGGAGATTGGTTTGAGAATGGTTCCTAGTAATATTTTCGACTAGGCATTTGGCTCTTTGTGAGCTGAAGTAAATTTTGATTTGTCCACCCCGGTAAACTGTTGCGGAGGATGGATGGATTTTTGCTTTAAGCGTTGATGGTTTGATTTCAATTTAAATATCTTTGGATTTTGGGATTTATGAAATTTTGGACTTTGCGGGTGGACTTTTTGGAGGTACTTGAAAATATTTGTGAACCCCTCTGGTTGAGATAAGCAATCAACACGGCCATCATCGGGGTGTTTGGGGTCATTTCTCTTTTGTTGATTGAACCCTGTCAACCCGACCAAGCTATTGATCGAGGATCGGGTTTCGTAGGTTTTATGCCCTTTGATAGTGAATTCTCTTTGTTATAGGCATTGAAGGCCTTGAAGGCTTAATATGAATGTATTGAAACAAATACGTCGGTCCCCACAACCATGTATTTGTTTGAAGGTTCGAACCCTGTCGACTTCTATTGATCCGTATAGAAGGATCGGGTTCGAACTAGAATTCACTTGTTGACCCGCGTAGCATCCCTAGGCGTCACGTGTGTACCAATAATACGCTCCCCGGGGCCTATGCGAGTTGAGATTGTATTTACCCCTTTATGTACCTATGTATATACAAACTACGGTGCACGTGTAGGGGTATTTTGAAAATAATTATAGTTGTGCCAATAACTACTATTTGGATGCACACAACTTTTCATTTCAGATCTTATACACGCCTTCTGTCCGCTAATACGAGTGTTGCGGATCCGGTGGCGTGGCGTTATAGGTTGTAGACGCCTTCTGTCTGCTCGTATAAGTGTTGCAGATCCGGTGGCGTTATGATCTTGATGTTATGAGGCATCTCCTCATCCTGTTATTATCTCCCCTTTCTCAATCACCGGGGAAAGTTCTTCTAGACTTTGAAATAAATGATTGCTGCCTTGAAAAGAGCTTTTTTCAGGATCTTCAGTGTGTAGTGGACTTATTAATTCTGATGTTTGTTGATATCAGGGATGTTTTCTTCTTAAGTATAGACTAAGAAGATGTTTTGGAACTCAAGGAATTTTAGTTCTAATTTGTTCAAATCCTTCTTTCATTATGCTAGGGGGTGTCTTCTTTCATACATCGGGCTTCCCTTGTACCCGAAATACTTGAAGATCTTGATCACCACTATCGTAGGTGATACCCGTACTTGTGCCCACAGTGGTCCGTTGTACTTACGATATATCCACTGTTGTTATCCACAAGTGTTCATTTGCAGGGGATCGTCGTATCCACTACGACCTCCTGAAAATGTTTGTAGAAGACCCATTGCTTCTGCATCATATCCACCCTTTCACCAATCTCGGGTGGTTGTTGTACTTATTTGACTTTGTAGGGATCGTCGCAGGAGATATTTGTACTTGTGCCTACAGTGGTTCGTTGTCCTTATGAAGTACCCACTGTTGTTGTCCACAAGTTACTTGTGTTTGCTGATGGAAGACTGTTGTATCCACTACGACCTTCTAGATGTATTTGTAGAAGAGCAGTTGTCCCTACACCATGTCCACCTTTCACCAATCTCAAGTGGGTTTGTTGATTGTACTTGTTTGTAGAGGCGGATCTTCCACTATCAAATGCCAGTCTTGCCATCTCAATCTACAGGCATATGTAGGGATTGTTGTAGGAGTTCATGCATCAAGGTCTTGTAACCTACTTTAAAAAAAAAAAAAAAAGGTCTTGTAACCTACTTTGAGTCACTATTGATCATACAGATGTTCTTGTAGTTTGAATCCCCTCGCACATGATTCAAACTTTTCCCTTTGTATATGTTTGAGTTCGAGTTAAGTTTCATTTAGACTCGAGTTTATCGAGTCTACAACTCCCACTTATTGTTGTATAGTACGAGGTCAAGTGCGAGTTCAGGTTCCTTATCCGGATCAAGTGGAAGACTGAGTCCCTTTTTATTCTTGAAGGTTCAAGTTCTTTATTGCCCATGTCGAGTTTGAACCCAGCTTGAGCTTACAAATTCACTTTCAAGTTGACTGGCTTCGACAGCAAGATTTTTATCATTTGATTCGAGTTTAGGACTTCTATAAGTCTGTTTGTTGCTTTATTCTGTTTGAGTGTAGATGCTTGTTCAAGCTCAGACCCAGTCCAAATCAAAATCTTTGTTTGATGTTCTAGTCTTGTTCAAGTCTCCTGCAGTCCTTTGAATTCAATTGCATGCTCACATTTTGTTCAAAGTCTTCTGGAGTCCTTGCAAGTTCAAATGTATGTTCGTATTGATTTGAGTTTGATTTCATTTCATTTGGATTTAAGCCTTGATTAATCATTTAGATTTTTGTTCAAGTGCAATTCCACAATTCATCTGCTCTTCGTACAGGTCCTCTGCTCATTTAGTTCAAATTCTAAGCATTTCTGTTCCAATACAAGTCCTCTGTTGTTGCTCAAGCGAGGTCTTTATATTGTTTAAGTCATGTGAACTTCAGTGAAATTTTCGGCAACACCCCGGCATATCCCTCGTTTGGGGGAAAATAGGGGAGCTGGGCCTTCCCACCACGCTACTCGAGCGTGTATGGTAGGTGTCCTTAGACACCGCGGCCGTACAAATTTCATCCCACCACGCTACAAGAGCGTGTATGGGGCCTTCAGTAGTATCCGTACAGAAGAACACCAGTAGCTCTCCCCACCACGCTACAAGAGCCCACCTCGTCGTATGCATCGCACCGGGCTCCCTCCTACCGTGCTACAAGAGCGCCTATAGGTGGTTCTCCGGTCCGCCGCAAACGTCGAGAATGGGATTTTGGAACATCATACCTTTGCGTAGCGGTGTCGTCGGCGGTGTCGGTGTCGAGGTCGAGGGCCGTCCCCACCACGCTACAAGAGCATGTATAGGGCTTACCCGCCTCGTCGTATGCTTCGCACCGGGCTCCCTCCTACCGTGCTACAAGAGCGCGTATAGGTGGTTCCCCGGTCCGCTGCAAACGTCGAGAACGGGGTTTAAGTCAGAAATTATACCTTGGCGACTCTGGCGGTGGAGGCTCGTGGACCGAGGAAGGAGCAAACACTTCTTTTTTTATTAATTATAATTAATAATAATTAATTATAATTAATTAATTAATTATAATCATTTTTAATTTATTATATCTATTAAATATTAATTACAATTAATTAGAATAATTAATTATAATTATTTATATTTAATTAATATAATTAATTATGATTTCTGATTAATCATAACTAATTAATATTAATTAAATTTAATTAATTATAACTAATTAACAATGATTAATTATAATTAAAATTAATATTCATTATAATTAATTATAATTAATTTAATTAAAAATAATTATAATTAATTATAATAATAATAATTAATTAAAATGATTATAATTAAAAATAATAATTATACTTAATTAAAATTAATTTTAATTAAAATAAACATAAATTACTAATCCCTCGGTTTGGCGGGTTTAGGGGATTTGGCCGAAGATGAATGCGAAAGGTAGAAAGTTACCTTCTCCATAAGCGAGCTCCTGTCCTGGCTTCCGATCTAAAATGTCGTAACTTCCGATTCAACAGAAAGGGAGAGTCGTAGAAGGAGCAAAGTCGAAATAGCCAAGGGGAGTCGAAGAAGCGATTGAAAGGGAGAAGGTTCTTTCACAGCCAGTGAGCACCCGCTGTTGCTTCCAATTAAAATGTAGTAACTTCTGATCCGACAGGCAGGGCAAGCCGTCGAAGGTGCGAAGTCGACCGACCACGAGAGCAGAGGGAGCAATCGAAGGGGAGGGAGATCACTTCACAGCCGGCGAGTACCCTCTGTTGCTTCCGATCCCGATGTCGTAACTTCCGACCGAACAGGAAGGAAAGTCTTCGTAGGAGCAAAGTCGAACATCCACGAAGGAGCCGAAGAAGTGACGCCAAAGGGAGAAAGTTCCTTCGCAGCCAGCAAGCTTCCACCCGTTGCTTCGGATCAAAATGCAGTAACTTCCGATCCTTCAGGAAAGGGAAGTCGTCGAAGGAACGAAGCCGCACAGCAACGAAGGAGTCGGGGGAGGAGCGTACGAAAGGTAGACAGTTATCTTCACGGTAGCGAGCTCCCGATTGTTGCTTCCGATCGAAATGTAGTAACTTCCGATCCAATCGGTAGTGGCGGCGTCGAACAGCTACGAAGGAGGCGAAGTCGAATAGCTAAAAGGGAGCCGGAGAAGCTACGAGCTCCAGTTGTTGATCCCGATTAAAATGCCGTGACTTCCGGTCCGATAGCAGGGGAAAGTCGTCGAAGGTAGCAGCATCGAACGGCCATGCGAGAGCAGAAGAAGTGATCGAAAGGGAGAAAGTTGCCTTCGTAGTCGTCGAGCTCTAGTGGCTTCTTCCGATCAAAATGTCAGAACCTCCGCTTCAACAGGAAGGAAATGTCGTCGAATTGGCGAAGTCGAACAGCACAGAGGGAGGGAGAAATATTGGAGAGGAAGGGAGAGTGAGAGCGAGAGAGTCTCTCGAATCCCTTCCCTCCGTTCTTTTAACGTCGAAAGGAAGAGATCGTGGGGAGAAATGACTCGGCGTGCCTTCGACGTGCAAACGACGTGGGGATGGCAGAGCAGGTAAGGATTTAATTTTTTTTGTTTTCTTTGCATGACATAACAGGTCAACAAGAGTATCAGCCTGGTAGAAACTATAGAATTCACAACTTCCAGACTACGAATGTTTTGAAAGAACACGCTAACATCATTAAAGGTTCTAGCTCAGGTCAAATACTCCAGTATTTGACCATTAAGTTAGAGCAGCCACTTCGAATATCAAAGTTAAAGTTCAAGGATAACATCCATCTTATCTCTCAACTAACCAATAAAAATTGCACCAATCAAGAATGGAAAAGAAAACAACACTTTATAGAACAGGGTATTTTAGAAAATGGGTAAATGATCAAAGTAATCCTAATATTTTTTAGGCGTGTCCAATTTATTCCCATATATTCTTAGGTGTTCAATTTAATCCCTAAACTCACTAAACATAAACAAATTGTAGGCCTAATATCAATTTTGACATTACTTTGGATGGAAATTAGTGGTAGGAAGTTTTTCATAAGTGCATTTTAGATTTTGTATGGTCAATCTTATTAGTTTGAGCAGGTGTCAAGTAGAAGATAGACCTTAAAAGTTCAAAATGGAATCCTAAAAAGTTTCCCTTTGCTAATTTCTGATGTGGGCTCACGTTAGCTGGAGCTGAACTGCCAACTTATCTTACTCTCCACATGGCTTTGGTTACTCATCCACTTACCTTTTATCCTACTACAGTTTTAACTAACTATAGAATATAGTACAGGCATTTCCCTTTTTCCCTGCTTTTTCTGTTTTTAGCCATCCGGCTCTTCTAGGAGATATATCTATTACTTGTTTGAAGAAGAAGCATATAGAATACTATCACAGGTTACTCTGATTATCTGAGCTTTGCTCTTTGTTCTTCCTTTTTTCGTGTGTTCTGTTCTATTTTCTTGCAGGAACCGGAGACTTCTACGTCAAGTTGGTATCAGAGCGCCAGGTTGGCGAAGCTGCAGGAATGGCAGAGAGTAGCAGACATAACGCCCTCGATGGCGATCAGGGTGAGAACGCAATGTGGGCGGCACAATCCAGGATTCTCAAGCAACTGGATGAGCTTAAGGCAGATTTTCACCGATTTACCACAGAAATGCGTCTTGAAATTCAAAGCCTCAAGTTAGGCTCTGGGAATCAACAGGAGAATCACGAGACCTCACCGGACCGTCGTCAAGGACATCCGAGGGAGCGCCTGTTGGGCCGGTTCCATCCAGAAATTCACACAGATGGTGCTGATTTCGCAACGTCTGATGTTGAAGCTGAATTCCAGCAACAGTTATACTTCTCAGATTCCGCCGATGAGGGGAATGTATGGATGGGAAGACACCGAAGAACGGGAGCGCCACACCGACATCAACCACAAGGAGACTATAGAATGAAGATGGATATACAATTTTTCGAGGGTCGTTTTCACATCGAGGATTATCTCGATTGGGAGCAATCCGTCGAGACATTCTTTGAATACATGGACATCCCGGCGGATAAGCAGGTGAAGTATGTAGCCTGCAAATCGAAAGGCGGAGCAAGTGCGTGGTGGCATCAAGTCCTCCAGACCAGACGCAGAGAAGGGAAGGGGAAATTGGATTCGGATGAAACAACTTCTTCGTAGTCATTTTTTACCGACCGATTTCGAACAACTATTATATATGCAATACCAGCATTGCAATCAGGGGAATCGGACTGTAAGCGCCTACACAGAGGAATTCTACCGTCTCTGCGATCGCAACAATCTCAATGAGTCCAACAATCAACTTGTCGCGCGCTATATTGGAGGTTTAAAGGATGGCATCCAAGACAAATTGGAATTGAATTCCGTTTGGTCTTTGTCTCAGGCCGTGAATTTCGCTCTGAAAGCCGAGATGCAGCTGAATTGCACAGGGCGTGCGTACAACCAACGACGGAACTTCTCTGAGGCATCTCCAACTAATGGCAAGAGTCACAGTAATGCCAGTGCAAAACCTGCTCGTAAGAGCAATGTTTCCACGGGATCAGCGGCTCAACCTGTGGATAACAAGCCGTTCAATAAGGCAAAACCCCCAAGCAAAGACAACCCGTATTCGAGGCCAACCACACTGAAATACTTTAGGTGTTTTCAACCCGGGCACAAATCAAATGAGTGTCCAAATCGCCAACAAGTCCAATTGTTGGAGGGTGATTCCGAGAACCTACCTTCAGCCGCAGAAGGCGAAGTTGAAGAGGAAAATGAAGAAGTTGAGGGTGATGATGGAGAGCCAGTAATGTGCATTTTGAAGAAATTACTATTAGCTCCACGGCAAGCGTCTTCTACCCAACAAAATGCCATCTTTAGGACAAAATGTACAATTGGAGGTAAAGTATGCGATCTTTTGATCGACAATGGGTGCAATGAGAACATCATTTCACAGTCCGCTGTGAACGCTTTGAAGTTGAAAACTACCAAGAATCCAACACCTTACAAGATTAGCTAGGTGAAACGAGGTGTCGAGGTTCCCGTATCTGAAATGTGCTGGGTTAATTTTTCGATCGGGAAACACTACAATTATGATGTACTTTGTGATGTTATTGATATGGATGTGTGTCACCTGATATTGGGGAGGCCTTGGCAGTTTGACACCGGTATTATGTATGACGGTCGCACCAATTCATACTCTTTCGAGTGGAAGAATAGAAAGTTACGGCTACTCCCCAGCTCCCACAGTTCGTCAACCACTGTCCCAGGGACTCGTTCCACGTTGAACATTGTTACAGGGAAGTCTCTTATTCGGCTGGGACACGAAGTTAAGGGAGTCTTAGCTGTATTTGTGGCTGAAGAAAATTCCTCAACTCCAACCAACTCTTACCCCGTGGCTTTGCAACACCTGTTGACTGAATATGAAGATATCTCCCCTGCTGAACTTCCTCAAGGATTACCTCCATTGCGGACGATACAACATCAAATTGATCTGACTCCGGGTGCTACACTACCCAATCTTCCGCACTATAAAATGAGTCCGATCGAACATAAGGCTATGCAACAATCATCGACGAACTCATTCAAAAACAGATGATTCAACCCAGCTTGAGTCCCTGTGCCGTGCCAGCTTTGTTAGTACCGAAGAAGGATGGATCTTGGCGTATTTGCATAGATAGCCGATCAATCAATAAGATTACTATTAAGTATCGATTCCTTGTACCAAGGATTGAGGACATGTTAGACCACTTAATCGGTGCTGTGGTGTTCTCAAAGTTAGATCTCTGAAGCGGTTATCATCAGATGTGAATTCGGTCTGGCGACGAGTGGAAGACCGCCTTCAAGACTCGTGACGGCCTCTTCGAATGGAAGGTAATGCCATTTGGTTTACGTAATGCACCTTCTACGTTCATGCGCTTGATGAACGAAATCTTGAAGCCACTGCTTGGAAACTGCTGCGTCGTTAACTTCGACGACATATTGGTCTTTAGCCCCTCAACCAAAACTCACTGGAAACACTTGGCTGATGTTTTTGACCTGCTGCGAAAGAACAAACTGTACCTAAACAAGGAGAAGTGTGAATTCGCCACGGCCAAGGTACACTTCTTGGGTTTTATAATTTCTGCACATGGCGTCAGTATGGATCCCCGCAAGGTAGCCGCGGTTCGTGACTGGCCGAGACCGTGCACTATTACGGAAGCTCGCAGCTTCCATGGGTTGGCTAACTTTTATAGAAGGTTTATTCGCGGGTTCAGTATGATTATGGCACCGATCATTGATTGCCTGAAACGACAAACTTTTGTTTGGACCGCTGAGCAGCAACATAGCTTTGAAACAATTAAAGAGGCTTTGATTTCTGCCCCTGTATTAGCCTTGCCCGATTTCAATAAACCATTCAATGTGGATACCGACGCGTCAGGAAAAGGCGTCGGAGCTATTTTGACGCAAGACAATAAGCCCATCGAGTTCTTCAGCGAGAAGGCGAGGCAGAAGTGGTCCACATATGAGCAAGAACTATACGCAGTTGTTCGGGCTTTAAAACAATGGGAACATTACTTACTTCACCAAGATTTCATCATATGTAGTGATCATCAATCTCTACAATATTTGAACACTCATAAGAATATTAATCGAATGCATGCGCGGTGGATCATATTCTTACAAAAATTTAGTTTTGTCTTAAAGCACAAATCAGGCAGCCAAAATAGAGTGGCAAACGCGTTAAGCCGGCGGTCGGCATTGATCACCAAACTGCAAACAGAGCTCACGAGTTTGGAGTCACTCAAGGACCTATATCCACAAGATCCAGATTTTGGCAACTCGTGGGAAGCTTGTTCTGCAAACAATTCGTGGGGAGACTACTCAATCCGACATGGTTATTTGTTCAAAGGTAACTCATTATGTATTCCCTTTTCCTCAGTCAGGTTACAATTAATACAAGAAGTACATATCGGAGGCTTGGCGGCACATCTGGGAAGAGAAAAGACCATAGAGCAAATGCAACAGCGCTTCTTCTGGCCACACCTACGACGTGATGTCTCTCGGTTCGTCGAGAGGTGTCCTGTATGTAAAGCGTGTAAGGGTACTCGACAAAATACGGGGCCATATACACCTTTGCCGGAGCCGTTGTCTATCTGGGAAGATTTGAGTATGGATTTCATATTGGGACTCCCTTGAACAAAAAAAGGTGCCGACTCAATTATGGTTGTAGTAGATATGTTCTCTAAAATGTCCCATTTTATAGCTTGCAGGAAGACTTGCGATGCTCTTGGTGTGGCTCGACTGTTCTTCAGGGAGATAGTCCGTCTACATGGTCTCCCTCGGAGTATCACGTCCGATCGCGACGTGAAATTCATTAGCCACTTTTGGCGCGAACTCTGGAAGCAACTCAAGACTGAGATCAAATTAAGTTCCGCGTATCACCCACAAACTGACGGGCAGACGGAGGTGGTTAATAGAACTCTTGGAAGTATGCTCCGGTGTTTGGTCGAGGATCACCCGAAACAGTGGGACGAGGTCATAAGTCAAGCTGAGTTTGCTTATAACTCAATGCCCAATGCCCAACAGATCAACTGGAATGTGTCCGTTCAGCATAGTATATACCAAGATGCCTAATCACATAGTGGACCTTGCTATCCTCCCCCACTGTCATAATTCCGCAGCAGGTAAACTTGCTGAAGATTTTAAATCCATGCTTGATGATGTTCGACACAAGTTGCAACAGTCCAATGAAGTCTACAAGTCGAATGCTGATCAACACCTTCGCCGAAAAATGTACGAACCAGGTGAACTAGTAATGGTTCGTTTGCGTAAAGAAAGGTTTCCTGTAGGAACATACTCAAAGCTCAGCCCGCGGAAGATTGGGCCATTTGCCATCAAACAATGAATCAACGACAATGCATATGTCATTGATCTACCGCCGGACATCCTCACGCCCTCTACTTTCAATGTAGAGGATATCTTCACTTATGTTCCCCTGGATGAAGCTAATACCGAATTAACTCCACAGGAAGTGTAGTCCTTTAAAGGAGGAGGGAACTGATGTGGGCTCCGTTAGCTGGAGCTGAACTGCCAACTTATCTTACTCTACACATGGCTTTGGTTACTCATCCACTACCTTTTATCCTACTACAGTTTTAACTAACTATAGAATATAGTACAGGCATTTCCCTTTTTCCCTGCTTTTTCCGTTTTTAGCCATCCGGCTCTTCTAGGAGATATATCTGTTACTTGTTTGAAGAAGAAGCATATAGAATACTATCACAGATTACTCTGATTATCTGAGCTTTGCTCTTTGTTCTTCCTTTTTTCGTGTGTGCTGTTCTATTTTCTTGCAGGAACCGGAGACTTCTACTGTCAATTTCCATCCAAAGAAAAGGTGAAATTGACAGAAGAATCAAATTGGTTCAGATTTGATGAGTTGAGAAACTAAATTGAATATATAGAAAAGTCCAACTAGAATGAATGCACTTAAAAAGGTTAGGGATTATTTTGGCCATTTACTCTCAAGAAAACAGCTGCTTTCAGTTGTAAGATGCTCACCGGAGGAATTGTGTACGTTATAAGCGTTCCAGGAGGGATTAACAACTCATATGACTGGACATGCTCTAGCAGATGCATTTCTTCATCTAGTTCTGCTGTCACTTGAATAGTTAATGAACACTCTGCCGGCAATGAACTTTTGTTTTCCAAGTCAACCGTGGTATGTAGATATGATCTCTCATAGTCATCAAAAAATGATGATACCAGGTGCGGATCAGCTAACTTGACAGGCTACACTCCATATGAAGAAGCATGATATAAGAATCTCCAATCAGCATCGGACGTATATAATAGGAAAGACTTTAAAGTAGTGATCAGAATAATTAGTAAAACAATTATGGTGCTTAAAATGCACAGTAGCCGTGGAAATGGATGCTTAAAATCCATTTATGATATCAAGTTATGATAAAACTTAAAATCAAATTAACTAACCCCAGTAACTGAAATTGACACTTCATCCCAGATCCCAGTATTCCTATCCCTGCAGTATGGTGAGAAAGTAAATCAATTTCAGAAGATATTTTTCGAGAAAAAGCGCGGTTGAGGTGGCCTCAGTCAAAGAGGAAAGAAGAAAGAAAAATCCTGATGCAAGAAAGCAAGACAATATGTAATTGAAAGAAGTGTTAAAGCATTTCTTTCAGAGGCACGGTTTAACAAAATGAATTGCAGATTACTAGTAACTGTATAGCTTTAGTGGTTGGAAGATAGTGCAGATTTCTAAAGAAAACCTTATCGGGGTCATCCAGTCCCAACCTTCGACATATTGAGCAGCAACATCTTTGCCAATCTGGTACAATTAACACATAAGATTATCAACATATAAGGTTTTACTTCACAAATTAAAGCTATAGAACTTCTTTTAAGCAACGAATAGCATTGCAAAAATAGGAAAACTATAATAAACAAAGAAAAAGGAAAGGAACATCAATTGGTTTATGGAATTTCAACCTGTCTCCAATGTCCAAAATAGTCTTGACATTCGAATGATATTTTCCACTGATAACCAAAGAGAATTTCACAAATTCTGTCTCACGAGGCACAGCCAGCTAAATTAGCAATTTTTAACCCATGAATTGAGTTCCGAGAAGATGTTCACATTGACCATGCCTTATGGCCGTGTGGTAGTGGCTATGATGTCTAGAGGTGTAATTGACATGAGCTTGACCAAACTACGACCTTGTCCTACTCAATTCATGAATCACATAGAGCTGGATAAAAAAAGAGCTGAAACTCAATATGGTACAAGAAAACTTGTTCAAGTTTGTTGCAAATCGAAATACAAGCTGAGTATGAACCATTGACTGGAACCAAGCTTAATCCTGGGGCAATCGGATGCATCAAAAGTTTACATATATGGTTTGATTGCATGAGAAGAGGATGGTTATTTTCATAGAAAGAAATCTTTCAAACGACAACCTAAAAGAGGCATCTTCAATGATATTTAGAGCATGAAACAGTAAAATTAAACTTTCTCACGTGTTACTCTACAGTCATCCGACCTTTTCTTTTTTTGATAGCCGCTAAAAATGAATGGTCATTTGTCTTTGAACATTGTAGAAACAGCAAAATTATAACACAAAGGATTGTTTTACTTTGATGACAAAAAGTTACATATATATATATATATATATATATATATATATATAGAGAGAGAGAGAGAGAGAGAGAGAGAGAGAGAGAGAGAGAGAGAGAGAGAGAGAATGATCAAAATGATCCATTGGCTCCATATGAAAAATCAAAATAATCCTCAACAATATTAAATGATCATTGATCCCTCAACTCCTTAAAGAGGAACCAAAATAGTCTCACCATTGGACTATTTTGATTCATTTTTAAAGACTTAAGGAACCAAAATAGTACTTTAATATAGATGGAGACCATTTTGATCTTTTTTCTAATATATATATCCCATCCCAAAGTCTGTAGAGTGGTAGCTATTATGTCATAAGTGGGAATCAAACTCGAGACCTTGGCAACAACTCACAAGGTGCTTACAAATTGGATGTTTGAATAAGGATAGACTATTTTTCTTTTAAAAGCATCTTCCTCCCTTTATCCAATTTTTTAAATGGTTGAAATGTAAAATAGCTAAAAGTCTTTGGTATTATAAAAATAATGTATGTATGTATATAGTGTTATGAAATGTGTTGGCCTCCGTCAAAACGACATGGCTTATGTGTTGGCCTCCGTCAAAACGACATGGCTTATGTGTTGGCCTCCGTCAAAACGACATGGCTTCCTAATATCCGAGGTAGTTAGGCACTTGCCTAAGCAAAGTGAGGCGGTAATTTTTTTTTACCTATTCTAATTATAAGGAATACTTTTTGGAAAATGTATTATAATAACTACAATATAATATAGTAGAAAAAATATTTTCAACTTTCACATCAATCAAAATACCAAAACGACAAAACTTTGTTAAATAAATTGTCCAAAATAAAGTGCTACAAGGTTTAAAACAACTATGTTCCAAATTTAAACAAGAAAATAAAAATCAATGCAGCAAGATACAAAATTAAGCATAAAAATGAAGCAAAAATATGAAGTCGAGTAAAAGCATGGTCATGATGAATAATATAACATAGAGGTGAAAAAACATACAATGTGGTTATGTTTTGAACCTGAAAATTTAAAGCATCATGAATTTTATGGAAGTTCAACAGAAGCAAGAAACATTCTAATAAAGATGGCATACCTCATGATCACCACCTTGACCTCCTTCTGGAGGAATTGTTCCAGGATGATCAGGAGGATGGATAAGTACAGCAAGCAAATTTTTCCCATCACGGTTAATAATATCAGTAATATCAAGTGAATGTCTTCGAAACATCCCCTTGGGAAGGATCTTTTGGTGCCCATTCAGATATACCTCCCCCGAGTAATTGATCGCACGAAAGTTGAGATCTATATACTGACTTCCTGTCTAAATCATGAATAAATAGATGGGTGAATTCATGTATTTAGAGAAAAAAATATTTTTTATATTGCTACAACCTCATATTTATTGATATTAGTGAATGCAATCAGTTGTATAATGATTAACCACTTGTACACTCTTAGTATTAGCTCATTCACATTGTGCAGACCTTTTATTCAATAATTTCTTTCGTTAGAGTATTTAGTTACACGGATTTGAATTGGTGGAGCAGTAAAAAGCAACGTAGCAATGAAAACATGAAAAAAAAAGAAGATTTTTGGTATGTTCAGAATTCCATTAATGGTAATTAACTGATCAAAGCATTAGCATGTAATTTCTTAAATCCCACATTGGATGACAATAAGAATAGTGCATAAGTAACAAATTCGTAGTTCCAATAATTGCCAGATTATCTGTAAAGGTAATGTGTTTCTATCAAAGTACTAAATATTTTGACTTCCCAAGCATACAAATTTTAAGTTCACCTAGGCACTTCATCTTGTAATGAATATTTGGGCTCATAATTTTTGAGCAATTACAACAAAACCCCAAAAGAAGTTGAAGGATCCAAATGAGAAATATCTAGTTATTCTCTAGCCATGAGAGTATGAAGAAATTGGGTATTGCCAAAACCATTTTCAACGATATCCATCATTGCATTAGGATAACAAAATGTATGCATGCCAAATATGAGAGATTTCACATAATAAAATGAATCACTTGGAGCACAACCTATACTATGGAGGTAGTGATGCATACCAGTTTTGACTCGAAAGTTGTAAAAAACCAAAATGTATAGTACTCCCTTCCAGAATCAGCAATATCAACTATTGATTCATTGTTCAAACCATAAAAAGGATCTGGAACCAATTTATTCTTCAGCAAGGTTCCTAAAACCCTAGAACATAACAGGTCAGGGTTAAAAAGGAATATAGTTTACCATGTCATTTGGTGCAGATAATATATTAATGACACTTGGTGTGCATGATCTTCCATCGAAAAAGAAATATATATAGGCGATGGAAAAGTGAAAAAAGAATTGACACAAGAACGAGAAAGTAAATAATGTTAGGAAATAGATGAAATTCAATTCAAACAACCAAAGTAAACAATAACAGAAAACATGAAAAAAAATCCAACACACAAAATTCAAAATTTTATACAAATTCATCCAATTGATAGCTACTCATATTATTGTAGCTACATAATTCATTATGATATGATTGTGAAAATTTACAGCTCTAAGTACTCTGATACAAACATAAGATGGCTGCCCCATCTTTATAAAGAAAAAAATTATAACAATAAAAATTTATAATAAATTTATTGTATACTGGCTAAGAGTGTTCTTCATTGAAAATATGCAATGAATTTATGATTAATAATCCACTTATTGGATGTACTTCTTCAACATAATATAGTGATTAGAGTATCAATTTTCCTAGCAAAAAGTAGCGTATCTTCATTAGAAAAAAATATAAAAAAATTACAGAATCCTAGTGTAGGCAGGATTTATAAAATATTTAGCTTAAATTCTGGCAAACAAAACAATTTGGACATTAAATCTTATTATTTTGATAAATTTCATTTCAGAATATTATTAGTAAAATAAAAATTTTGTCCAATCACATTAACCATAGATTTTAATGCCTTTAAGGATTTCTCTACAACAAAAACAACATCAATCCTTTATCCCTCTACATGGGTTCGACTACATGAATCCTTTTTCCCCATTGTGTCCTGTTAAAGGTTAAATTCTCATTTAAATCTAATAAAAAAAGCTCATTTCTAATATTTTCTAACCAAGTCTTTTTAAATCTACCTATATCTTTCTTAATATAATTCAAATCTAATACATCTTGATGCAGTGTACGGTAGCTTGGGAAGGAGACGCGAGACACCATACACTTCCCTAACGGTTTTCTGACATCCACTATGCATTGCCATTTTTAGTTAACACGTTTCCACTAGTTTATTTTCAGCAATTTTAATTATAGCTTTTCTTTTGAGTTTGATAGGAAATACATATAGAGGAGGTTGGAGAGGAGCAGGCATCTTTTTTTGGATTTATTTTGCAAACCTCTTTTTACTGGAGAAATAGTAAAGAACCTGAACATACAGAGTTCAGGCGTTATCCGGCATTGGTTGTTCTTGTGCTTGTTCTGTTTTGCCTTGCAGGTATCCGACGTCCGCTCGAGGAGGTGCAGATTTGACACCAGGTTGGTATCAGAGCCTTGCTTGACAAGGGAATGGCAGATCGTGGCAAAGAACCCATCACCGAAGAAGTGTGAAGCCTTGACGCACTTTGGGCAAACCAGAAAAATTTTGATCGCCGGCTGGAGGAGCTATTGGCCGACGTGCAGAAGCTAGCTGTGGACATTCGCCGTGAGTTTAATCTCATTAGTGCGAGACCACCACCTCTTCAAACACCGCAAGTTGAACCCCATGGAATTCGTCCTCTACGACGTAGGGGCCTGAATGCAGCCAGGCCGTTCCGTCACACTCAGGCAGTTTTTCAGGATTTTTCAAATTCAGAGAAGGAACTGCAATTCCCGCGAGAAACCGATTTGATCGAATCAGACGAAGCCGATGAAGACAGCCCGCAGCCGGTTGAATGCCAGTGGTATCGGAGACCATTCCCTCCCCGTTTTCCGCAAGGTGAATTCAAGACTAAGCTTGATATCCCTTATTTTGACGGTCGTAAGCATATTGAAGATTATTTGGATTGGGAAAAAGCGGTGGAGAACTTCTTTGAGTACATGGAAGTCCCACCGGACAAGAAAGTGCGATAGGTCGCTTGTCGTTTAAAAGGCAGAGCCAGTGCCTGGTGGGCACAGATGTTACAAATGAGACAAAGGGAAGGCAAGGGAAAGGTGCGGAGCTAGAACCGCACGAAACAGTTCTTGAGAGCTCAATTTCTACCAACAGATTATGAGAAGATTTTATAAATGAGGTATCAACATTGATCCCAAGGTGCTAGGTCTGTGAGCGACTACACGGAAGAATTTCATAGATTGTTGGCTAGAAACAATCTTAAGGAATCTGCTAATCACTTAGTAGCCCGTTATATTGGGGGATTAAAGGACAACATTCAAGATTGACTGGAATTGAATTTCGTATGGTCAATGGCCCAAGCGGTGAACCTCGCTATGAAGGTAGAAATGCAGCAGACTCGGCAAGCCAAAACCTCCAATAATCGACGTCATTGGCAGGAAGCTGGTGTGTCCGGGAAAGGTAGTAATCCTAATGTTAAAACAGCACCTGTTGTTGGCTCATCCGCCAAGGCTCCGTCCCAGAACCCCAACTTCACTGATCCCCAGATGCAACCAAAACCGAAAATTATAGCCAAAGAAAATCCCTACACCAAGCCGTCGACACTCAAATGCTTCCGTTATTTCCAGCCCGGCCACAAGTCAAATGAGTGCCCACAGAGACAGCAAATTAACCTGGCCGAAGGCGAGGAGGAAGGAGAACGGGATGGTGACGACATAAACCAAGATGGTGAGTCGGAAGATGTTCCCGCTGATGAAGGTGAATCTCTAGTCTATGTGTTAGAAAAATTGTTATTGGCTCCGCGACAGATTGTCATTCACAACACCATTCCATATTTAAAACTCGCTGCACTATAGGCGGCAAAGTGTGCGATCTTTTGATCGATAACGGATGTACTGAGAAAGTGATTTCCAGAGCTGTGGTGTAAAGTTTACAGTTGAATACTATCAGGAATGCTCATTCGTATAAGATAAGTTGGGTTAAGCGGGGAATAGACATTCTGGTCTTGGAATCGTGCCGGGTGACATTTTCTATAGGGAAGCAATATGTCTGTGAAGTTTTGTGCGACATCCTCAATATGGACATCTGTCATCTGATATTGGAAAGGCCCTGGCAATTTGATGTAGGTGCAACGTATGACTGTCGAGCTAATGTATACTCTTTCGAGTGGAAAGGACGTCGTCTCCGGCTTCTACCCACGGTCACTGAAGCAAAATCGCACCTACCCACTCAACCCCGGTAGTCCGCTGTTCAAATAGTAACGGGGGCAGGACTCCTTCATTGCTGGAAGGAACAGGCTCCCTTATATGCGCTGTTGGTGACTGAACAGAGCCAAGAATTGCCTCATACTAAGTGGCACAGTGAGATTCACAACCTGCTGCAGCAATACCGTGAGATTACTCCAGATAACATGCCCGAAGAGTTGCCACCACTTCGGAGTATACAACATCAAATAGATTTGTTACCCGACGCTGTATTACCTAACTTGCCTCATTACAAGTTATTCTCCAAGAGTTAATTGATGACTTGTTGAAACGACAATTCATACAGACCAGTTTGAGTCCATGCACTGTTCCGGCATTACTAGTACCGAAGATGGACGGGAGCTGGCGGATGTGTGTTGATAGTAGATCCATCAACAAAATCACAGTAAAATACCGATTTCTGGTTCCCCGTATTGAAGAATTGTTGGATAGGCTCACGAGATCATCCATTTTCTCTAAGCTTGATTTGCGAAGTGGCTACCACCAAATCCGAATCCGCCCGGGGATGAATGGAAGACAGCGTTCAAGACGCCGCAAGGTTTGTATGAGTGGAAAGTTATGCCTTTTGGCTTATGCAACGCACCGTCCACTTTTATAAGGATGATGAATGAGATCTTGAAGCCGTATTTGGGGAAAATCTGCATCGTTTACTTTGACGATATATTGGTTTACAGTGACTGTTGGGAAAGTCACTTGAAACACCTACAGACACTATTTGTTGTTCTAAAACAGCAAAGCTTATTCCTCAACCTCCCCAAGTGCGAGATCGCAGTCCGTGAGGTACATTTCCTTGGATTCATCATAGATGCAGCTGCTATTCGCATGGACCCTATGAAGATCATTGCTGTCCGTGACTGGCCACCTCCTGCCTCTTTTTTTGAAGTAAGAAGTTTCCACGGCATGGAGAATTTCTATCGAAAATTTATTCGAGGTTTCAGTGTATTAATGGCACCGGTGACTGATTGTCTAAAGGCAAAGGTATTCCATTGGGCACAGCTCAACAACATAGCTTTGAAGCCATCAAACAAGCTCTAATATCAGCCCCTGTGTTGACGTTACCCAACTTCGACAAGGTATTTAAGGTCGAGACGGACGCATCACCCATTGGGATCGGGGCAGTTCTCTCACAAGAAGGCAAGCCTGTGGCGTTCTTCAGTGAGAAATTAAGTGATGCGAGGCAAAAGTGGTCAGCTTACGAGCAAGAGCTCTAAGCTGTCATCCGAGCTTTAAAGCAATGGGAATTATATTTGTTGCATCAGGACTTTGTATTATGTAGTGATAACAAAGCCTTACAATATCTAAATAGTCAAAAATCCATAAATCGAATGCATGCGCGGTGGCTGATGTTCATTCAAAGGTTCTCCTTCACGTTCTAACATAAGCCAGTGGTGACTAATCGCGTGGCCGATGCTCTTAACAGGAAGAACTTCTTGCTCACACGGTTGCAGATGGAGACAGCCGGCCTTGAGTGCCTTAAAGAGCTATATGAAGCAGATACTAACTTCAAAGAAGCTTGGAAGTCTTGCCACGGGCCGCATCCCGCTGAAGGATTTTCGGTGAGGCATGGGTTTTTATTTAAGCACAATTTACTTTGTGTTCCTGTTTCGTCTTGGCGACAATTTATAATCAGGGAAGCTCATGGCGGAGGCCTGGCAGCTCATGCGGGGCGTGACAAAACATTGAACCATGTTCAGTCTCGATTTTTCTGGCCAAGGTTACGCCGAAATGTCATTCGATTGGTGGATAGCTGTCCAATTTGTCAAATATATAAAGGAGGAGCTAACAACACAGGTCTCTATATGCCCCTTCCCGTTCCTGACTCAATTTGGGAAGATCTTAGCTTGGATTTTGTTTTGAGACTTCCAAGAACACGGCGAGGTCATGACTCCATCATGGTCGTCGTCGACAGATTCTCAAAGATGGCTCACTTCATCCCTTGTAAGAAAACTTCGAACGCTATGGCTATTGCTCACGCTTTCTTTAACGAAATTGTTCGTTTACATGGTGTACCCAGAAGCCTCACGTCGGATCGCGACGTAAAATTTATAAGTCATTTTTGGCGCGAACTGTGGAAACGTTTGGGCACTGACTTTCGCCTTAGTTCAGCATATCATCCACAAACGGACGGGCAGACGGAGGTTGTCAACCGTACCTTAGGCAACATGTTGCGGTGCCTTGTGCAAGACCACCCGAAACAATGGGAAGATGTGTTAGCTAGAGCCGAGTTTGCTTTCAACTCAATGACTAATCGTTAAACAGGTAAACCTCCCTTCAACATTGTTTACACTAAGGCACCAAACATAGCTCTCGACGTCGCCATTTTGCCAAAATGCAAAGCACCAGCTGCTGCTACTTTCACCGAAGACTATACAAACAAGTTGGCGGAAATTCGGGAACAAATTATGAAGTCAAATCAGAAGTACAAGGAAACTGTTGACCGTCGCCGCAGGCAGCGACTCTTCAATGTTGGAGATTTGGTCATGGTACGTCTCTGCAAAGAGCGTTTCCCACCAGGAACTCATTCAAAACTGATACGTCGCAAAGTTGGGCCAGTACTTATCACCGCCAAGATCAATGATAATGCCTACATCGTTGCTTTGCCATCAGACTTAAACATGTCTACAACATTTAATGTCTCAGACATTTCAGCATATTCACCTCCTGACGAGGCAATTATACACGTTAGCTCGTCGGAGTCGAGCTCTTCTGAAGCGGGGGAAGACTGATGCAGTGCACGGTAGCTTGGGAAGGAGACGCGAGACACCATACACTTCCCTAACGGTTTTCTGACATCCACTATGCATTGCCATTTTTAGTTAACACGTTTCCACTAGTTTATTTTCAGCAATTTTAATTATAGCTTTTCTTTTGAGTTTGATAGGAAATACATATAGAGAGGTTGGAGAGGAGCAGGCATCTTTTTTGGATTTATTTTGCAAACCTCTTTTTACTGGAGAAATAGTAAAGAACCTGAACATACAGAATAAGGCATTATCCGGCATTGGTTGTTCTTGTGCTTGTTCTGTTTTTCCTTGCAGGTATCCGACGTCCGCTCGAGGAGGTGCAGATTTGACACCACATCTACTGTCCAAACCAAGTCATCGTAAGGCTTCACCAAACCATCTAAGAAAATTCTCTCTAATCTTATCTTCCAATGTAGCTACTACAACATTTTTACATGAATGTGATAGGAAACACTTGAAATCAAGTACTTCCTATTCACCTTTACAGCAAATCTCCACGAAATACTGCTGTCCGGAGCAGGAAAACAGTAAAAATAGCGGAAAAACAGTAGAAAACTGAGAGAAATGCGTAGGAAAAACTTGTATTTTACTAGTAGAAGAAGAAAACAGCAAAGATACAATTGATCCTCAATTCGAGAGGAGGATCGATCTCTCCCAAATCTCTAGACGCCGCTAGAGCCCAAAGAAAACCTAAATCTACGAGATCTCAAATTTCAGCCAAATTCAAGATGCCCAAACCCTAGGAAAAACATCTATTTAATGCATACAAATCAAAAGGAATTACCTAAACAGTCCCTACATTCAAATTTCTCTCTGAAACCCCCCAAAAATCCTTCCTAAAACGCTCTATATGAGCGGTCAGGCCGCTCGTTCTGGCGGAATCTCCGCCTATTTTGCGATTTCGCCCCCGAACCGGTCCCGCCTGGACCGGCTGGACCGGTCCAGTGGACCAGTCTAACAATACTCCCCTCCCAAAGATCCACCTTGTCCGCAAGGTGGAAAGATGACACCCTCCATTCCTTCTTCATCACAAACAGTAAGAACTTGAAGAGTTCGGTCCTTACACCTGTGCCCCGGCGTATACCTCTCGTCACATCTGAAACAAAGCCCTTTTGCCCTCTTCTCCTGTAATTCTGTCTCAGTGAGCTTCTTGAAGTTATTCCCACTCCCTCCTCCTACTGGCTTCTCCTTGATGATCTCATTATTGTTGACTGATGTAGACCCCTTTGATGCTAAAAGAGTAGTCGTAGTCTTGTAAGAGCCTCCTGAGCTGCTGCTCCTAGCTCCCTTCTCCAGATTATTCTGATTTTCTACCAGCTGTGCCAACTTCATTGCCTCCTCCAAGTCACTAGGCATCAGAACTTTAACTGCCGCTCGGATCTCTGCCTTCAACCCCTTCATGAAGTTCCCCTCCAATACGCTATCTGATAATCGCTCCACCCTACTAGCCAGGTGCTCGAACTGATCACGGTAGTCTTCTACTGATCCCTCCTGCACCAGAGCAAAGAACTGCTCATAGAAATCTCCTCCCCGGTCGGTTTGGAAACGTTCTATTATGCAAATTTTGAATTCCCTCCAGTTCCTGATAGGCTCCCTCCTGTCACGCCACTGATACCATGCCAAAGCCTTTCCTTCCAGACACAATCCTGCCGCCGTCAGCTTCTCATCGTCTGTCAACCCGTTGACAGCAAAGTAACGCTCCACCTTGTATATCCAGCCATGGCCATCTTCCCCCTCAAAGATGGGCATCTTCAACTTCCTCACCTTCAGATCCCTTCCGTTACCCCGGTACTCTCCATAACCTCCCATTCCTCGAAGATGAGGTGCTCCCCAAGTGTCCCGGTCCTCCCTCCGACGTTGGTATCCGAATCCGTCATCATATTCTCCTCTTCCCCTTTCAAAATCAGCACCTCGACGCTGAAATTCAGCACCTCGACGCTGATATTCTTCTCTTCTTTCGCCAAAATCTGCACTTCCCTCATATTCCCCCTCCTGCCTTCAGAATCAGCACCTTGACGCTGAAAATCAGCACCTCGACGCTGAAAATCAGCACCTCGACGCTGAAAATCAGCACCTCGACGCTAAAAATCAGCACCTCGACGATCATTTCCCATGCTCATCTCCTCTCTAGAAAGTGGCTCTAGAGGTGGCATGTCGTCCTCTCCCTCAAGGATCTCTACTGCTGGATTCCTCCTCCCCCGAAGCGGGTTTGGATTTCCTCCTACGCCCTGGTCGCCGACAGTCTCTCTTGCTTCCGACGCCGTCGGATTCGTCTTCATCTCAACTAATTTTTTCATCATCTCTTCCATCGCCGCGAACCTCCCTTCCAACCTTTCATTGTTGGCGGTGATTTCAAGGAATTTTTCCTCCAAATCTGCTTTTAATTGGCCAAATTCGCCTTCTAGGACTTCGATCTTCTTTCCAGCCATTTTTCTTTCTACAAATCACAAGAAATCTTTCTCCGAGTGTCAAAAACCCGCTGAAATTTCAGGTTTTCAGCCGCCGATGGTCCCAAATCGATGCTCTGATACCAATTTGATAGGAAACACTTGAAATCAAGTACTTCCTATTCACCTTTACAGCAAATCTCCACGAAATACTACTGTCTGGAGCAGGAAAACAGTAAAAACAGCAGAAAAACTGTAGAAAACTGAGAGAAATGCGTAGGAAAAACTTGTATTTTACTAGTAGAAGAAGAAAACAGCAAATATACAATTGATCCTCAATTCGAGAGGAGGATCGATCTCTCCCAAATCTCTAGACGCCGCTAGAGCCCAAAGAAAACCTAAATCTACGAGATCTCAAATTTCAGCCAAATTCAAGATGCCCAAACCCTAGGAAAAACATCTATTTAATGCATACAAATCAAAAGGAATTCCCTAAACAGTCCCTACATTCAAATTTCTCTCTGAAACCCCCCAAAAATCCTTCCTAAAACGCTCTATATGAGCGGTCGGGCCGCTCGTTCTGGCGGAATCTTCGCCTGTTTTGCGATTTCGCCCGCGAACCGGTCCCGCCTGGACCGGCTGGACCGGTCCAATGGATCGGTCTAATAGAATGCTTGTTTTGTATCCTGTCTCTAAGAATAAAGCCACTCATTCACCTGAGCATCCTCATCTCTGGAACACTTAACTTAATATTATGCTTCTATTTTAATGGCCAACATGCTGCACCATAAAACATTGAAAGTCTCACCACCATCTTATAAAATTTTTCCGCTCACAAATTTTAAATCTTGAAACAAATAGTCAAATAATTCAGGATTCTACAAGATTTAAACGGAATTACTACATCTTGATTTATGGTATTTAAACAACCTCAGTGGTTCCATAGGTTAACATATGGAATTTTTTTTTTTTAGGAATTTTTGAGTCAATTAAGTCAAATTCATAAATACATCTCATGTGCAAGCTTCGAACTCAAGATCTCTTGATTGATAGCCAAAGCTACAATCAATAGATGAGGTAAGCTGCACAACGTATTGAAATCCATTTAGCAATTCTTATCCAAATTCAAAGTCCACCTCAAGATTTTCTGAATTCACAAACATTCCACAGCAGCTATGCGATTCTTGCCTAGCAAAACATATCTATCCAATTACTAGGGAAATCCATCCAAATAAAGAAGGAAACACGAAAAATAGAAGAATAGGCCATACGTGCCGGGGATGGCGGCCTCCACCCACGGAGGGGAAGGACCGGAAGGTTGCATGGTGGTTGTGAGCAGGACACCGGTGGCCTCCACTTCCGTCGATCTCGCTGCCAGCCATGCTGAGTCCAGCAACGTTTTCCCTACCATCGCCGCAGCCATATACGCTCTAGTTCCCTCTTGCTCTAGCTCTAGTCCTTGGGTGCTATTAATAAAGCCTTCGCATACCTTCGGCGCCGACGGTAACTGTAAAAGCGACTATATACTCAGGAGAGAGCGACAGGCGACGTAGCTCTACAGCCATCTTGGTCAAAAAAAAAAAAAAACATGAAAGAACTTGAGCATCCAAGAATTAGAAAAACGCCCGCAAATGAGGTCCTTATCAGTTTTAGATGTTTTTTTTTTAAATTTAGTGTGGGGGTACATATATCCAAGGTTGTGAAAATCGGACCGGACAACGAACCGGAAGAAGGAGAGGTTCAAGGTTCGACCGGTCGAACCGGGGTCGAACCGGATGATGTAATAAATAATAATATTATTAAAAATTTATAACATTAATAGAATAATTATGAGAATATAACATCAAATAATATAATTCTAATAATTTAAACTATATAATTTTAATAGATTATCTCTCAATATAACTAAATTAAATTGAAATGATGAATATATTATAATATAATTTTAATTTATAAAATATTTAGTTTAATTATATTATATTTATGAATATCTAATAATTAACTATAATTAATTTATATATATAATTATAATTATAATAAATGAGATTCTTATAAATTATAATATACATTATAACAAACTAAAAGTTTTAATATAATATATAAATTTAAAAATGTGTAATAAGAATAATATTTAATATAATATATAAATTTATATTATTAATTTATAAAATATATATTATTACAAATTTATAATACAAATTTAAAAAAAAATTGCACCCAACTAGCCCAAATTAGTGGCCCAAGAAGCCCAAAATTGTGGCCCAACAAACTCAAGTTAATAGCCCAATAAAGCCCAAGCTCATATTTAATCTTATATAGCATTCATGTACTCTTTTTTAGTCCCACATCATGAAGGAGTAGTAGATAGTTGGCTTTTGGCTCTATATAAAGTTCCCTCTTTTCTAACAAAACATGCTTCATGAGATGACAAACCATACATTATGGTTTCAAAAATCTCATTATTTAATAAAAAAAATTATTTAAAAAATGTAATAAAGTAAAATATATATTTTTTATATTTTATTTATCATTTAAAAAAAAATTTCTTAAAACCGGCTGGTTCTTTTGAACCCGGACCGGTTTGCCGGTTCACCGGTTGAACCGCCGGTTCAGTCCGGTTCAGGCCGGTTCTATGTGAAGCCGGTTTTGGAACTGGATCGGATCGGACAACTGGCCGGTTCACGGTTCAACCGGTTGAACCGGCCGGTCCGGTCCGGTTTTTAAAACCTTGCATATATCAAAATATTTCTTTAAAGCATAAAATAAAGATCTAATGAGCTTCTTTTTTTAATAGTTCAAATAAAATATATGATCCAAAAATTCATTCTAGAGTTCATATAAAGCCCGAGGCTTAACCTCAGAGAAATTTATCATAAGCTCTAATGTAAACTCTAAAAGTTAGATCACCTGCATGCATTATTCAGCAAGCTTATCAAAGTAGAAAGCATATAATATAACAAAAGACATGCTAAACTTCTCTAAGTCAAATGAGACAATTCAAACAAAGTCATTCAATAAAGGAAGACTTCTGAACCTCTCTCTTTGAAGAAAGGAAGAGAAGGGAGGAAGAATATGAGGAAGAAAGGAGGGGAGAGATTTTTTAGTAGCCAAACCTTGGGAGGGCATGATAGGATATTATAAAGCATAAGGTAGAATTCTAAATCTCCATCTCTGATTTAAATTTTAGTGTTTTAAAAAAAATTATGAATAAAAATATATTTTTCTTAGGTCTTATAATGTATCAACTATATAACTTTTGATATATTGTCGTATGATTTGCCTGAAATGTTTTGACTATAAGAAATTAGAGTTTTCATTGGTTAATTTTTGCTATGCAAAGTTTTTAGAGTATAAATTGATTTAAGCTTTTTTAGCAATTGAAGCAGTTAAATAAACACCTTAAAATGTGTATATGAATATCTCGTTGATATTGGAATGTGAATAGGAAAGTTTAGTGAGTATGTTATATTAGCAATGTGGCTTTTTTTAGGCACTTCATGCAATATTGTGTATTGCATTGAATTTATATTTTAGTTTCTATTGCATCAACATTTACATTATTCCTAGCAGGATGTTAGAGATGGTCTGAAGTGTGGAAAATTATATTCTCTAGTATGTTACAAGGGCCCTATATGATATGTTTTGGCCCTATTATTAAGTTAAAATTATGTGTATTTTATGTTGCTGATCAATGGTTTATGATTTTGATGATAGCAAACATTCATATTTCTTTACGACTGCCTTATGTACTGACATTTCAGGTTCACACGATCGGACTGCAATTTGGAATCAGCTCAAGATTGAGTAGACTAGGTCTGAGTCAATTTGTACATTTTTTCCTTTCTTGAGTCTATTGTATTTGGTGTGGCTCCTGTTGTTTTGTAGCTTGGAAGATTTTTTTATTGCTCCCTAAAGATTTCTGTTTTTGGTAATATTGTCCGGGACGATATTTATATCATCCTGGATGATCTGTCCAAAAGTAGAAACCCTAATTAGGGCATCCTCATTAAAGCAGCCGTCATTATGTAAAACACATCCTCCTGGACGATTTTGTATCGGTCAGGACGAGAGGCTCAATTCAGAAAGAATCTCCCGGCAGATCTATCTAGAAATAACCTATTTTTGGACATCGTCCAGCTGGATCGTCCAGGACTATAAAATATTGTCCAGGACGATCCAGGTCAATTTTTTCAAAATTTCTCTGGAATTTAAGGAAAGCAATTATGACTTGATTACATGATCAAATCGTCCTAGACGATCGCAAAATCGGCCAGGACGATATGCTGGACAATTGGACATCGGATAGCTATTTTTCAGGGCGATGTTCAGCACGATTTGTTCTGATCATCCAGGACGATATATTATCATCCTGTACGATATGAACAAACTTCTTCTAATCGTCTCAAATCGTCCCGGTGATTGGGCTTAAATTGTACTGATCGTACAGGACGATATACCTATCGTCCTGGATCATAATGTCGGCAACTTGCATTAATGAGCTCGTTTTGAGAGCTTCTATTTAAACTTTATCAAGGCACTTTTGTAAGTGTCTTTGGCAGCCATTGTAGCTTTGTTCTTGTGGGGGAGACTTGAAGAGAGAGCTTGAAAGGGAGTGAGGAATGGGTGAAGTCTGAGAGGTAGAAGATCCTGTGAGGGGGGACTCAAGTGAGTGTGGAGGGGATTCCACACGGTTTCTCCGGCAGGCTTGCATCTTAATACCGTCGGATTCAAGGCTTGTCTCGAGGGAAGTTCATCAAAGAAGAAGTTCACTTTGGTGTCAAAGGACCCGACGACTTCGCCACACCGGGGAAGGTGGAAGTAATTTTGTAAGGGCTTCTCCGCCTAGCTGTGGGGGCTAAAGGAGAGACACTTATTTTAGTGCAATACTTGGAGGGTGCCTCCAAGGAGTGGACGTAGGTCAAGATTTGACCGAACCACTATAAATCCGGCGTGTTCTTTCTTTATAAATTACGCATTTTAATTTCCGCACTTTGGTTTTTATTGTGGTGAAATTAGTTTTGATTTGTGTTTTGATTTAAAGAATTTTTTTTTCCAATTCACCTCTATCTCTTAATTAGCTTTGAGTCAGTTCTATAGGGCTTAATATCCCTAACAAACTTTCAAGTGGTATCAGAGCATTTTCTAGTGTCAACTGAGCACTTTCAAGTGGTATCAGAGCCGGTTTCAAAAAAATAAGTTTTTAAAAGCTTTTGAATTTCGATCCATGGCTAATTTTTCAAATCATAATGTTGTGGAAGGTTATTCAATCACCAGACCTCCTTTATTTGAAAATATGTCATTTGATTTTTAGAAAACTCACATGTCTATTTTCTTGCAATCGATTGATTTTCATATGTGGCATATGATTTTAACTGGTTATTCATCACCGTCACATATTGTTAATGGAGTTAAAATTGATATTCCTTTTAATCAATGGAATAGGGAAGAACAACTCAATGCTCAATTGAATGCAAAATTTTTAAATTGCTTTTTCTGTGCTTTAAATTCTAAAGATTTTATGTTAGTATCCACGTGCACTACTGGTAAGGAAGTTTGGGATAAACTACACACCATATACGAAGGCACTAGTGAAATCAAGCAATCCAAGTTGAATATGTTAATGCATGATTTTAAACTATTTTTCATGGAACCTTATGAGACGATCTTAGACATGTATACTAGGTTTATTCAAATTATGACATCATTGCATGCTCTAGGAAAAGAATTTTCAAATTTTGAAAAAGTTAACAAAATTCTTCGTTATCTACTGGATAAGTTTGATGCTAAAATTATTGCTATTTGTGAATCAAAAAATTTGAATGATTATTCTATTGATAATTTGATTGGCTCACTCATTGCCTACGAGCAAAGTTTGGGTCAAAGACTTTTGGATGCAGGTGAAACGATTGTTCTAAAAGCTGAAGAGATGGAAAAAGATAGCTTAGTTGGTGACAAAAGCAATGACTTGACAGGCAAATTAAAAAGCTTACCAAAGCATAAGCATCAACAAAAATGGAAGAAAGGAAAAAATGGTAAGGATGTTAATATTTCTTCTGACGTTATTTGCTTTCGATGTAGGAAGCCTGGACATATGAAAAATCAATGCCCTAATTTAAAAATTCTTCCTACGAAAGAAAAGGGTAAAGCGAAGCAAATTTTAAACTGGAAAAATAATGAAAAGCAAAAAATCTCTTGGGCAGATCTGGTCTCTGAAGCATCGGACCAGGAGCAAGATGGTGCTTAAACATTTGTTTTTTTTTATGTTTACATGTTTTGTTTGTCCTTTTATTTTTGTGATTTTCTGTTTTCTTATTCTATTTTTTTATTTTTCTTTTTTCGTTAAATTTTTATGTGTCTTTTCTCTTATCAACACACATATCACCTTTTTAAAAATGAAAAACCTACTTCTTATTTTTTTTTGAATTCTTATAAAAATTGTGTTTGACTTCTTTAAAAACAGTCAAAGGAAGAAAACTCATGATTTTGACTCTCAATATCTGTTTTCTTAAACAGGTTATTCTACTTTTGATTTAAAATCTTCATCATATTTTAAATTAGATTTAGAAACTGAACTTTTTCCATCTCCCTACATTTTATCTATCGCATAGGAATCTTTTGCAAGATTGTTGAATCTACCTCATAATTTTCCTAATCAAGTAGTTCATTGTGTCAATAGAATGAGTTTACTTTTGTTTTTAAAATTTCAAGAAGGTAGCATATTAAAAAAAAAAATTGGCCAATGACGCCAAATCAAAAAAAAGTGGCCAATGACGCCAAATCAAAAGATGCGCAATGACGCTAAATTGAGAAAGATACACAAAGTGTATCAAAAGAAAAAGATGCGCAAAGTGCACAAAAAACTTGACAAGAGGCATAAAATGAGCCCACAAAGAGTATGCATATTTTTCTGTTTTATTCAAAGCTTAAGAAAACCCCTGATATTTTCGATACTTGATTTTTAAATCTTGATTCCTGATTCAACAATTCATGCATTAATCTTCTATTAGATATATTTTATGAAAGGAATTTTAAAAAATTAGTGTTTCTTTTTCTAATTTATTCCATGATTTAGATATTGAATTAAAAAGTTTTTGAGCCTTTTTTAAGGAACTTGAGTTTGGATTATCAAATTCTGAATTTCTAACCTTTTCTGGGCTATGCGTTGTCAATCCAATTCTACTAAGTTTTTTGATTAAAACTAAGAGATAACTTTCTCATTTTAAGAATATATACTTTTTCACTAGATCAGGGAACATTTTTTTTTCTTTTGTTCGTTTTGTGCCTCCTCTCTTTTTGATAATGTCAAAGGGGAAAACGTAATGTTGAATTTATATCCTTTTTTTTTCAAAAAAAAATTTAAACAATAAATATTTTTTATCTCCCCTATTTTTTAAAAGGGTTTATTCTAGTAAGGGGGAGATTAGGAGAAATTGCTTTTTCTGAAAATTTAAATTGAATTATTTGCCATCATCAAAATGGGGGAGATTGTTGCGGATCAATGGTTTATGATTTTGATGATAGCAAACATTCATATTTCTCTACGACTGCCTTATGTACTGACATTTCAAGTTCACACGATCGGACTGCAATTTGGAATCAGCTCAAGAATGGGTAGACTAGGTCTGAGTCAGTTTGTACATTTTTTTCCTTTCTTGAGTCTATTGTATTTGGTGTGGCTCCTGTTGTTTTGTAGCTTGGAAGATTTTCTTTTGCTCCCTAAAGATTTCTATTTTTGGTAATATCGTTCGGGACGATATTTATATCATCCTGGACGATCTGTCTAAAAGCAGAAACCCTAATTAAGGCATCCTCATTAAAGCAACCGTCATTATGTAAAATTTATTGTCCTAGATGATTTTGTATCGGCCAGGATGATAGGCTCAATTCAGAAAGAATCTACCGCCAGATCTATTTAGAAATAACCTATTTTTAGAGATCGTCCAGCTGGATTGTCCAGGACTATAAAATATCGTCCAGGACGATCCAGGTCAATTATTCCAAAATTTCTCTGAAATTTAAGGAAAGCAATTATGACTTGATTACATGATCAAATCGTTCTAGACGATCACAAAATCGGCCAAGACGATCTGCTGGACGATTGGACATTAGATAGCTGTTTTTCAGGGCGATGTTTAGGGCGATATTCCACGATTTGTTCTAATAGTCTAGGACGATATATTATCGTCCTAAATGATATGAACAAACTTCTTCTGATCGTCTCAAATCGTTTTGGCTGATTGGGCTTAAATTATACTGATTGTACAGAACGATATACCTATCGTCCTAGATGATAATGTCGGCAACTTGCATTAATGAGCTTATTTTGAGAGCTTCTATTTTAGCTTTGTCAAGGCACTTTTGTAAGTGTCTTTGGCAGCTATTGTAGCTTCGTTCTTGTGGGGGAGACTTGAAGAGAGAGCTTGAAAGGGAGTGAGGAATTGGTGAAGTCTAAGAGGGAGAAGATCCTGTGGGGGGACTCAAGGGAGTGTGGAGGGGATTCCACACGGTTGCTCTGGCAGGCTTGCATCTTAATATCTTCGAATTCAAGGCTTGTCTCGAGGGAAGTTCACCAAAGAAGAAGTTCACTTTGGTGTCAAAGGACCCGGCGACTCTGCCGCACCGGGGAAGGTGGAAGTAATTTTGTAAGGGCTTCTCCGCCTAGCTGTGGGGGCTAAATGAGAGTCACTTATTTTAGTGCAATACTTGAAGGGTGCCTCCAAGGAGTGGACGTAGGTCAAGGTTTGACCGAACCACAATAAATCCAGTGTGTTCTTTCTTTATTACTTCCGCATTTTAATTTCTGCACTTGGGTTTTTATTGTGGTGAAATTGGTTTTGATTTGTGTTTTTATTTAAAGAATTTTTTTTCCAATTCACCTATATCTCTTAATTAGCTTTGGGCCAGTTCTATAGGGCTTAATATCCCTAATGAACTTTCAAGTGATATCAGAGCATTTTCTCGTATCTTCTGAGCACTTTCAAGTGGTATCAGAGCCAGTTTGAAAAAAATAAGTTTTTAAAATCTTTTGAATTTCGATCCATGGCTAATTTTTCAAATCATAATGTTGTGGAAGGTTATTCAATCACCATACTTCCTTTATTTGAAAATATGTCATTTGATTTTTGAAAAACTCGCATGTCTATTTTCTTACAATCGATTGATTTTCATATGTGGCATATGATTTTAATTGGTTATTCATCACCTTCACATATTGTTAATGGAGTTAAAATTGATATTCCTTTTAATCAATGGAACAGGGAAGAACAACTCAATGCTCAATTGAATGCAAAATCTTTAAATTACTTTTTCTGTGCTTTAAATTCTAAAGATTTTATGTTAATATCCACGTGCACTACTGGTAAGGAAGTTTGGGATAAACTACACACCATATACGAAGGCACTAGTGAAATCAAGCAATCCAAGTTGAATATATTAATGCATGATTTTGAACTATTTTCCATGAAACCTTATGAGACGATCTTAGACATGTATATTAGGTTTATTCAAATTATGACATCATTGCATGCTCTAGGAAAAGAATTTTCAAATTTTGAAAAAATTAACAAAATTCTTCGTTGTCTACTGGATATGTTTGATGCTAAAATTGTTGCTATTTATGAATCAAAAAATTTGAATAATTATTCTATTGATAATTTGATTGGCTCACTCATTGCCTATGAGCAAAGGTTGGGTCAAAGACTTTTGGATGCAGGTGAAACGATTGTTCTAAAAGCTGAAGAGACATAAAAAGATAGCTTAGTTGGTGACGAAAGCAATGACTTGACAGGCAAATTAAAAAGCTCACCAAAGTATAAGCATCAACAAAAATGGTAGAAAGGTAAAAATGGTAAGGATGTTAATATTTCTTCTAACGTTATTTGCTTTCGATGTAGGAACCCTAGACATATGAAAAATCAGTGCCCTAATTTAAAAATTCTTCCTGCGAAAGAAAAGGGTAAAGCGAAGCAAATTTTAAACTCGGAAAATAATGAAAAGTAAAAAATCTCTTGGGCAGACCTGGTCTCTGAAGCATCGGACCAGGAGCAAGATGGTGCTTAAACATTTGTTTGTTTTTATGTTTACATGTTTTGTTTGTCCTTTTGTTTTTGTGATTTTCTATTTTTTTATTCTATTTTTTATTTTTCTTTTTTTGTTAAATTTTTATGTGTCTTTTCTCTTATCAACACACACATCACCTTTTAAAAAATGAAAAACCTACCTCTTATTTTTTCTTGAATTCTTATAAAAATTGTGTTTGACTTCTCTAAAAACAGTCAAAGGAAGGAAACTCATGATTTTGACTCTCAATCTCTGCTTCCTTAAACAGGTTTTTCTACTTTTGATTTAAAATCTTCATCATATTTTAAATTAGATTTTGAAACTGAACTTTTTTCATCTCCCTACATTTTATCTATCGCATAGGAATCTTTTGCAAGATTGTTGAATCTACCTCATAATTTTTCTAATCAAGTAGTTCGTTGTGTCAATAGATTGAGTTTACTTTTATTTTTAAAATTTCAGATAAGTAGCATATTAAAAAAAAATTGGCCAATGACGCGAAATAAAAAAAAGTGGCCAATGATGCCAAATCAATAGATGCGCAATGACGCCAAATTGAGAAAGATACACAAAGTGTATCAAAAGAAAAAGATGCGCAAAGTGTGCCAAAAACTTGACAAGAGGCATAAAATGAGCCCACAAAGAGTATGCTTACTTTTCTGTTTTATTCAAAGCTTAAGAAAACCCTTGATATTTTTTATATTTGATTTTTAAATCTTGATTCCTGATTCAACAATTCGTGCATTAATCTTCTATTAGATATATTTTATGAAAGGAGTTTTGAAAAATTAGTGTTTCTTTTTCTAATTTATTCTATGATTTAGATATTGAATTAAAAAGTTTTTGAACCTTTTTTAAGGAACTTGAGTTTGGATTATCAAATTCTGAATTTCTAACGTTTTCTGGGCTATGCATTGTCAATCCAATTCTACTAAGTTTTTTGATTAAAACTAAGAGGTAACTTTCTCATTTTAAGAATATATGCTTTTTCACTAGATCAAGAAACATTTTTTTTTCTTTTGTTCGTTTTGTACCTCCTCTCTTTTTGATAACGTCAAAGGGAGAGAACGTAATGTTGAATTTATATCATTTTTTTCTTTTCAAAAAAAAAAATTAAACAAAAAAAAATATTTTTTATCTCCCCTATTTTTTAAAAGGGTTTATTCTAGTGAGGGAGAGATTAGGAGAAATTACTTTTTTTGAAAATTCAAATTGAATTATTTGCCATCATAAAAAAGGGAGAGATTATTACGGATGAATGGTTTATGATTTTGATGATAGCAAACATTCATATTTCTTTACGACTGCCTTATGTACTGACATTTCAGGTTCACACGATCGAACTGCATTTTGGAATCAGCTCAAGATTGGGTATACTAGGTATGAGTCAGTTTGTACATTTTTTTCTTTCTTGAGTCTATTGTATTTGGTGTGGCTCCTGTTATTTTGTAGCTTGAAAGATTTTCTATTGCTCCCTAAAGATTTCTGTTTTTGGTAATATCGTCCGGGACGATATTTATATCATCCTGGACGATCTGTCCAAAAGCAGAAATCCTAATTAGGGCATCCTCATTAAAGCAGCCATCATTATGCAAAACACATCATCCTAGATGATTTTGTATCGGCTAGGACGATAGGCTCAATTCAGAAAGAATCTGCAGCCAAATCTATTTAGAAATAACTTATTTTTGAACATCATCCAGCTGGATCGTCGAGGACTATAAAATATCATCCAGGATAATCCAGGTCAATTTTTCCAAAATTTCTCTGGAATTTAAGGAAAATAATTATGACTTGATTACATGATCAAATCGTCCAGGACGATCGCAAAATCGGCCAGGACGATCTACTGGACGATTGGACATCGGATAGCTGTTTTTCAGGGCGATGTTCAGGACGATATTCCACGATTTATTCTGATCGTCCAGGACAATATATTATCATCCTGAACGATATGAACAAACTTCTTCTGATCGTCTCAAATCATCCCGACTGATTGGGCTTAAATTATACTGATCGTACAGGATGATATACCTATTGTCTGGGACGATAATGTCGGCAACTTGCATTAATGAGCTTGTTTTGAGAGCTTCTATTTAAGCTTTGTTAAGGCACTTTTGTAAGTGTCTTTGGCAGCCATTATAGCTTCGTTCTTGTGGGGGAGACTTGAAGAGAGAGCTTGAAAGGGAGTGAGGAACGGGTGAAGTCTGAGAGGGAGAAGATCTTGTGAGGGGGGACTCAAGGGAGTGTGGAGGGGATTCCACACGGTTGCTCCGGTAGACTTGCATCTTAATACCGTCGGATTCAAGGCTTGTCTCGAGGGAAGTTCACCAAAAAAGAAGTTCACTTTGGTGTCAAAAGACCCGGCGACTCCGCCGCACCGGGGAAGGTGGAAGTGATTTTGTAAGGGCTTCTCCGCCTAGCTGTGGGGGCTAAAGGAGAGACACTTATTTTAGTGAAATACTTGGAGAGTGCCTCCAAGGAGTGGACGTAGGTCAAGGTTTGACCGAACCACTATAAATCCGGTGTGTTCTTTCTTTATTACTTCTGCATTTTAATTTTCGCACTTTGGTTTTTATTGTGGTGAAATTGGTTTTGATTTAATGAATTTTTTTTTCCAATTCACCTCTGTCTCTTAATTAGCTTTGGGCCAGTTCTATAGGGCTTAACATCCCTAACGAACTTTCAAGTGGTATCAGAGCATTTTCTAGTGTCATCTGAGCACTTTCATTTTATTATCTTAAAATTTAGTGAAAAAGTTATTTTTAGTTGATGTTGTGTAGGGAAGTCTTAGAAAAATTCACAATTATTGAACTAGCGCTGCAGCGATCCAACTATCAATGCCATATCATTTAGAACACCCAGTGCCAGATCATGACATTACATCGTTGGAGCCTCGATAAAAGTTTCATTTAATTAAGTGCCTTGACTCAACCAAGGTCAGTGCTGCAGCGCCATAAATCAACATCACAGCTCTGGAGTCTTAACAATTTGAGCACTAGAGTGCCAAACTTCACAATGCCACAATGTCAGATTACACTTGAAGTGGCATAGTGCTCAATTTTTACAATGTTGTGGTGGTCAGTTGAAAAAAATGCAAAGTCGAGCTAAATAAACCAAATGACACGTCGATTCAGCCAATAGCCATGCCAGATTAGTCCAGCGCCATAGCAAAGCCTACTTAGTAGCACTAGTTCATATTGTAATGCCACGGTGCCACCATATTGAGCACCGCAGTGCTTAAGTCCTTTTATGTAGTTAATACAAATAGTTTTTCAGTCTTTTTTTATTAAAGGAGATTATATCCTTTTCAGAAGAGTTTTAACATTTTAAGTGAGTTCACTCACTCTAATGAGTCTTGAGTGCTTAATTCTAGTGCCGCCTTAGAGTTAAGTCTAAGGAGGACCAGGGGTGAGAAATATATAACAATTGGACTGATTTGTAATAAGTATAAATAGGAAGTGTATTGCAAGTATCGGTCAAGGGTAATTTAAGTAGAATTGGATTTTTGTCACTTTGGGCTTCCTTTGGGCTAACCCTTGGTTGACCAAGGTAAAGTTATCAAAAGTTTTGGTCGAGAGAGAAACTCCTATTTTCTTGAAAGAGAAACTCAAATTTTTTTTTCAAATTTCTTCTTCCCGCTTTAGTTGGAGGATCTTCCACATATGGCGGGGGATCCATCCGCATCCAATTCTGGTCGCCAGAATCCCTTTGATCTGATTCCTCATGGTTCTCGTAGTGGTGACTTGCATTCTAGTCATAAGATGATTGTCAAAGAAGGCCCTTTGGTGATTAAAGAACTTATAATTGGGCGTGCTAAGGCGATTTCTCCGGATATTGGTGAAGGGAAACAAGTAAATGATTGTTTAACATTCAAAACTCTACATGCTAATGGTAATATCTCCTTGTTGAGAATTCCGAATGACTTTAAAGCATCTTCATCATCGGACATGAAGCTTATTGTCAACAGATTTGGTGTTGTGAATAGTATGGAAATTTCTTTTGATGTGAAGGTTATGAATGACCTATCAGGTGTTTGTGAGAATGTTCAAGGAAAAATTTGTGAAGGAAATAAAGTCGGAGATGTCATAACACCTGGTAATCCTTGGACAAGGCATCTAATATTAAAATTAATTTTACTAAAGCTGATTCAATTTTATTAAAGGATGGCTTGACGGTAAAACTGCATGAACCAAGCGTTAAAGCCAATTATGAGAAACTACTATTTTTTTATAGTAGTGAAGGTGTTTGGAAAGAATATTCCAGTGCAGATGATTGCGAATGAGTTGCGTAAGCAATGGATATAGTTTGGAAAGTTCCATTTAACTATTCTTGTTTTAGGATGTGTGTTAGCTCATTTTTTTCTCATGAATCAATGGAAAATGTCTTATCAGGAGGTCCATGGTTTATAAGTGGGCATATAGTGGGTATAGATAAGTGGACTCTAGATTTTTTTACTACTTCTTTGAAGGGGTTAACATCTCCTATCTAGGTGAGGATGCCACATTTACCACTTCATTGTTGAGATGAGATAAATGTATCAAGAATTGCTTCTTTAGTTGGATTACCTCTTTTGATAGATGGTAATATATTCTAGTGGAGAATAAGAGTGTATACAAGGGTTTGTGTTCATGTTGCAATAAACAAGAAACTTCCTTTGGGTGTTTGGGTGGAAGGAAAGGTAGGCCGATTTTTTCAAAAACTAGAATATGAGAAAAATTCTATATTTTGTTTTCAGTGTGGGAAAATTGGTCATTTAATTGGTGATTGTATTGTGGAGAAAAATTTTGTTTCTAATGAATGTTTGGGGAATTCTACTTCAGCAAATGTTAATGTTGAGAAGTTTGAGCATATGGTAGATTATAAGGGATCTTTGTATGGTCCTTGGATACATGTTAACTATGGAAGAAGAAGAAATTTTTCTACTAATTTCATAGGTATTCAGAAGAAAGGTATTTCTAGTAAGGCGCTCCTGTTTATTTCAAGAAAGTTTAGCAAAGAGATATGATTGGAACTTGATTGGAAATGAAGAATAGTGCTGAGGAATTTAGTGATGCTTTGTTAGTGATTAATGAAGAAGAAAAAATAGTTACAGAGCAAGTTAATGGTAATGTGGTGAAAGATTTGAAGTGTGTTGACAAGGTTTGTGGAAATTCAGAAGATCAAATTATGGAGAATTCTAACCAAGATGTTGTTAGTAAGCAATCTATGGCTTCTCCAGCAATCTACGTAGAAAAAGTGACTTGGTGAAGAAAAAAGTTAGTGGGGCTAATCCCACTTTCAACCTTAAATGACTTCCATTATTTTTTGGAATTATAGGGGGGCTAGAAAAAGTGAAGCATCCCGATATTTGAAGGAGATTGTAAAAGATTATGATTCTTTTTTGTTGGCTTGGTTGCAGTAAAATTTTTTTCTATAGATAATTTGAATTCAAGAGATTTATTGGTGATAAGTGGGATTTTTTTCTCTTTCCTGCAAAAGGCTTATCTGGTGGTATCATGGTTTACTGGAGGTAGAATATTGCTTCCTTTTCAGTTATAGAAGCATCTTCTCAATTAGTAGTGGGTGTTGACCTCATTTTTGTATGAGGTCACTAAGGCCCTTCCAAACTCCAGATCAATCCTAGATCCTAGGATCCACTCTAGACTTTAAGATTCTTTCCTAGAGCCAGACCTTAGGGCCTACTCTAGAGCTTAGGATTCTTCCATATCCCAAATTCTAGAGCCCCTCTAGATCCTAGATCTCAGAATCCCTCTAAATCCTAGGACCACTCCAACCTCAAATTAATCCCTACCCTTGATCAATTCAAATCTCAAACTTTATCCAATTCAAATCCAAATTAATTCAAGCTTCAAACACATCCAAACTTTGACCCAATCAACTTGAGAATCCAAACTTCAATCTAGACTTTGATCCTACCTTTGATCTAGCTTTGACCCTATCCATTCATTAACAATCACCACATGATTATAAATGATTTGAATACTTCAATATTAATCATTCAAACTTGAAATCCATTCCAAATCCAGGAATCCAGACTCAAATCCAAAGTCTTAAGGCCCTGTCCTAAAGACCTTTTTCAAGGATTTTTCAAATATTTCAAAACCCAGTCAAGTGACCTCTGATTCAGGGTCTATCACTTATAAAGTGATAAGAAATGTCTCTAGAGATTACCCTTCAATTTTGAGCCCATTCTGAGATCTTTAACCCTAGAATCTAAATCAAAATCCAAAGGCTGTAAAACCTTCAAATATTTACAGCTTATGCCATTGGACCTAACACCTTGAAGATTTTGGTCTTGGAGCCCTCATCAAAGCCTCCAATCACTTCCAGACCTTTGATTGTAACCCATTGAGCAGTAAACTGCATTTTTTCAGACCCATTTTTGACTATAGTTAACCAATGGGTCAAAATTGACCAAAATACCCCTATGCGATTTCAAATGCCCATTTCAACTCAAATCAACTCCAAATTCTTTGAAACCACTTTCAACAAGTTTCAAACATCAAACCCAACTTGTTGAGCTCAAACCTAGACCTTGGGTCAAATTGGTTGACCAAGTCAACCAAGTTTGACCCATTAACCCATACACCCCTTCTCTTTCAAATCCTTGAATTAAGACCACTCCAAGTCCTTTTGAATGTAAGGGATGACCCCTTGGGTACCCAAGAGACCTCTCTTGGAGGCCCAAGCCTTGGGCTCACTTGGGTTAGCCATTTCGCTTGACCCAAGTGACCAAAGAGAGGTCTCCTTTGAGCCATCTCTTAACCTTAATCAAATTGAATCCAAATCAAGGTGTCATTAGGTTCCCATTGACCCAATGCACCTTCCTTGACCAGCCCAACCCTTGGGCTCACTTGGGTCAAGAGTTAGGCTAACCGAAAGTGCCCAAGATCACTTGGGATTGAGCCAATTCTTAACTTAAGCCCAATTGAACTTGATCAACACCTCCCAAAGGTGGCCCTAGGTCCAACACACCTCCTCCAGCCAGCCCATGCTCTGGCTAACCTGGGTCAGGTTTTAGGCTAGCCCAAAGTAGCCAAAAACATATGGGCCTGAGCCATCTTCCAACTCAGATCAAATTGGACCCAATTGCCACTTGCATTGGGTCCACCAGACCCAGACCCACTTCCCACCTCAAGCCCAAGGTCTGGCCTGACCTGGGTTGAGCCCAAATTGACCCGAACCGAGCAGATTTGGATCAACCCGAGCCATCTTTTAACCCAGACCAAATTGGATCCAATTGCCACTTGCATTGGGTGCACCAGACCCAGACCTGTCTGATGAGTCTAGTAAATAGGTCGTTAGACCTAAGTTAATGTCCCAAGGCTACCAAGAGGGGGGTGAATTGGTATTTTAAAAACTTAACCCTCTTTGAAAATGTGTTGAACCGAAATAAAAATTTTTATTAAGTTTTTATAGAAAACGTTTTTCAACCACAGAGTTTTTTAAACAAAAGAAAAATGTGGAAAATAAAAAGCAGTAAAGTAAATGACACAAGATTTATAGTGGTTCGATCTAAACCAGACCTACATCCACTCCCTAGAGGCACCCTCTGAGTATTGCACTAATACCAATAGTGACTCTCTTTTTGCACCCACAGCAAGGCAGAGAAGCTTTTACAAACACTCTTTTCACCACTACCTGTGCAGTAGAGAACCGTCGTCCTTTTACATAATCCCTAGTGTTGGAAGAGAACCTTCCGTCCTTTTACACTCTCCTAGTGTGGGCAGAGAACCCTCCGGCTATTCACACTCTCCAAGTGTAGGCAGCGAACCCTTCGGCTGTTCACACTCTCTAAGTGTAGGCAGCGAACCCTTCGGCTGTTCACACTCTCCAAGTGTAGGCAACGAACCCTTCGGCTGTTCACACTCTCCAAGTGTCGGCAGCGAACTGGATCTCCTTGACAGATCTTCTCACAAGAAATCTAGAAGGAAGAAAGAAAAGAGTGAAGTAATCCCAATTCACAAGTAGAGATTCTTACCTTTAAACACCAAGTGAAGCCTTCACGCTCCAGTGGTAGGAATCCTCCTTTGAATGCTCTCTCACACTCTCTCCTTGACTTTTCTCTCAATAGGCACGAAGATCAAATGACAAAAAGATTGGGTGGAAGTCTAATTTGGACTATTTATACAAAAGACAAGAAAAACTGCCTAAAAACTGTAAGTTTTCAATTCTGTATGCAGTGGATCGTCCCGTATGATCGTGGATCGTCCTGGACGATATTACTTAAAAGCCTTGAAACGAACCTCTTTGTATATGTGTACGAAATGTTTTCGTATAAGCTGATCGTCCCCTACGAACCAAGTTCGTCCGGTACGAAAGGTTATTACAAGGTCAGTTCCAAAAACTACAGAAAAATCGTCCTAAGTCGGTTGTATCGTCTGGACGAAAATTAGTTCGTCCGGACGAAATTCTTACAGAGACCAAATCGTCCTGGATGATATTTAATTTTGTCTGGACAAAATTCTTACAGAGAGCAAATCGTCATGTACGATAATTTAATTTCGTCTAGACGAAAATCTTACAGAGACCAGATCGTCCTAGACGATATTTAATTTCATCTGGACGAAAATCTTACAGAGAGTAAATCATCATGTACGATAATTTAATTTCATCTAGACGAAAATCTTACAGAGAACAAATCATCCCGGACGATTTTTAATTTCGTCCTGGACAAATAGGACTTAGAAAATTTTTCTGACCATTTCCTTTTCGTTCCATGTGATCTTAATAGGAGATAACTGTCTGATCGTCCTGTACGAATTGATATCGTCCCGTACGATCAGTATAAATTTTATATGATCTCCTTATGTATGTGTGTATGTTTTTATTCACTCAACTACAATCACTCCCTTTCAAGTTTATTTCAAAGAAAAGTACAAGCTTCAAATTCACAAAGTATTTCATGCTGAATTTGATTTGAAGTCTTTGTAGTCTGGAGTTCGATTTTCCTGAAATGTTAGTACACACAAGAGCAAATACAAATCTTCTAAAATTGTTAGGAGATAACTACACATTTGAACAATAATGTTTGGAATAATCAAAACTATACAAGTTGCAAAAATGTAAAACATGCAAATAGCAACTATCTTAACAATCTCCCCCTTTTTGATGATGTCAAAACAATTATTGTTTGTATGATTTCAATTTACAAAAATCTCCTAAACTCTCCCTGAAATGATGAATACATGAAAATAAGGAGGTATTTTGAACTAAAGAACACAATTTTTTGTTTTTCAAAATTTTTTAACAAAACAACAAAAAATACAATAACACAAGCTTTAACAAAAAATAAAAAATACAATAACACAAGCCAAATGACACAAAATCAAAATACAAACAAACACAATAATTTCTCTCCCTTTTTGACAATAACAAAAAGTGAAGAAGAAATAGACAATAAATGTATGTAATTATATGAAATCCATTTGAAAATTTAATCTAAAGAGTGATTGACATAAGGTATGCAATCTAAAACTAATAATATTAGGTAAATCATAGAAATTCATAGAATTTAAAAAGTGATATAACATTGTAAGTAAGAAGAATTTATCTAAGACATGTTTCAATTTAGACATTTGAGATATAGAAAATCATTACAAGAGAGATGAATAAAAATTATATATTTCAAAGTTCAATAGAAATATAAATGAACATAAGATCAATTTGAATTAAGAGATTGAAAGAATCTGAAAAGAAGAGAATTACCACATGTGGCGCTTTGCGCATCTTTTTCAATTATTTGGCACATTTTTTTGCATCTTTTTACATTGGGCTTATTTTGTGCCTCTTTTTCACATTTGCGAACCTTTGCGCATTCCTTTTGATTTTTGTACTTTTTATACAATTTTCAAGAGTAATTGATACCAATTCTTTCCAAGATCAATAATATAAAATTTCAAATTTTTCTAAGTGCATAAATATCACTTGAATAAAGAAATACAAAATAAGAAAACATCTTAATTGCAATAATAATATTAAATTTAACGTAGTCTAAATGAATAGACATGAAATTAAAAATTTTAATTATAACAAGTTATAAACAAATTTTAAATTTAGAAAGTCTAAATTATCTAATGAAATTAATCTCAAAATACAATCTAATTTAAGCACAATTAAGATTAAAAAGACTAAATAAAATTCATAAAGATTAAACACATTTCAACACCAATTCAAGTCTAAAGCAAACACACAAATATTGATATTACAATATCAATTCATAATATCAATACTAAAATAAAAAAAATACACTGAACTTTTAAGCAAACACAACTAAAGAAAACACTGATACAAGAAACATCTAAAAAATAAAAAAAAATCAAACTAAACATGCAAAGCACAATAGAAAATGATAAATGCACAGACTCTAAAATAAAAAGTATTCAAAAAATAAATAAAACAACAAAAAATAAAACAAAAAAAATCTCAAAAACAAAATCATAAAAACGTAAACTACGAAAACAGAAATATCAATGTTGCAAACAAATTTTTATTTAAGCATTCAAATCAATTACACCAAGCCTTGTTCTTAATGTACTGAAGGTATCAAAGGCTAAAGGTTTTGTAAAAATGTCTACAAGTTGATTTTCAGTTGAAACATGAGTAAGTTCAATTTCTCCCTTGGATACATGATCCCTTATGAAATGATGCCTTATGTCAATGTGTTTGGTTCTAGAATGTTGAATAGGATTTTTGGAAATGCAAATAGCACTAGTATTATCATAATAAATTGGAATAGTGCCTATAGTTAATCCTAAATCAATCAACTGTTGTTTTAACCAAAGTACTTGTGCCATACAACTTCCTAATGCAATGTATTCTGCTTCTGCAGTAGATAGGGCCACTGAATTTTGTTTTCTACTAGACCATGAAACTAATGAATTTCCAATGAATTGACATGTTCCAGAAGTGCTTTTCCTATCCACTCTACAGCCTGCAAAGTCAGAATCTGAATAACCAATAATTTTAAATGAAGAGCTAAACTTAGGATACCAAATTCCTAAGTTCTGAGTTCCTAGTAAATATCTTAATATCTTTTTCACTGCTGTCAAATGTGATTCTTTTGGATCTGATTAAAATCTAGCACATAAGCAAACACTGAATATAATATCTGGTCGGCTAGCAGTCAAGTAAAGTAAAGATCCAATAATCCCTCTAAATTTCTTTTGATCAACAGATTTTTCCTTAATGTCCTTATCCAACTGAACTGAGGAACTCATTGGTGTACTAACAGGTTTAGCATTATCCATTTCATACTTTTTGAGGATGTCCTTTATATATTTAGTTTGACTAAGAAATGTACCTTCCTCAAGTTTCTTAATGCTAAAACCTAGAAAGTAATTTAAATCTCCCATTAGACTCATTTCAAATTCACTACTCATTATTTTAGAAAAATCATCACAAAGATTTTTATTTGAAGATCCAAAAATGATATCATCCACATAAATTTGAACAATTAGTATATCCTTTCCAAATTTCTTTAAAAAGAGAGTTGTATCCACACTCCCTTTTTCAAAAGATCTTTCAAGTAGGAAGGTGCTCAACCTCTCATACCAAGCGCTAGGTGCCTGTTTCAATCCATATAATGCCTTTTTTAACTTGAAAACATGATTTGGGTATTTAGAATTTTCAAAACCTGGAGGTTGTTCTACAAAAACATCTTCTTCAATTACCCCATTTAAAAAGGCACTTTTGACATCCATTTGAAATAATTTAAATCCTTTAAAACAAGCAAAGGCAAGTAAAACCCTAATTGCTTCAAGTCTAGCTATAGGGGCAAATGTCTCCTCAAAATCAATTCCTTTAATTTGATTATACCCCTTAGCAACTAATCTAGCCTTATTTCTAATGACTACTCCTGAGTCATTCATTTTATTTTTGAACACCCACTTGGTTCCAACAACACTTTGATCTTTTGGCCTTGAAGTTATTTCCCAAACTTTATTTCTTACAAATTGATTCAACTCTTCTTGCATGGCCAATATCCAAAATTCATCAGAAAGTGCTTGATCAACATTAGTGGGTTCTATAGTTGAAATAAAGGCTGAATGATTGACTTCCTTGTTTAATCCACGCCTAGTTCTAACACCCTCACTAGGTTCACCTGTAATCAATTCCCTTGGGTGGTTTTTAGAAAATCTCAAATCTCTAAGTAAAGGGTTTTCTGTTTCCAAATTCTCTTCCATATTTTCTTCCAAATTTATTTTATCAATCTTTTGAGAGTTGTCCTCAATCTCATCTTCAACAACATTTGGCTCTTCCAAATTTCCAGATTCATCAAATACAACGTGTGTGGTTTCTTCAATTACTAAGGTTCTTTTGTTGAATACCCTATAAGATTTTCCAACACTTGAATATCCAACAAAAATTCCTTCATCTGATTTTGGATCAAATTTTCCTAAGACAGTTTTTCCATTATTATGAATGAACACCTTGCAACCAAAAACATGCAAATGAGACAAATTTGGTGTTCTACCTTTTAGCAACTCATAGGGTATTTTATTTAAATTCAATCTCACATTCACCCTATTTAGAACATAACATGCAGTGCTAACCGCCTCAGCCAAAAAATATCTAGGAAGTGAGTATTCTGCCAACATTGCTCGGGCGGCTTCTATTAATGTTCTGTTTTTCCTTTCAACTACCCCATTTTGTCGAGGGGTTCTAGGTGCAGAAAAATTGTGATCAATCCCTTTTTCTTTACAAAAATTTTTAAATCTTTCATTTTTAAATTCTCCTCCATGATCACTTTGTATAGAAATTATTTCACACCCTAATTTTCTTTGAATCCAAGTCAAAAAATTTTTAAATTCCTCAAACGATTCATTCTTATGAAAAAGAAATCTAACCCAAGTGAATCTTGAGAAATCATCCACTATAATAAATCCGTATACCTTCCCTCCTAGACTTACAGTTCCTACTGGTCCAAAAAGATCCATATGAAGAATTTCCAATGGTTTACTAGTCCTAAGATCCTTATTGGACTTAAAAGAGGACTTCACTTATTTTCCTAATTGACATGCATCACAAAGGTGGTCCTTAGTAAAGTCTAGTTTTGGTATACCTCTCACTAAATTCTTTTGGGTAATTCTCCTAAGATTTTTCATACTAGAATGACAAAGTCTCCTATGCCAAAGCCATGATTCATCAGAAACAGTTTTCAAACAAAAAGTAGTAGGAGATTGAATACAATTTAAATCTAGCATGTAAACATTGTTTACCCTTTTTCCATTTAAAACTTCTTTCCCATTTTGGCTTAATATGCAGCTAGTAGGTAAAAATTTTACACTAAAGCCCTTATCACATATCTGACTTATACTTAACAAATTATGTTTTAAGCCTTCAACCAATAACACATTGTCTTTGAAATTTTTTTTCAAATTTCCAGTCATACCTGATCCAACCACTTTCTTTGTGGTATTATCTCCAAGTGTAACCTTGCCTACACTCCTGACTTTCAGCGTTATAAATTGAGCAGTATCTCCAATCATATGCTTTGAACATCCGCTGTCCAGGTACCATATGCTCCCACGAGGTCTTGTGTGAGAGCAACCCTACAAAAATATCCAATGTTAGACCTGGGAACCCAAACAAGTTTGGGTTCACCTTTTAGAAATTTATAATCAGATGCATGTATGATATGTCTAGGTTTATGCATCTTAGGTCTCCACACCAAATAAGATTTCATCTTTAAAGTACAGGTGTGAGCTATATGTCCCAAAAATCCACAATTATTACATTTAACTTTAGGTAAAATATTCCTAAGTTTTCTTCCATTTGTTTGTCTTTTAAGGGATTCCATATATTTAGGATAATATTTAGGATTTGTAAAATCTTCAAGTTTTGGGGATATCCTATTATCCTCAAGAGCTCTTATTGTCAATTTATAAAATGAATTCATATCTTCCAAGATTTGATTTGTATAATTGATTCTATATGTTTGCTCTCAGATTCATCCTTAAAATTTTTAAAATCTCTTTCAAGATCAGCATAGGATGATTTTAAATTTTCAAAATTCTTATTCAAGTCATCATATTCATCAAGTAGTTTCATGTGGTTGTCATCTATTAATGCATGATCTTTTCTAAGGATTTCATGTTCCTTCTTAAGCTCTTCCAATTCTAAACTTACACTAGCATGCATCTTTTTTATTTTCCTATATGCATCATGCATGTGTTCAGAAACTTCAAATAATTCATCATAGGTTAAGTCGCATACCTCTTCTTGATCTGATTGATCAACATTATCTTCCATCAAGCAAAGATTAGTAACTTCTTCTTCTTTTTCAGTCTCAGATGAGTCTGAAGCTGAGTCCGCCCAGAAAGCTCTTTGAAATTTCTTCCTGCCCTTCTTTACAATTGGTTTCTCCTCTACCTTCTCCTTGCTAGGAGTGGCTTTGAGTTTTGGGCAATCAGTCTTGATATGACCTGGTTTCTTGCATTCATAACAAATCACTTCATTAGAAACCTTGCCATTTTTGTTAAACTTACCTCTATTCCATTGCTGGCGTCTCTTCTGCTTCCTCTTTAAAAAGCTTTTGAATTGTCTAGTCATTAATGCAATATCATCTTCATCCTCAGATTATGAGTGTTCACTCTCTGACTCTTCCACTTTTAGTGCAATATTCTTCTCCTTTCGTGGTTCACCTGCATCAATCTTTCTTTGACTTACTCCTTGCTCATAAGCAATGAGTGAACCAAGAAGATTGTCAATAGAATAAATGTTTAGATCTTTAGATTCTATAATTGCAGTAATTTTAGCATCATAAGCAGTAGGTAAACAACGAAGAATCTTATTAACCATTTTAGCATTAGTTAATTCCCTACCAAGTGCATGCAAAGAAGTGACAATTTGTGTGAATCTTGTGTACATGTCAGAAATAGATTCATTAGGTTTCATGCGAAACAACTCATAGTCATGTAACAAGATATTGAGTCTTGATTGCTTAACCTCATTAGGCCCTTCATAAGTTATACAAAGTCTATCCCATATATCCTTTCCACTTTTGCAAGTGGAAACCCGCATGTAGTCTTCAGATTTTAAAGCACAAAAGAAGCTATTTAGATATTTGACATTTAGTTGCGCTAAGTCACGTTCTTCTATAGTCCAATCTGTAAAAGGTGTTTCTACCCTAACTCCATCAACTAATCTAGTTGGTTTTGTATAACCTTCTTGGACTAGGATCCACATTCAATAATTAAGTGACTGTAAGAAGGTAGATATGCATGTTTTTCAAAAATCAAAAGGTATGTTGTCAAACAGTGGAGGTCTAGTAATAGAGTAACCCTCAGGTGTGTTTCGGTTTCCGAATGTAGCCATATACATTAATCAAAAAGTAGTTTAAACTTATGATTTTGAAACGCAGCTCTGATACCACTTGTTGAGTCTAGTAAATAGGTTGTTAGACCTAAGTTAATGTCCCAAGGCTACCAAGAGGGGGGGGGGGGTGAATTGGTATTTTAAAAACTTAACCCTCTTTGAAAATGTGTTGAACCGAAATGAAAATTTTTATTAAGTTTTTATAGAAAACGTTTTTCAACCACAGAGTATTTTAAACAAAAGAAAAATGTGGAAAATAAAAAGCAGTAAAGTAAATGATACAAGATTTATAGTGGTTCGGTCTAAACCAGACCTACATCCACTCCCCAAAGGCACCCTCTGAGTATTGCACTAATACCAATAGTGACTCTCCTTTTGCACCCACAGCAAGGCGAAGAAGCCTTTAGAAACACTCTTTTCACCACTACCCGGTGCGGCAGAGAACCATCATCCTTTTACATAATCCTCAGTGTTGGCAGAGAACCTTCTATCCTTTCACACTCTCCTAGTGTGGGCAGAGAACCCTCCGACTGTTCACACTCTCCAAGTGTAGGCAGCGAACCCTTCGGCTGTTCACACTCTCCAAGTGTAGGCAGCGAACCCTTCGGCTATTCACACTCTCCAAGTGTAGGCAGCAAACCCTTCGGCTGTTCACACTCTCCAAGTGTCGGCAGCGAACCGGATCTCCTTGACAGATCTTCTCACAAGAAATCTAGAAGGAAGAAAGAAAAGAGTGAAGTAATCCCAATTCATAAGTAGAGATTCTTACCTTTAAATACCAAGTGAAGCCTTCACGCTCCAGTGGTAGGAATCCTCCTTTGAATGCTCTCTCACACTCTCTCCTTGACTTTTCTTTCAGTAGGCACGAAGATCAAATGACAAAAAGATCGGGTGGCAGTCTAATTTGGACTATTTATACAAAATACAAGAAAAACCGCCCAAAAACTGCAAGTTTTCAATTCTGTACGCAGTGGATCGTCCCGTACGATCGTGGATCGTCCTGGACGATATTACTTAAAAGCCTTGAAACGAACCTCTTTGTATATGTGTACGAAATGTTTTCGTACAAGCTGATCATCCCGTACGAACCAAGTTCATCCGGTACGAACGATTATTACAAGGTCGGTTCCAAAAACTGTAGAAAAACCCTCCTAAGTCGGTTGTATCGTCTGGATGAAAATTGGTTCGTCCGGACGAAATTCTTACAGAGACCAAATCGTCCTGGACGATATTTAATTTCGTCTAGACGAAATTCTTACAGAGAGCAAATCGTCATGTACGATAATTTAATTTTGTCTGGACGAAAATCTTACATAGACCAGATCGTCCTGGACGATATTTAATTTCTTCTGGACGAAAATCTTACAGAGAGCAAATCGTCATGTACGAAAATTTAATTTTGTATGGATGAAAATCTTACAGAGAACAAATCGTTCCGGACGATTTTTAATTTCATCCTGGACGAATAGGACTTAGAAATTTTTTCTGACCAGTTCCTATTTGTTCCATGTGATCTTAATAGGAGATAACTGTCTGATCGTCCCGTACGAACTGATATCGTCCCGTACGATCAATATAAATTTTATATGATCTCCTTATGTGTGTGTATATGTTTTTATTCACTCAACTACAATCACTCCCTTTTAAGTTTATTTCAAAGAAAAGTACAAGCTTCAAATTCACAAAGTATTTCATGCTGAATTTGATTTGAAGTCTTCGTAGTCTGGAGTTCGATTTTTCTGAAATGTTAGTACACACAAGAGCAAATACAAATCTTCTAAAATTGTTAGGAATTAACTACACATTTGAACAATAATGTTTGGAATCATCAAAACTATACAAGTTGTAAAAATGTAAAACATGAAAATAACAACTTTCTTAACACTGTCTCCCATACCAATCCCAGAGTCTGACCTGGATCGAGCTCAATTCGACTCGAACCGAGCAGGTTTGGGTCCAACCCAGCCACCAACTCAATCCAGACATTTTCAGGCCAAATTGACTCCACCCTCGACTCCAGCGTGTCCCCATCGGCCTCCCCCAGTCAACCCGACCCAGACCATGGCCGGCGGCGGTAGGAACCAATGGAGAACGAGTTCCGGTGGTCCCCCCCAGACAACCCCTGAATCAAAGTTGATGCCCACCAGTTTGATCCCCACGACCTCCCTAGGACGTCGCCATCTTCCACCTGGCATCAATCCGATCCCCCTCCAGCTCAATCTCGGCCGTCCAAGCCCGCGAGAGGTGGCCGAATAGGCTCAAGCTCCCCAGAGTGCCAGAGAGATTCTCAATCGCTCGAAATCATTCCCTAGAGCTCCTTTGACCTCCCAGGGCCTCCCTTCGAGTTCCCAGATCGATCCCTTGATCCATTCGAGCAAGCGCCCGTGAAAGCTTCTGGCATCCCGCTCGAAGTCGCACCTCCGACTATCCTCCGGTCCCGACGTCTAAAGGAGATTAGTTCGCCATCATCCCCTGAAACTTCCCGATAGAGAAGCTCATCCGTTGAGACTTTCTATGCGGTAATCTCCTCATCCCGAGCTATCTAGCTAGGTAATCCGGTCAAGTGTGAAGGAAACCTTCACCCCAACGGATTTCCACCATTGGATTGAAGGTTTCCACTATCCTAATCCTCCCTGTGAAATTTCATCAGATTTTGTCGGTGGGATCGCCCGGATCACGCCGAAGAAGCCTCACGGTCTTGGATACGTGCGGGAGGTTGAAGACACAATCTCAGCCGTTGATTCCGATCAACTGCTCGGATTAGATCCCGCGGTATCGGAGCACGTTTAATCCCAGCCGTCCGATCCGCCATCCGACGGCTGTGGTTAATTGGACCGTTAACGGTCAGCGCCAATCATTTCCCAGCCAATCGGCACGCGGCGCGTGTAAAGGGACGCTGACTGTGTAATGGCCGAATTAATAATTCCAGAAATTCAAGGGAAGTTTAATAAATCATAACTCCCTCCACACTTGTCCAAATTAGGTGTTCTTAGACTCATTGGAAAGGTCTCAGGGAGACCTACAAAAGCCACATTGTTCCAGGCCCTGGTTAGGTCAGTGTTAGGTTTAATTTCAGTTTGAGAATTTTATCAATTTCTTTAATTACTCTTTGAATACAAGTCCACCAGGCCTGGAATTTTGGGAGATTGAAATTGAACATGTCTTTGACATGTCCAATTTTTATCTCCACATTTTAAGATGTTCAAGGGCACTTTCCCCAAATTTTGAGTTCAAGGGTCATGGTTTGACCCTTATATTCAAAATGGGGTATAGACCTATCCATTGGGATTTAGGGTGTGATTCTTTGTGTGATGATTATGTGTAGGATAAGGAGTGTAGAGCCATTGATTTTGCCCCAATCCAAGCTTAGGATAGATCCCTATAGTGATTTGAAGGTGACTTAGAGCTCATCTTGGGTGGTTTAGTTAACCACCTTAGAGTACTCCATTTGAGCTCAAATTTGGTGGTAGTCCTTAGGGTCAAGTGATCCTATGGTCCAAATTTCATCAAATTTGGAGTTCATTTGGTTCCCCAAGTAGGAGCCTCAAAAATCCTTCTTAGAAATGGCCTATTAACCCGAATCAATTGATAATAGACTACATTTAACTCATAAAATCTATTAAAATGTTTATAATTGTTCCTAATTAATCCCCTAATCAATGAGAATTGAAACCCTCTTAAATTGACTTCTAAATTTGTCTTAATTTAGTCTTTAGGTAAAATCAAATGTTAATCAGTTTTAATTAATTGAAAAAAGCATTAAAAATCCCAAAAGGTCCTTAAACACTTGATGATCTTTCCTTAGGTCATTTATGACCTTTGGAACTGATCTCAAGGAGTTTGGGACTCATTTGGGTTCAAACCCTTAAGTAGCCCCTCAGTTGTAATAATTGGGTAATTCCTCCGAATACATAAAACTTCCAAAATTCACTATTAATTATAGGAAAATTCGAACTAATCAAACTCAATGGCTAATGACTTCAATTAGAATCTAGTATTTTCTAAAATATTGAACCTCCATAATTTGGTCAAAATCAAGGAGTCAACATTCTAGGTAACCTTAGGTCAAAACGGGTCAAAACTTCTAAAATTCATAACTTTTAACAGAAAATTCCAAATTGAATGTACTACCTGTCTAACAACTCATAATTAGGTCTAGTATTTATTAAAAATCTGAAACCCTTAAGATCAACTCTAATTCTAAAAGTCAAGTTTTGCTCTCTTAGTTAATATACCCGGATAACTTTAAGGATCTCCAGTTTTTTTTTCCTAAACTCCAAAATTTTCCTAATAGGTTAATAAAATCCTTAACAAATCCTTTAAAATCAGTAAACAATCTTTTTTTATATTAATCAATTCCTTAATTACAACCAATTTGAAGTAACTTAATCAACCCTGATTGCTACTGGGTAACCCAGGCCTACGAGGCTATCAATTTAGCCCTAAGGAAGGTGAAATAAACTTCACGACCTTGGTGTGAAACAAAGATAGTAATCAATTAACTCTTAAAATATAATTAATCAAAATTCTTAATATATTAATATTTAAACATTAACCTAAATCCCCCTTTTGAGCTTCAACAAATTCAGAATCTTAGACAACCTTGATTAATCACCCAACTTAGGATCTACCCCTGCCACATGACCTTCTACACACACTTTAGATGATGCGCTAGGACAACCAACTCTAGATCTAGGTTAGGCCGGTGTTTATCTTTACTGCTGTGTGCCGGATTTTTTCGTAGTTTTTACTGCATGTTGTGGATGAAATTGCTTTGCTGTGTCTGCTTACCTTTTCTGCACTCTGTGGATGGATTGATGTGTTTGGCAATTAGATTACCCTTAGGTTAGGTACGATCTGGATGTTCACACAATTTTCTGCAGGTGGCCACGCTCATGCATGGCAATAAAAAGGGGGCTAAATTCATAAAAACTCATAACTGTTATAAATTCTTTGCACAGGTGCTTCAGCTACTAAAGCCCCCAAATAAAAGGAGCGTGGCCAGTGTGTTTACTTTTTTCTGCTTATATATAACTGCTTGGGAATAACCTTTTTTTTTACATATATTAACTGCTTAGGATAATCCTGCAGGTGAGTCTAGATTTTTATTTTTTGATATAAATGTAATTTGTGTAATTGTCAAGTATTGTGAAAGTTAATTTTGAGTTGGGATACATAGGTCCAAAGCTTGGATTCCAAAGAGGATAGGATGCCCCTTTGGGAAGTATTCCTTTTTCATTTGGAAGTCCAAATTTGGATCATACTTTTTCTATACCCAAAGAGGAAAGAGTGGCCTTCCCCTTAAAAGAGAAGTGCCCTCTTATCCATTTGGGTAGTTTACCACGAAGAATCCAAGGGGTTTGAAGAAAAGGAGTCCAAAGAAGAACAAGATTGAAGACTTGAAGATTGAGAGTATCCCACTCAAAATAACTTGCGTCATTATTAGGCTTAGAATCCGAGTTGTTGTCAGTGGTGCCCGGCCACTCTACTTTTTGCAAGACCCTGATTTGTAATAAGCAAGGCAATTCTGCCTATGGACATTTATTAATTAGTTACTTTATATTTGATGTGTTGAATTGATTGCCTTTAGGATTACCTGCTTTTCTTAGTTTTTTGGTGATTGTGTGCCGCTTTTATTTTCGCTTGGACATGTGAGACTCGTGAGGTTGTGAAAGTTTTCTACTCAAAATCTTAAAGTTTAAAATTTTAGCGAGTCTAAGTAACATAGAAAGATAACGAATCTAAAGAATTAGCCGGGGATCGACCCCGGGATTGCATGCATATTTCTGCGTTACTCTTTCCTTACTTTTGACCCTTCCCCGCCTGCGGGTAGTCCGGATAGTCTGTCCTATGAGGACGAGGTGCCGGACCTGGGGAAGTCCAGTCTTCTAAAAAAATTTTTTATAAGCCTATTTTTAAAATTTAAAACATATTTGATTTGAGGTTGTTAACTAGCATGCATTGCATTAGAAACAAATTAAAAGAGTCAAAATTTTAATTTCATAGTCCTTAGCATTCTGCACCCAACATAAGTCAAAGGGGCCAATTAGAAAAATCTCTAGATGTCAGCCCCAACTCTCCAACACTTTAAATACAATGTCCCTACCACTCTTTCATAAAAGACCGGATTCATCTCTTTTAAATCGATTAGGTGGTTAGCTGGCTCCCCAATCCAGGCTGGGGTAAGTCCAGGCATTGCACTACATTAGTTAGGTTCGGATGATTGTGGTCCATTTTCCAAATTAGATTTAGGATCCGGGGCAGATTTTGATTATAAGATCCCAAATTTCGGGAATATAATCCTAAATTTCTAATAAAATGCTCAACTCTAATTAAAGCTTCATTTCAATCCTAAAACATAAAGCCCAACACTTAGATTATGTTGGGACACTTTCAGATGGTTCTGGAGTCTCAAAGTGTCCCCTACCTCTCTTCCCTCGACTCTGTTAATAAATATTCAATTTTGATCCATTCCCTCTTGATTTTCCAAAAATCCCATTCGTTTTTGATATCACTCCTAGAAAATCTAACAAAATTTCATTACTATTTTAATCGAGAGTTTTCGTAGGGGACTCTGTCTCCCTACGATGTAATTAACTACGAGGGCTTGCGCTCGTAGGAGATTTGGAACCACACGCACCTGATTTCAAAATTAATCTTTTTAAAATCTTCTTAGATTTCTTTGGGAAAAGATTAAAGAATGATCGTCGTTATTACATTAGAAGAATTATCATTGAAAAGTGTTATCTCCCTTTGGGGAGATACAACCTTCTTTGATAAGGCTTTGGATGAGAATTCGACGATCATACTTCTTGAATATCATAATTGGATATTTAGTTGAACTTTACCTTGTTCCCTCGGGGCCATGCAAAGTTCTCCTTAGAATCTGGTCATGATATTCAAGATGAGTTTCATAATTCTAAGTCTGAACAACGTTATGAAATTTTATTTTTGTCCTTCGGGGTGATATACTTTTTCTACCGAGTTGATTCGACCTCAGAATTAGAATTCAATCTAAATTTTAAATTTCCCAAAGAAAACTAGTATTTTTAAAATATGTTTTCAAAATTCCACCAACAAAAAATGGCACGCCCGGTGGGACAAATCTCTCTCTCCATCTTTAATAAGATTGAAATTTTGTTTCACTACCTTCGTTCCGTTGGTCCCTCAACCCATTTCTTCCTTGGGGGAGTGTGGCCAACATCTAAAAACAATTTAAAACATCAAATGAGAGGTTTTACCTCCCAAAATTTGTTACATGCTAACTTAATCGTCTTGATTTTGACCTTCTGCCCTGGGATTTCCTATGAGGCGACAGTGTCAAATCAGGTCTCTAAATATTCTTTTTAAAATTATGATTAACAAATGTCACATTCAATATATCAACCTTTAAAATTGAAAGGAGTTTGAAAAAATCCATGATTTTAAGAAGTTTTGAAATATTTTAGTCTTAACCCCTTTACTCCCCTTTAACTTTTAGGAATGAGGAGGATTAGACTATTTGCTTTACTTGGGTTTTTCTTACAATTCCACATGCCTTCGGGAAAGGGGAAACTCTGTCCGTTGTGTTTTGGATTTTGTAGAAAAAAAAACCCATCCTAAATCATTCAAAATTCAAATTCCCTTCAAAACATAGAAAACAAAATAATAATAATTTTCTCCAAATTCCAAACCTTCATATGTTACCCCATACGACCATCTTATGGGCTAACATGTGTTGACCTTTTGAGAAAACCCTTCTTTTAGCATGTACTTAGTCTCTTTATCTTCCTAACGTGTGTTGGGTGTTTTCTACCACTCAACATGTGTTGGAAGGTTGAGACTATCCTACAAGCCTTAAGTTTCAAAATAACAAACTCTTTTCCACTTCTCTTAAAAGAAATCTAATTCCAATCCCTTCTTTAATTTTCAAAAAATTCAAATGGCTGGCAAGTTAATTTTCACCTTTGACCGAGAACTGTCGTCTACTGTCAATGATCAAGGAAGGACTGTGATTTTTGGACTGGGATTTGATAACCTGGAGTTTTACATGGATGGACATGAGGTAGTCAAACTGGATGCCAGTAAAAATCCTACCCCTGAACTTGAACTGATTGTGGGAGCTACATCTGCTGTACCAGTAGAGATTGAAACACAGAAACTACCTGAACCAGTTGTTGAGACCCTTACTAAAGTTAAGTCTGTTTTTGAGGAAGGATCTAGTTCTGGACTTAACTTTTCTACTAAGAATCAAAAGAAGAACTATTTGAGGAGACTTAGAAAGAAGATCTCTAAGGCAAAGAGAGCTATGCCTTTTAAGACTTTAGCTCAAGTAGAGCCTGAGGCTGACGAGGAGCTACCTATTCCTGCTTCCTCTCCCCTTCTGAAAGGGAACCGCTTTTACCCCTTAGCTTCTGCTTAAGGGGAGGAGAGGACAGCTAGGATAGCCCGTTCCCCACCATGCCCAGTCGACTACTCGACTAAAAAGACTCCAAAGGAAAAGCATCTGCAGAAAACAAGGGCTTTGAGAAACATAATTCATACCTGTGCTGCACAATCTGGGCAAACAAAGGAGCAGTACATGAAACAGTTGAAGGGAGTGATCTCTCATTGCTTCCAAAAAGAAGTGTTAAAAGAAGAGGCGTCTGAGGCGAAGAATCTGACTCCACAACCTGTTAGGAGAAATAAGAAGTATGTTAGACAGCCCACCACTTCAGTACTAGTTGATGGATACCACTGGGCGCCACGCCCTCCTTCTTCCAAGACGGAGGGTATTGTGTTGACTGGGTCCGAGAGAGGCCTCCATTCTGTTGGTAGACCCCCGGTACCCCCTTCCAAAGCTGTAAGGTTGGCCTCAGTAGTTGTCAAACCTGAGAGGAATGAAACTCTAGAACATCTGGATGTCAAGGGCAAGAGGCCCAAATCCCCTGAAAAGAAGTTTGTCCCAAAAAAGACTAAGTTGGAGAATTTACCACCGCCTCTAAGAACCCCAAAGTTCATTCTCCAACTTCAACGAGTCACAGTTAAACCTCCTCCAGTCTTGATTGAGTTGATAGATGTTCAACCTAGTTCTTCAGTTGTCACAGTAGATAGTCTTCTTACAGCCAGTCCAGTTCCTGATTCAGTTATGATTCCCGTTGATGATCCGGTTGTTGATAGCATAGATTTATGTGTCATTCCTAGGCTTCCTACACAGGAGTCTGGGGACCTTACCTTACCTGATGTAGGAGCTATTTCCCTACAAGCTTCTGCTTCACCTCCTGAGGTATGTGCCCCTCTCCTTGTAGAGAATGCCACTCTTCTGACTACCGATCTTGGGACAGTCGAGAAGGAAGGAATTGACCTAGATCTAGAAATGGAAGATGAACCGGTTACAAAGTCTCAACCAGATCCTAACCCAAAACTTACAGAAATCATTACCCTCTTGGATTCTGAAGAATTATTCGATATGGCTGAGTACAAAGGATACTTACCCCTCGATCCTAAGTCAATTGGGGATAGACCGGTCGAGGAGGTAGTTCAAGAAATAAGAAATATTTTGTTGAATAAAGAGGGAATGGCCTCTTTTGACCCAGACCTGGATGACCTCCTTAGAGAGGAAGATGATTGTGTTGGTAGCGTCTCCATGGTCAAAACTAGAGGTTCCAACAAAGAGGCCGAACCTGGTAGGCGCCGGCTTGCTAGAGATGATGATCCACATGTTGCTGGGTCTGATTCAGATGAGTCTGTAAGGGCTAAGGGTGAAGAGCATATTAAAAACTTGGAAAATCAGTTGACAACTATGATGTCACAAGTTAAAGAAATGCAAGAAAGATTTGACAAGTCAGAGCAAGATTCACTTAAGATTCAACAAACGGCTCGAGAGATTGTGGAAAGGGTTAGAAAGACAGAATCTAGTCCCAAGCCTCCCGAGTCAACACCAGTGATCCCTCCTTGCCTACCAGAGGCATATCCAGCAGCACCTACAGTTCCCCCCTGTTTCTCCAACTCTGCCTCAGAAGGATATTAAGCAACTGATTGAGGACCAGGTGAGGGAGGCCTTAGCCTTTTCGCAAGGAACCGCATCTATCCCAAAGGGTAGATCCTACCCCGAAGAATATGATTCAGTTCCCTACCCAAAAGGCTTTGTGCCACCAACTTTTAAAATTTTCACTGGAATAGAAAACCTGAGACAGCATCTGGCCCACTTCAGAGCAAGTTGTTGCAATGCGGGAGGGTCGGATGCTCTACTATTTCGCTAATTTGTAAGTAGTCTATCCAGCATTGCTTTTGAGTGGTACGCCGATCTGCCTAATGGTTCAGTAAGAACCTTTAGCAATCTAGAAGACCATTTCCTTAAAAGATTTTCTGGAGCGCAACAACGAACTACCGTGGGCGATCTTGTTGTTGAGAAACAAAAGCCGAGAGAGTCTCTGGTTGAGTACATCTTGAGGTGGCGAAACCTCTCGATGAAGTGTGAACCCCAGTTGCAAGAGCAACATGCGGTGTAGATCCTCCTTAAGAATATCCACGACCCTGTTGCTTTTCTCCTGAAGGGTTTCACCATTAAAACTTTTGAAAAACTTCTTAATAAGGCTAGCAATTTGCAGGAAGAGGCTCATAAGATGCCATTCCTACGAGAGCAGTCTGAAGGCAAGAAAGGTCCTAGATTGGTTAAGACTTTTGAGAAAAAGGAAGTAGTGTCGGCAGTTGAGAAGGGAAAAAGGCCGGTGGTTAGTCAGCCCAGTGTTCCTCCACTACCGCCACCACATCCAGCTCAGAGACAGCCCTTTCAGGTCACTCCTCAATACACCAGAGACCCTAACTTTGTCCCTTTTAGACAGAGATTAGCAAAACCATATCCATTTAAGAGGGAATCAGTTAAGAAGATTTTCAAGAGTTTGTTAAAGAAACCAGATTTTCAGCTGCCAGAGGCCAGGAGGCCTGAAGATGAAAGTAAGAAAGATGATCCCAAGTATTGTCCATACCACCGGATGCTTAGTCACTCTCTTGAAGACTGTGTTGTGTTCAAAGATTGGCTTGAGAGGAACTACACCCAAGGTAACATCATAATTCCTAAAGAATACTTGGTCGATCCAGAGAAAGCTTCCATTAAAACCATTTCAGGTAACCCTCTTAACTCTCCCTGTTTTGTTGAAGATGGTTGGGACATTGCTTTGTCTCAGACACTTAAAAAGTCGATTAACAAGTCTTTTCATCTTTCTCAACAGCTGACTATGATAGCCCAGGCCCCGGTGTGGAAGGTTGACCTGGACGCTTCGTAGGAGGATGTTGAGCCACTTTCCTCTCCAGTAGTCACAGGAACTACTATCAAATGTTTAAAAGAAAAGGAAGTTAATTTTGTAGAGAGGAAGCGTGTAGATGAGAGATGTATTAGGATGAGCGATGGGGGTGTTAAAACCCTCTCCCCTCTTTTGTTATCTGACTTTTACTTTGCCCCATCAAAGGCGAAGGGTCAGAAGATGAATAAAAAACATCCTTCTGCTTCTGTCTTGATGATTAACCATGGAAATGAAATGCAAATTGATGACTCTCTTATTTTAAATCAAAGTTCTGGTGAAGAATGTCTTAATATCAAAGAAAGTGACCTTCCCGAATCAGCTATTCAAGAAGAGGTCGAATGTGAAGCTTTATCAGAAAGTGATTTCGCTCAAATCAATTTTCAAGGAAATCCTATCTTGATAGAACTTTCAGATTCTGACTCGCTTTTGGGAAATGATGATCCAACATCTATAGTGTGCGTAGACACTGCATTAGTTTGCCCTCCCGAAGATATCGAGCAGGTGCAACTCCGTGGCGGTAAAGTCTTACCCCCTAAGCTTCCCCCTCAGGAGAAAGGCAAGCAAATTACCTTTGAAGATTTAAATCCAAATTCCCCTCAGTAATCAGAATTTCCTTTAATTCCTCCGGGTTTTGAGTCCATCGTTCCTAAGGTTGATTACAACGTTTTGGCCCTCCTTAGGAAGTTGCCAGCAAAATTAAGCATTTATGACGCCCTCCTTCTCTCCAAAGAAATGAGGGAGTCTTTAATTAAAGCGCTTCTCGACCCCAAGATTTGCTTAACCCAGTTGGCTGCAACTTCAAAAGATGAGGCATTCTACTTCAAAGAGGTTCCTGGAGTTACCTTTTCGGATGAAGATTTACTCTTGAGAACTGCTGACCATAATTATCCCCTTTACATTACTATAGATGTGGGAAATTTTAAGTTATCAAGAGTCCTCGTTGATCCGGGTGCATCGGTCAACATAATGAACATAAAAACCCTCGCATACCTCAGAGTTGATACTAGCAAGCTCTCAACCGATAGGTTGGTGCTTCGTGGGTTCAATGAAAAGGGCGAGAGGGCTTTAGGTTCAATCACTTTGCTCTTAGAAATAGGAGACTTGAAAACTGAAGCTAAGTTTCATATAATTGATTCGACGACGTTCTTTAATGCCCTTTTAGGTAGACCTTGGATTCATGAATATAGAATGGTTCCATCTACCCTTCACCAATGCATCAAGTACCAACGAGATGGCATTGAACACGTGATTAAGGGTGATCTGCAACTATTTTCGATTCAAGAAATCGGGATCTACGAAGACGCTACATATTTTATTCCAAAAGGGTCCTCGTCCCGCTCTAAGTTAGAGATCAAAATTGAGGAGAAATTGGTCGGACAAAAGTCCAATCAAGAGAAAGAAAACGAAAAATTTGTTGATCAAGAAATGATACAATTAAGTAGTGAAGACGACTCTGACATTGTTGTCCTTAGGCCTCCAAACACATTACCTCAAAGAGGTGGGAGGATGGCCTTAAGGGCACGAGGTCGAGTCTGTGTTTCATCAGAGAGGAGAACAACACCTGTTTATATTGATTTGGAATCAGATTCTGACGTTGAGTCCAAGGACCAAGGTGCTGCCTTCTCCCTCGATTATAAAAATACAAATGCTTCTCCAAAATTTGATCTCACCTTAGTTGAGGACAGTGACATTGAGGAAGATGTTGTAAAGGTGAAAAGTGACGAGCCTAAATTGACAATGTACGAAAAGCTCAGTAGAAGGATTGAGGCCCTTTCTCTGACCCCACTGTCAGCTGGCAGGATTGCCGGGTTAGAAGTTAAAGTGTCCCCCAATTTGAACGGCGAAGTAAAGAAAGTCCAGAAATTCTTTCTTGTCTCCTCCTCCGCAAGGGATGAAAGTGATGTAACCCTTGAGGAGGCAGATTTTAATGAATTAATGGAATTACCTTTCGACTACTTCCCTGTTTGTGTAAAAAATACTTTCTCTAAAGGTCCTGTACCATACCGATGGACTAAGGGTCAGGCCAGATATCACGAAAATATTTGGCAAGCAAAAATTAAGAATAATCCTACAAGTGGTATCGGCTTTGGAATCGTTAGTTCATTCGATGATGATGAGTATTGCCTAATGATAACTTACCATCTTGAATCGCCAAATGTCCCTACAGATCCCTTCTGTGCTCTTGATGGGCTCTATTTGGAGACTTTAGATGATCCCGATGACCTTCAAGTTCGGGATGCACCCCCTGAATTTGAAGAAGAAATTAAATCGACAGTCGATGAGTTAAAAAAAATTAACCTGGGAATCGATGATGACCCCCCATCCAATCTTTATAAGTGCTCAACTGAGTGAGGGTGAAACCAAAGATTTAATTCAACTGTTGTCTGAGTTTAGGGATTGCTTTGCCTGGACATACGACGAAATGCCAGGTTTACCCGCTGAGGTAGCGGTTCATAAACTTGGAGTTCAGCACGATGCCATTCCTATCAAACAAGCTCCTCGACGCATGCACTTGGAAATCGAGCAACAAGTCGTATCCGAAGTTAAAAAATTGGCCGAAGCTGGGTTAATTCGAGAGGAACAATACCCCTCTTGGGTGGCCAGCGTCGTGCCGGTTCGAAAGAAAAACGGTCAAATTCGGATTTGCGTCGATTATAGGGATCTGAATAAGGCATGTCCTAAGGATGAGTTCCCTCTACCAATACGAGAACTCATGGTGGACATTGCCTCCTCACATGCCGTTTTCTCATTCATGGATGGCTCGTCGGGTTATAACCAAATCAAGATGGCCCCAAAAGATGAGAGAAATACTGCGTTCAGAACCCCCATTGGAATCTTTTGTTACAAGGTGATGCCATTTGGCTTAAATAATGCTGGGGCAACCTACCAGCGGGCCATGACTCGCATCTTTGATGACTTAATTCATAATCAAGTTGAGTGCTATATTGACGATTTAGTTGTCAAGAGCAAGGTCAAAGAGGCTCACCTGTATGACTTAAGAGTTGTATTTAAGCGGTTGCGCCGCTACGATTTGAAAATGAACCCCTTGAAGTGTGCCTTTGGCGTCACTTCAGGGAAATTTTTAGGATTCGTAGTGAGACACCGAGGAATCGAGATCGACCCTGTTAAAATTGAAGCCATCTTAGATATGCCATCTCCTAAGAGCCTTACCCAGTTAAGGTCTCTACAAGGTAGATTGGCATATATAAGGAGGTTTATTTCTAATCTTTCCGAGAGATGTCAACCCTTTTCTGTCCTTGCGAAAAAAGACACTAAATTCGTATGGGACGAGAAGTGCCAAAATGCTTTTGATAACATTAAACAATACCTTTCTACGCCAGTTTTGGCAGCCCCAATTCCAGGAAAGCCGTTAATTCTCAACACTGCAGCCTTAGATGAGTCTTTAGGTGCCCTGTTGGCTCAAGTCAACGATGAAGGGAAGGAGAATGCTCTCTATTACCTTAGTCGAAGACTTCTTCATACAGAAATTCGATACCCTTCAATAGAGAAGCATTGTATTGCTTTAGTTTTTGTAGCCCAGAAATTGAGGCACTACATGCTCTCCCACTCAGTCAGCTTGATTTCAAGAATTAATCCTTTGCAATATCTTATGACCCGACCTACGTTGTCAGGACGTTTAGCCCGTTGGTCTATGATATTATTGCAATTTGAGATTACTTTCACTCCCCTTCGTGCTGTGAAAGGACAAGCCGTTGCCGATTTTCTGGTAGCACACCCTTCTGCCGGCAGACTCTCCTCTGAATGATGATTTACCCGATGAACAAATCATGAGTTTGAGGGAATCTGACGAGGCCGTCTGGGAATTGTATTTTGATGGAGCAGCATCCTCCCGTGGGAATGCGACCCAACAATCTATAATTCCTGGAAAGGCTGGAGTCGGTCTAATTTTTATAACGCCAGAAAAAGGAATGATGCATTTTTCCTACCATTTATCTAAGCCCTGCACAAATAACGAAGCTGAATACGAAGCTCTGATAACCAGTTTGAAACTTTCAATTCTAATGGAAATTAAAGAGATTAAGATCTTTGGAGATTCCCAATTGGTGATTAACCAAGTGGCCGGAACCTATAAAGTCTTGAATCCTAATCTCCTAAAATACCACCAGTACACACTTCACTTGTTAGAACAAATTCCTATCGCTACTTTGTATAGGGTTCCCCGTGGAAGTAACTCCGCAGCGGATGCCTTAGCAAAACTTGCAAAGGAATTTGCATGTCCTGAGGAGGATTCCATCCCTAAAGAAATTTAGGGTCGTAAAGCCCTCTCTCTTATAGATTTGGAACACATCAGTAAGACTCCCCTTCAGATCCTTTCTGCCTCTTCGATAACCGACGAAGAAGGCGACTGGAGATGACCCTTAATCGACTACCTTAAAGAAGGGAAGCTTCCCCAGGATAAATCACTCTCCAACCAGATTAAGAAATGTGCCCTATCTTATACACTAGTCAATAATTTATTGTACCGTCGATCATTCGATCAGATGTGGCTGTGCTGTTTAGACCAGCAAGAAGCCCTGAAGATTATTAATGAAGTTCATTCAGGACTATGCGGTGCACATCAATCGGGTCCAAAAATGAAATTGAAAATTAAAAGACTTGGATACTACTGACCTACAATGATTGACGATTGCTTGAATACTGTAAAGCATTGTCATCAATGTCAGGTTCATGGTGTGGTTTTGCATCAGCCGCCTAATGTGTTACACCCTACGATAGCTTCGTGGCCCTTCGAGAGTTGGGGCACGGATATCATTGGGCCGATTGACCCTCCCTCCGCGAGAGGTCATCGTTTCATATTAGCAGTGACTGATTACTTTTCAAAGTGGGCGGAAGCAATTCCCCTACGCAACGTAACATCATACCATCTCTTAAAATTCTTTCGTGACCATATCGTATATCGATTCGGCGTACCCCGCAGAATCATATCCGATAATGGGTCCACATTCAAGTCTACAAAAATCAACAGTTTTGTGAGACGCCATAATATTGATTGGAGATACTCGACGATCTATTACCCTCGGGGAAATGGATTAGCCGAGGCCTTCAACAAAACTTTGGTGCAAATTATTAAAAAGACCCTTGATGATAACAAACGACAGTGGGATGAGCGGTTGGTGGAAGCTCCGTGGGCTTATCGTACCACTTATAGAACCCCGACCCAATCCACCCCATTTGCACTAGTGTATGGATCTGAGGCCGTTCTACCCTTGGAAATAGAAATCCCTTCGCTCAGGATTGCAGTTCAGAATCAGATTACAAATGAACAAAATGCAAAACTGCGGTTGGAAGAACTCGAAGGCCTTGAAGAGCGACGTCTCCAAGCTCAACAAAGTTTAGAGTTATATAAGTCCCGTATGGTTCAAGCCCATGATAAGCTAGTGCAACCTAGGACCTTCCAAGCAGGGGACTTGGTGTTGGTCCTTCGGAGGCCTATCTTAGCCCATCGAAAGTTGGGAGGCAAATTTTAACCCACTTGGGAAGGACCCTTCGTCATAGAGACTGTCTACGAAGGAGGCTCGTATCAGTTAGTAGATTGCAAAGGAAATCATCCAATGCTACCTGTCAATGGTCGTTTCCTTAAGAAATACTATGCTTGATGTAGCTCGTTTTATCAATTAATAAAATTTTCCTTCTTGTTTCGCAACCTGATTCTTTCCTTTTAAATTCTTTTACTTTTTAACGTTCTTCACCTTCTCCTTAGGGTCGGACCATCCCCTCCCTTAGGATCGCACCTGCTAGTGGTGGAGTACGCCCTCTGTGGTACCACCCTGGCATTTGACTTGGGGATTAGTGGTGGAGTACGCCCTTCGTGGCACCATCCTGATTCACACTCGCTAGTGATGGAGTACGCCCTTCGTGGCACCATCCTAGTTTGCCAGTTTCGGTCCGCTGTGTGGAGCAAGTTTCCTCCCCACAAGACCATCCCAGTTAATTTGCCTATTTGGAGTAAGTCTTCTATCAGCATCCTATAGGCCTAAGGTTGGGTGATGCCCATCCTTAGACCCAAAGCTAGGTATTCCCTACTTTTGTTTCCCAGTTAATCCATCTACTAGGAGTAAGTCTTCTATCAGCATCCTGTAGACCTAAGGTTGGGTGATGCCCTTCCTTAGACCCAAAGCTAGGTATTCCCTACTTTAGTTTCCAGTTAATTTGCCTATTTGGAGTAAGTCTTCTATCAGCATCCTATAGGCCTAAGGTTGGGTGATGCCCTTCCTTAGACCCAAAGTTAGGTATTCCCTACTTTGGTTTCCAATTAATTTGCCTATTTGGAGTAAGTCTTCTATCAGCATCCTATAGGCCTAAGGTTAGGTGATGCCCTTCCTTAGACCCAAGGCTAGGTATTCCCTACCTTGGTTTTCCAGTTAATCCGTCTACTATGAGTAAGTCTTCTATCAGCATCCTGTAGACCTAAGGTTGGGTGATGCCCTTTCTTAGACCCAAATAGGTATTCCCTACTTTGGTTTCCAGTTAATTTACCTATTTGGAGTAAGTCTTCTATCAGCATCCTATAGGCCTAAGGTTGGGTGATGCCCTTCCTTAGACCCAAGGCTAGGTATTCCCTACCTTGGTTTTCTAGTTAATCCGTCTACTAGGAGTAAGTCTTCTATCAGCATCCTGTAGACCTAAGGTTGGGTGATGCCCTTCCTTAGACCCAAAGCTAGGTATTCCCTACTTTGGTTTCCAGTTAATTTGCCTATTTGGAGTAAGTCTTCTATCAGCATCCTATAGGCCTAAGGTTGGATGATGTCCTTCCTTAGACCCAAGGCTAGGTATTCCCTACCTTGGTTTCTCCAGTTCTCTTGTCTAATAGGTGCAAGTCTTTTATTAGCATCCTATAGACCTAAGGTTGGGTGATGCCCCCCCCCCCTCCACTCTTAAGATTTTACTTCTATTCGGTCAATGCCAATGTATGCAGAAGAAGTTCCTTCTACTACACACATTGGGGGTCCATTTGTTGACCTCATTTTTGTATGAGGTCACTAAGGCCCTTCCAAACTCCAGATCAATCCTAGATCCTAGGATCCACTCTAGACTTTAAGATTCCTTCCTAGAGCCAGACCTTAGGGCCTACTCTATGTTGAGTCTAGTAAAAAGGTTGTTAAGCCTAAGTTAATGTCCCAAGGCTACCAAGAGGGGGGTGAATTGGTAGTTTAAAAATTTTAATTCCTCTTTGAATTTAAGTTGAACCGAAATGAAAATTTTTCTTTTGAGTTTTTCTAGAAAGTGTTTTTCAACCACAGAGTTCTTAAAATTAAAAATAAAATGTGGAAACGTAAAAACAGTAAAGTAAATGACACCAGATTTATAGTGGTTCGGTCTAAAACCAGACCTACATCCACTCCCCAGAGGCACCCTCTGAGTATTGCACTAATACCAATAGTGACTCTCCTTTTGCACCCACAGCAAGGCGGAGAAGCCTTTACAACACACTCTTTTCACCACTACCCAATGCGGCAGAGAACCGTCATCCTTTTACACAATCCTCAGTGTTAGCAGAGAGCCCTCATCCTTTTACACTCTCCTAGTGTGGGCAGAGAACCCTTCGGCTATTCACACTCTCCAAGTGTAGGCAGCGAACCCTTCGGCTATTCACACTCTCAAAGTGTCGGCAGCGAACCCTTCGGCTATTCACACTCTCCAAGTGTCGGCAGCGAACCCTTCGGCTTTTCACACTCTCCAAGTGTCGGCAGCGAACCGGATCTCCTTGACAGATCTTCTCACAAGAAATCTAGAAGGAAGAATGAAAAGAGTGAAGTAATCCCAATTCACTAGTAGAGATTCTTACCTTTGAACTCCAAGTGAAGCCTTCACGCTCCAGTGGTAGGAATCCTCCTTTGAATGCACTATCACACTCTCTCCTTAGCTATTCTCTCAAGAGGCACGAAGATCAAATGACAAAAAGATTGGGTGGCAGTCTAATTTGGACTATTTATACAAAAGACAAGAAAAACCACCCAAAAAACTGCAAGTTTTCAATTATGTACGCAGTGAATCGTCCCGTACGATCGTGGATCGTCCTGGACGATTTTACTTAAACGCTTTGAAACGACCCTATTTGTATATGTGTACGAAATATTTTCGTACAAGCTGATCGTCCCGTACGAACTAAGTTCGTCCGGTACGAATGGTTATTACTAGGTCGGTTCTAGAAACTGCTGAAAACCGTTCTAAGTCGGTTAATCGTCTGGGCGAAAATTGGTTCGTCTGGACGAAATTTTTACAGAGACCAGATCGTCCTGGACGATAATTAATTTCGTCTGGACGAAAATTTTACAGAGAGCAACTCGTCTTCTGACGATAATTAATTTCATCTGGACGAAATTTTTACAGAGACCCGATCGTCCTGGACGATAATTAATTTCATCCTGGATGAATAGGACTTAGAAAAATTTTTAAAGCTAGTTCCTATTCGTTCCATGTGCTCAATAGGAGATAATTGTCTGATCGTCCCGTACGATCTGATATCGTCCCGTACGATCAGTATAAAATTTATATAATCTCCTTATGTGTGTGTGTATGTTTTTATTCACTCAATTACAATCACTCCCTTTCAAATTTAATTCAAAAGAAAAGTACAAGCTTCAAATTTATAAAGTATTTCATGTTGAATTTGATTTGAAGTCTTCGTAGTCTGGAGTTCGATTTTCCTGAAATGTTAGTACATACAAGAGCAAATACAAATCTTCTAAAAATTGTTAGGAGATAACTACACATTTGAACAATAATGTTTGGAGTCATCAAAACTATATTAGTTGCAAAAATGTAAAGTATGCAAATAGCAACTATCTTAACACTCTAGAGCTTAGGATTCTTCCATATCCCAAATTCTAGAGCCCCTCTAGATCCTAGATCTCAGAATCCCTCTAGATCCTAGGACCACTCCATCATCAAATTAATCCCTACCAATTCAAATCTCAAACTTTATTCAATTCAAATCCAAATTAATTCAAGCTTCAAACACATCCAAACTTTAACCCAATCAACTTGAGAATCCAAACTTCAATCTTAACTTTGATCCTACCTTTGATCTAGCTTTGACCCTATCCATTCATTAACAATCACCACATGATTGTAAATGATTTGGATACTTCAATATTAATCATTCAAACTTGAAATCCATTCCAAATCCAGGAATCCATACTCAAATCCAAAGTCTTAAGGCCCTGTCCTAAAGACCTTTTTCAAGGATTTTTTAAACATTTCAAAACCCAGTCAAGTGACCTCTGATTCAGGGTATATCACTTATAAAGTGATAAGACATGTCTCTAGAGGTTACCCTTCAATTTTGAGCCCATTCTGAGATCTCTAACCCTAGAATCTAAATCAAAATCCAAAGGCTGTAAAACCTTCAAATATTTACAGCCTATGCCATTGGACCTAACACCTTGAAGATTTTGGTCTTGGAGCCCTCATCAAAGCCTCCAATCACTTTCAGACCTTTGATTGTAACCCATTGAGCAGTAAACTGCATTTTTTTAGACCCATTTTTGACCATAGTTGACCAATGGGTCAAAATTGACCAAAATACCCCTATGGGATTTCAAATGCCCATTTCAACTCAAATCAACTCCAAATTCTTTGAAACCACTTTCAACAAGTTTCAAACATCAAACCCAACTTGTTGAGCTCAAACCCAGACCTTGGGTCAACCTGGTTGACCAAGTCAACCAAGTTTGACCCATTAACCCATACATCCCTTCTCTTTCAAATCCTTGAATCAAGACCACTCCAAGTCCTTTTGAATGTAAGGGATGACCCCTTGGGTACCCAAGAGACCTCTCTTGGAGGCCCAAGCCTTGGGCTCACTTGGGTTAGCCATTAAGCATGACCCAAGTGACCAAAGAGAGGTCTCCTTTGAGCAATCTCTTAACCTTAATCAAATTGAATCCAAATCAAGGTGTCATTGGGTTCCCATTGGCCCAATGCACCTTCCTTGACCAGCCCGAACCTTGGGCTCACTTGGGTCAAGAGTTAGGCTAACCTGAAGTGCCCAAGATCACTTGGGATTGAGCCAATTCTTAACTTAAGCCCAATTGAACTTCATCAACACCTCCCACAGGTGGCCCTAGGTCCAACACACTCTCCTCCAGCCAGCCCATGCTCTGGGCTAACCTGGGTCAGGTTTTAGGCTAGCCCAAAGTAGCCAAAAACACATGGGCCTGAGCCATCTTCCAACTCAGATTAAATTGGACCCAATTTCCACTTGCATTGGGTCCACCAGACCCATACCCACTTCCCACCTCAAGCCCAAGGTCTGGCCTGACCTGGGTTGAGCCCAAATCGACCCGAACTGAGCAGATTTGGATCAACCCGAGCCATCTTTTAACCTAGACCGAATTGGATCCAATTGCCACTTGCATTGGGTGCACCAGACCCAGACCTGTCTCCCATACCAAACCCAGGGTCTGACCTGACCTGGATCGAGCTCAATTCGACTCGAACCGAGCAGGTTTGGGTCCAACCCAGCCACCAACTCAATCCAATCATTCTCAGGCCAAATTGACTCCACCCTCGACTCTAGCGTGTCCCCATCGGCCTCCCCCAGTCAACCCGACCCAGACCATGGCCGGCGGCGGTCAGAACCAATGGATAACGAGTTCCTGTGGTCCCCCCCAGACAACCCCTGAATCAAAGCTGCTGCCCACCGGTTTGATCCCCACGACCTCCCTAGGACGTCACCATCTTCCACCTGGCATCAATCCGAGCCCCCTCCAGCTCAATCTCGGCCATCCAAGCCCGCTAGAGGTGGCTGAATAGGCTTGAGCTCCCCAGAGTGCCAGAGAGATTCCCAATCGCTCAAAATCATTACCCAGAGCTCCTTCGACCTCCCAGGGCCTCCCTTCGAGTTCCCAGATCGATCCCTTGATTCGTTCGAGCAAGCGCCCGTGAAAGCTTCTGGCATCCCGCTCGAAGTCGCACCTCCGGCCGTCCTCCAGTCTCGGCGTCTGAAGGAGATCAGTTCGCCATCATCCCCTGAAGCTTCCTGATAGAGAAGCTCATCCGTTGAGACTTTCTCTGCGGTAATCTCCTCATCCCGAGCTCCTTAGCTAGGTAGTCTGGTCAAGTGTGAAGGAAACCTTCACCCCAACGAATTTCCACCGTTGGATTGAAGGTTTCCACTGTCCTGATCCTCCCTGTGAAATTTCATCTGAGTTCGCTGGCGGGATCACCCGGATCATGCCAGAGAAGCCTCACGGTCTCGGATACGTGCGGGAGGTTGAAGACACAATCTCAGCCGTTGATTCCGATCAACGACTCGGATTAGATCCCGCGGTATCGGAGCGCGTTTAATCCCAGCCGTCTGATCCGCCATCCGACTGCTGTGGTTAATCAGACCGTTAATGGTCAGCGCCAATCATTGCCCATGCAATCGGCGCGCTGCGCGTGTAAAGGGATGCTGACTGTGTAATGGCCGAATTAATAATTCCAGAAACTTAAGGAAAATTCAAAAAATCATAACTCCCTCCACACTTGTCCAAATTAGGTGTTCTTAGACTCATTGGAAAGGTCTCGGGGAGACCTACAAAAGCCTCATGGTTCCAGGCCCTGGTTAGGTCAGTGTTAGGTTTAATTTCAGTTTGAGCATTTTATCAATTTCTTTAATTACTCTTTGAATACAAGTCCACCAAGTATGTAATTTTGGGAGATTGAAATTGAACATGTCTTTGACATGTCCAAATTTTACCTCCCTATTTTAAGATGTTCAAGGGCACTTTCCCTAAACTTTGAGTTCAAGGGTCATGGTTTGACCCTTATATTCAAAATGGGGTATAGACCTATCCAATGGGATTTAGGGTGTGATTCTTTGTGTGATGATGATGTGTAGGATAAGGAGTGTAGAGCCATTGATTTTGCCCCAATCCAAGCTTAGGATAGATCCCTATAGTGATTTGAAGGTGACTTAGAGCTCATCTTGGGTGGTTTAGTTAACCACCTTAGAGTACTCCATTTGAACTCAAATTTGGTGGGTTTAGTCCTTAGGGTCAAGTGATCCTATGGTCCAAATTTCATCAAATTTGGAGTTCATTTAGTTCCCCAAGTAGGAGCCTCAAAAATCCTTCTTAGAAATGGCCTATTAACCCGAATCAATTGATAATGGACTACATTTAACTCATAAAATCTATTAAAATGTTTATAATTGTTCCTAATTAATCCCCTAATCAATGAGAATTGAAACCCTCTTAAATTGACTTCTAAATTTGTCTTAATTTAGTCTTTAGGATAAAATCAAAGGTTAATCAGTTTTAATTAATTCAAAAAAGCATTAAAAATCCCAAAAGGTCCTTAAACACTTGATGATCTGTCCTTAGATCATTTATGACCTTTGGAACTGATCTCAAGGAGTTTGGGACTCATTTGGGTTCAAACCCTTAAGTAGCCCCTCAGTTGTAATAATTGGGTAATTCCTACGAATACATAAAACTTCCAAAATTCACTATTAATTGTAGGAAAATTCAAACTAATCAAACTCAATGGCTAATGACTTCAATTAGAATCTAGTATTTTCTAAAATATTGAACCTCCGTAATTTGGTCAAAATCAAGGAGTCAACATTCTAGGTAACCTCATGTCAAAATGGGTCAAAACTTCTAAAATTCATAACTTTTAACAGAAAATTCCAAATTAAATATACTACATGTCTAACAACTCATAATTAGGTCTAGTATTTATTAAAAATCGGAAACCTTTAAGATCAACTCTAATTCTAAAAGTCAAGTTTTGCTCCCTTAGTTAGTATACCCGGATAACTCTAATGATCTCCAGTTTTTTTTCCTAAACTCCAAAATTTTCCTAATAGGTTAATAAAATCCTTAACAAATCCTTTAAAATTAGTAAACAATCTTTTTTTATATTAATCAATTCTTAATTACAACCAATTTGAAGTAACTTAATCAACCCCGATTGCTACTGGGTAACCCAGGCCTACGAGGCTATCAATTTAGCCCTAAGGAAGGTGAAATAAACTTCACGGCCTCAGTGTGAAACAAAGGTAGTAATAAATTAACTCTTAAAATATAATTAATCAAAATTCTTAATATATTAATATTTAAACATTAACCTAAATCCCCCTTTTGAGCTTCAACAAATTCAGAATCTTAGACCACCTTGATTAATCACCCAACTTAGGATCTACCCCTGCCACACGACCTTCTTCACACACTTTAGATGATGTGCTAGGACAACCAACTCTAGATCTAGGTTAGGCCGGTGTTTATCTTTACTGCTGTGTGCCAGATTTTTTCGTAGTTTTCACTGCATGTTGTGGATGAAATTGCTTTGCTGTGTCTGCTTATCTTTTCTGCACTCTGTGGATGGATTGATGTGTTTGGCGATTAGATTACCCTTAGGTTAGGTATGATCTGGATGTTCACACAATTTTCTGCAGGTGGCCACGCTCATGCAGGGCAATAAAAAGGGGGCTAAATTCATAAAAACTCATAACTGTTATAAATTCTTTGCACAGGTGCTTCAGCTACTAAAGCCCCCAAATAAAAGGAGCGTGGCCAGTGTGTTTACTTTTTTTTGCATATATATAACTGCTTGGGAATAACCTTTTTTTTACATATATTAACTGCTTAGGATAACCCTGCAGGTGAGTCTAGATTTTTTTTTTTTGATATAAATATAATTTGTGTAATTGTCAAGTGTTGTGAAAGTTAATTTTGAGTTGGGATACATAGGTCCAGAGCTTGGATTCCAAAGAGAAAAGGATGCCCCTTTGGGAAGTATTCCTTTTCCATTTGGAAGTCCAAATTTGGATCATACTTTTTCTATACCCAAAGAGGCAAGAGTGGCCTTCCCCTTAAAAGGGAAGTGCTCTCTTATCTATTTGTGTAGTTTACCACGAAGAATCCAAGGGGTTTGAAGAAAAGGAGTCCAAAGAAGAACAAGATTGAAGACTTGAAGATTGAGAGTATCCCACTCAAAATAACTTGCATCATTATTAGGCTTAGAATCCGGGTTGTTGTCAGTGGTGCCCGGCCACTCTACTTTTTGCAAGACCCTGGTTTGTAATAAGCAAGGCAATTCTGCCTATGGACATTTATTAATTAGTTAATTTATATTTGATGTGTTGAATTGATTGCCTTTAGGATTACCTGCTTTTCTAAGTTTTTTGGCGATTGTGTGCCGCTTTTGTTTTCGCCTGGACACGTGAGACTCGTGAGGGTGTGAAAGTTTTCTACTCAAAATCTTAAAGTTTAAAATTTTAGCGAGTCTAAGTAACATAGAAAGATAACGAATCTAGGGAATTAGTCGGGGATCGACCCCGGGGTCGCATGCATATTTTTGCATTACTCTTTCCTTGCTTTAGACCCTTCCCCGCCTACGGGTAGAGTCTGGATAGTCTGACCTATGAGGACGAGGTGCCGGACCTGGGGAAGTCCAGTCTTCTAAAAAAATTATTTTATAAGCCTATTTTTAAAATTTCAAGCATATTTAATTTGAGGTTGTTAACTAGTATGCATTGCATTAAAAACAAATTAAAAGAGTCAAAATTTTAATTTCATAGTCCTTAGCATTCTGCACCCAACATAAGTCAAAGGGGCCAATTAGGAAAATATCTAGATGTCGGCTCCAACTCTCCAAAACTTTAAATACAACGTCCCTACCACTCTTTCATAAAAGACCGGATTCATCTCTTTTAAATCGATTAGGTGGTTAGCTGGCTCCCCAATCCAGGCCGGGGTAAGTCCAGGCATTGCACTACATTAGTTAGGTTCGGACGACTGTGGTCCAATGTTCAAATTAGATTTAGGATCCGGGGCAGATTTTGATTATAAGATCTCAAATTTCGGGAATATAATCCCAAATTTCTAATAAAATGCTCAACTCTAATTAAAGCTTCATTTCAATCCTAAAACATAAAGCCCAACACTTAGATTAAGTTGGGACACTTCCGGATGGTTCTGGAGTCTCAAAGTGTCCCCTACCTCTCTTCCCTCGACTCTGTTAATAAATGTTCAATTTTGATCCATTCCCTCTTGATTTTCCAAAAATCCCATTCGTTTTTGATATCACTCCTAGAAAATCTAACAAAATTTCATTACTATTTTAATCGAGAGTTTTCGTAGGGGACTCTGTCTCCCTACGATGTAATTAACTACGAGGGCTTGCGCTCGTAGGAGATTTGGAACCACACACACCTGATTTCAAAATTAATCTTTTTAAAATCTTCTTAGATTTCTTTGGGAAAAGATTAAAGAATGATCGTCGTTATTACATTAGAAGAATTATCATTGAAAAGTGTTATCTCCCTTTGGGGAGATACATCCTTCTTTGATAAGGCTTTGAATGTGAATTCGACGATCATACTTCTTGAATATCATAACTGGATATTTAGTTGAACTTTACCTTGTTCCCTCGGGGCCATGCAAAGTTCTCCTTAGAATCTGGTCATGATATTCAAGATGAGTTTCATAATTCTAAGTCTGAACACCGTTATGAAATTTTATTTTCGTCCTTCGGGGTGATATACTTTTTCTACCGAGTTGATTTGACCTCAGAATTAGAATTCAATCTAAATTTTAAAATTCCAAAAGAAAACTAATATTTTTAAAATATGTTTTCAAAATTCCACCAACAGTGGGTGAACTTAATATTGTAATAAAGGTGTGTGGTTGGTAGCCACGATTTATGAGAGTAGGGATTGTTACAAGAGAAGAAGCTTGGGAGTAGCTTGGAGGCACTTTCAGGAAGACAAATTCTAGTTGTTGTAGGAGGAGACTTCAATTGTTTTTTGTCTCAAGATGATAGAAGAGGAGGTAAGAAGTTTGTCCTTTCTCAAGGTCCTCAAGATATGCATTCTTTTATGAGAAATTGTGATTTTCACGAGGTTGGAATAGTTGGTCCTAAATACACTTGGTGTAATAATAAATGTGTTGGAGCTAGAATTTTAGAAAGATTGGATTGGTGTATCACTAACTCAACTGCATTAAAAAAATTGAAATTGGCGGTTGTTAGACATTTGGCCAGAGTGGCTTTGTACCATTGTCCTATTATGCTCAAAATCTTCTCTTCTAGTTTTTGAAGGAGAAGAATAGTGATGTTTGAAGATGTATGGGCAACATATCCAGCTTCTTATTCAATTATTTTTCACTCTAAGAAAAAAGCTATTAAGGGAGATGTTGTGGATATTATGAATAAAAAGTTTATAAGAGCGTTGAAGGCTTTATTTTTTTAGAGTATAGCCAAACATAAAAACTTATATGATTTAAAGGAAAGCCTTAAAGTAGAGATTCTGGAATTATAAGAAGAAGATGCCAGTTTTGGTGGAGTTTCAGACCAGAGGTTGTTTTTATTAAAATCCAAAGTTAATGAACTCAATTATACTTGGGCGTCTTAGTACGTGGTGGAAACAGAGAGAAAAAAGTTCAATGGATGGTAGAAGGTGACTCTAATTCAAAGTTCTTCTATGCTTATGCAATGACTAGAAGAAATGGAAATTGGATTAATCAAGTGAAAGATAGCAGTGGTTCATTGATTGAAGACAAAGGACGGACGGAAGAAATTTTCTATGCTTTCTTTAAAGACAAATGGAGGGAACATAAATGTATTATGAGAGGATGACCTTTTCCTTTGACGAAGCTAGATGATGGTGATAGAATGTTGTTAGAGAAAGAATTATCAAAAGATGAACTGGAGATCGTTATTAAATAGTTGGAGGCTAATAAGTCACCAGTTAATGATGGGATAACTTATTCCTTTATTAAAACTTATTAGTATTTTATTAAAGATAATGTTTGGGTGGTTATTAGTCTTTTTTTTGACTTATGGTAATTTGTGTCCTAAGTGGAAGGAAACTAATGTGGTATTGATTCCAAAGGTGAATAATCCTTGGACGCCTTCTAATTATCATCCTATAAGCCAATGAAAATATATTTATAAGATTGTGATGAGAATTTTATTAAATGGGATGAATTATTTGTTCCCAAAAATCATTTCAGAAGTTCAATATATATTTGTGAAAGGTTAGTCTATGTCTGATCAGATTTAACTTGCCCAAGAATTATTTAATGAATTTATATATTCAAAATCAAAGAAAGTGTTGATGGCAATCAAAATTGATATGAAGCAACTATATGATAGCATGGGATGGTCTACTCTTAATCAAGTGCTTGATTGTTTCAGATTTCCAAGGAATTTCTCAAATATTATTATGGAGTTTGTGTTGAATAAAAAATTCTCTATTATGGCTAATGGTATTAATTCTAAATGTATTGAGGCAAGAAGTGGGTTTAGGTAAGGTTGTCCTTTATCCCCTTACCTTTTTATTATGTGCTCATAATTATTAGCTGATGCATTTGCTCAAAGAGGTAGGATTGTTGGTATTAAGGTGCCTCTGAATGCTCCTAAGATCTCTTCTCAATAGAACCTTGGTTTCTAAGTATGGTTATGATGTGTGGAATGTTGAAAGTAAGATTTATTCCTCATCTACATGGAAGATTATTTTGAATGGAGCAAAGTTTCTCATCTAATTATTAGATGGAAGGTATATACTAGTGCAGAAGTTAATACGATTAAAGGTACATGGATTTTGGATAAAAGTATTGAGAAATGGCCTACTTTTGTAGCAAATTTAACTTAAGAATCATAATATATTTTGGGTTTTATCACTGATGCAGGTTGGAATGTATGTAAGCTAAAGCAATTTTTGGGGAATCATTTGGTGGAGACTATTTTATATGTACATATTCATTCAGAAGCAAATAAAGATCAATTGGATATGTTATTCAACTGTTTGGGTAAATCCATTTAAGCTTTAGCTTTTGAGAGATTATATGAAGACATCAGGGAAGAAAACTATTGGAGCTGGATGAAGAAATTGAAATTAAGGCCTTGCATTGAGATGTTTTGGTGGCGTTTAAATAGGAATGTTATCCCCTCAAACTTTTTTCCTTCATTACAGAAGGTTAGTTGAGTTTGGTGGTTTCCCGAGAGGCTATGAAACTGCTGAAGATTCAAAACATATTGTAGTTAAATGTGATAAGCTTTATCAAGTGTTTACTTGTCTAGTTACATGGGGATTTTTTTATTCCTGTTTTTAATTCACTTGAAAATTATAATCAGTACTTGCAGTAAATTGCAAAGTTGAATCCTTTTTATGAAAATTTGTATTATTCAGTGGTGTTTTTTTAGTTGGAAAAGTAGAAATAAGATTTCTCATGGTGGATCAGATGAGAGTTCCACTTATAATGTAGCAAATTCGGTTAGTCACGCTGTTACTTCTTTTTATTATGATTTTATTTGGGATAATTAGGATGTTAATCTACTGTGTCAACTATATCAACCTTCTTGGCATCCTCCTCCTCTTGGATGGATCAAGGTTAATGTGGATGCTTCATTATTAAGTACAAACAAAGCTGGTATAGGTGGCATTTGTAGAGATTATAAAGGAAGGTTCTTGTATGCTTTTGGATTCAGTTGTCTTCTTTGGGATTATTCACAAGTTGAGCTTTTCTTTGAGAAGATTATTCAAGATTGGATGTTTGATGCTAAAGGTATTTTTATAGAAGGTGATAACTACAATATTATCAAATTCTTTCAAAATTTATTGAATAAGGTTGATGTTAAATAGGAAATTCTAAATCCTAGGGATTTAGCATTTCTTAATGATTTCAAGCAAGTATTATTTCTTTTTTCAAATAGGGATTGTAATAAGTTAACTAATTTATGTGCTAACTTAGCTCTTCTTTCTAATTTTTTTGGGATGATAATAGCTGTAATAAAATTCCTCCTTCCTTTGTCTTTGTTAAAGGAGAAATTTCAATATAATTAGTTACTTTTTAATAAATTGCTTTATGCATTCTCTTAAAAAAATGTAATATTTTATGTGCTCATTTTTCAATGACAATATATTTTTTTAGTTGTATTTGTGCAAGAAAATACAAAAAAAAAGAGAAAATTTTTAAGTATGGTACAACGCCATGGAGTTGGGCACAAGATCACCGCGACGCTATTATTGACACTATTGGAGCATCCAAATATGGACTTGGTAGTGCCCAGTCTCTATTTGATAGTGCCATAAAATTGGAGGAGTCAGTGCCATAAAGCATAGTCTCTGTCTGAATAGCACCACGGTGCCAAATTCTAACATCGCCAAGTCAAGGGAGTGCCACATAGATGTTGTATTACTTAATTGTCAGTAACTTTGTGGCATTACAACTATAACCATTTAAGCCATGATCTACTAGTGAAGCAATGCATCGATTCATTAAATAATGAGTCCATATAAGCAAGTGCCGCAACGAAGGAAATCCTTTAGTGCTGCGACATTAATTCATTTTATGGGTGCTGCGATGCAAGTGTCACAAGTGTCGGGACACCAGAATCATTTTTTTTCAATTTTCTATAAATATTCTATTTATAATGTTAATAAGAGAGTTCAATCACTTATTTAATTTCAATCTTTATGGTACTTCTCTGATTTTTCCTTAGGAGTGACAACTAAGGGAATTTAGATAAGTACTAGATACATTCTTTTATAGTTTTTGACTTGCATTTGTGGAAGCAATTCTGTAAGTTCAAGGAGTATATAAAAAATTATTAAACCTATGTGGTGATAACTTTTCTTATGTACTTTCTTTCTTTTGTGCAATTTATGAAAATGAAATTACTTCACTTGTTCTTCATGTATGACTAAATTCTCTAATTTTGGGTTAATGGTGTAAATGGAATGTGGAGTACTAATAAATTCTCTTCATCAATAATTTTAAGATATTTTCCATATATTAGGTCTTCATTTAATGCACATAGTGGCCATATATGTAATTAATATTAAGTGTAATACAGAACATAGGAATGTGAAAGTAGGCACAATCAGGTATGTTGGATTAGTATGATACAAGGATAGATATAGTACTATCATATATCAAATTTATAGAGATGATGTGCCATGAGGAGGTTTTAACATTACATATTTTACTTACTCTTTTAAGATTTTCATAGGGTTGCAGACTATAGGAGTTTAGGCTGGTATTGAGGTTTGAAGGTTGAATCTACCAGTGTCTCTTCATGCTTGATTGAGCGGTCGACGATACATATGCTCTAAATAACATAAATATAAAAGAGAGTCATTTGGAAATATATTGTATTTATATTCCAACAATCCAAAATAATTTATCCAAATAGTGTTTCATTTAATTATTTTTTATTTTAAATTAAGTGATGGAATCTCCACTAAAACTTTTTTTATTCAGTGGGATAATTATTGTAGTTGAAGTAGATAGTACTAGTATTTGTAATTAGATATTCTTTCTTGTGGTATAGATATTATACTCTATCACTATATTATTTGATTTATCACATATACTTACGTATATTAAGTAGGCTTTATAATTTTTATACCAAAGAAAACCTAAGCATTATTTAGGAATTGATAGAGCCCTAAATCATTTTCATACTTCCATAGATTACTCCGCCACCCCTGTCAAGTTCTTTGTGCCATTGCCGGGGAAGAATTTATTTTATTTGTAAATTTACTATATTATTGAATCAATTGCATAATTAGTCATGTTATATTCTTTTATTCCATTTTTATTTATTATTGCATATCATTGGCTGCATGCATACAATATATAAAGGGGAGTCACATTTAAATTTTGATTCTAATATTGAGAGAACCCTTTCAAAAATTAGATCCATCCAAAAAAATTTAAAATGGTTGACCCTATTCAAAATTTAGGTCATTCTAGATCTCTTAAGAATTTTACAAATTCTTTAGTAGATAAATTCACCAAAGCATAAATAGACACACCATCTAAGCAAATAATTTTGAATTAAAACCTATAATCATTCAGATGATACATAATTCTTAGTTTGGGGAACTCCCATTGAAGATCCTAACTTACATTTATCAAGTTTTTAAGAAATTTGTGTAATATTTAAGTACGATGGTATAAGTTATGATGCCATTAGACTTAGAATATTTCCATTTTCTCTAAGAGACAAAGCAAATATGTAGTTAAATTCTTTACCCACAGCTTTATTAGCACATGGAATGAGTTGACCCACAAATTTATAAGAAAGCATTTCCCATCTTTTAAAACTGTCAAAGTTAGAAATGACAATACTTCTTTTACTCAGTTAGAAGGAGAATCTATTTATGAGAGTAGGACGAGATTCAAGGAGATTCTTAGAAAGCACCCTCACTATGCTTTACCTGATTGGTTGATAATTCAAACATTTTATAATGGATTGTTATGATCCTTTAGAGTCATAATTGATGTTGTAGCTAGAGGTTGTTTGATGTAGAAGCCTTTTGATGATGCTTATGAATTAATTGAAGAAATGAAAACAAATAATTTTCAATGGCTTACTGATAGGAAGAAACCTAAGAGAGTAGTAGGAGCTTATGTAAATAATTATATATCTATTTTGACTATATAAGTTGCATCAATATCAAAGAAGTTGAGCACTTAATGCTTAAATTTTAATTCATATTTGTATTTCAAAGATAAAAGTTTAATAGAAGAAAATAATATTCAAGGGATTGAAAATATAAATTTGATTAGAAGACAAAATAGTTCATAATCAGATACATATAATCTAAGTTAGAGGAATCACCCAAATTTTAGTTGGTCAAATAATAATGATAAAGATTAATGAATCCTTGTCAAAATTACCAAGGCATAAAGTGAAATAATCAAAATCAAGATAATAATAATACAAGATTATATCCTCATAGATTTAATCAAACAAATCAATATGGAACTAAAAAGACCCTACTAGAAGATATGTTCATATAATTGGGAACTCAATTACAAAACTAAGCTGCTTTAATTAAAATTTTGGAAACTCAACTAAGTCAGCTTATAATTTTTATGAGTAGTAAACTTATTGGATCTCTTCCTATTAACAATAAAGTTGTTGCAAACCTGTTTTTGGATTATGATTTTGATGATAGCAAATAAATCTTATTTCACTACAACTGCCTTTTTCTCTATTGACTTTTTAGGAATCAAAGAACGAACGGAAAAATGAAGCCAGCTCAAGATTGGGTAGATTAGGGTTGAGTCTGTCTGTAAATTTCTTTTTTCCTTTCTTGAGTCCATTGTAATCTTTAAAGTGGTTGATGCTAAGTAACCCTACACACACACACACACACACACACACACACACACACACACACTTGAGAGAGTTAGAATTTCTATTTTTGCTCACATCGGCCAGGACGATATCTACATCGTCCTGGACGATCTGGCTTAAAACAGAAAGTCTAAACAGGGGTTCTTAATTAAGGCAGCCGTCATTAGTGCATCGGCCTGAATGATAGGCTCAAAACAGAAAGAAATAACTGCCATGATCAATTTAGGTATTCTGTATTTTTGGAAATCGGCCTGGACGATGGTATGATCGGCCTGGACGATATTGTATAATTATGCCTAAATAGATCCGGCAATCATGGGAGTAATTAAGGATGATTGATACGATCACATCATCCTGGACGATCGCAGGATCGGCCAGGATAATCTATTCTAAATCCTTTGTTGCTCCTGAACGATAAATATCGGCCAGCCCAAATTCAGGGTGATGTGTTGGATAATCTGGATCGGACAGCTTGAATTCAGGGCGATGCTCTGGACGATTTTCCTCTAATTTGAACTGATCGGCCGGGACGATCGTGAGATCGGCCGGGACGATCAAGCCAATTTTGAACTGATCGGCCGGGACGATTGTGAGATCGGTCGGGACGATCAAGCCAATTTTCAAATCGTCTAGTTTGCATTCAGTGCGATGCTTTGGCCGATCTTCTGAGATTTGTACTGATCGGCCAGGATGATTTCCATATCATCCTGGATAATATAGTCGACAACTTGTAATTAATGAGCTATTTTGAGCTCTTCTATTTAAGAGCTCTTGTTTAATATTTTTGAACAATCTTTTGCTGCTGCCTTGACCTAAGAAGACCTTTAGAAGAGAAAGAGAGAGAGAGAGAGAGAGAGAGAGAGAGAGAGAGAGAGAGGATCTTGTGAGGGGGAGCTTGTGAGGGGTTTCACAAGGGTTGCTTCAAGGATCGCTCTGCTTCTTCTTAGTCTAGAGTTTCTCATCCGTGGAAGGGTCAGTAGAGGTAAGGATTCAGCAACAGATCATGGTTCTCTACCAGCTTCAGGAGGAAGAAAAAGGAGTTGGGTTCTCTGCCTTGCCAGGGTGGCAAAAAGGAGGTGTCTTTGTAAGGGCTTCTCAGCCTAACTGTGGGGGCTAAAGGAGAGTCACGTTGGTACTGTAATACTCAGAGGGTGCCTCCGGGGAGTAGACGTAGGTCGAGTTAACTGAACCACTATAAATCTGGTGTGTTCTTTTCTTATTATTACTTCCGCATTATTTTCTTTCGCACTTGATTTCTGTGATGATTTTGGTTTGAGTTTTATCTTTGGTTTTAAAATACCAATTCACCCCTCGTCTTGGTTAGCTTTGGGACTAAGTTCATAGGGCTTAACATCCCAAACAAACTTTCAAGTGGTATCAGAGCTTCTTTCATAAAAGTTTTTAAAAGCTTTTGAATTTGATCCATGGCTAACTTTGGGAATCGTAACACTACTGAAGGTTATTCGATTACTCGACCTCCATTGTTTGACAACTTACCTTTTGATTTCTGGAAAACCCGCATGTCAACATTTTTACAATCAACTGATTATCGCATGTGGATGTTTATCAAAGAAGGTTATTCTCCACCTTCTCATAAAATTAATGGTGTTAAAACTGAAGTTGCTTTTACTGAATGGACTTTCGATGAAAGAGATTTAGCTCAATTGAATGCAAAATATTTGAACTATTTTTTCTGTGCTTTGAAATCTGAGAATTACATGCGTGTTTCTACTTGTTCAACTGGTAAAGAGATTTGGGATAGGTTATGTATCACTTATGAAGGAACCAATGAAGTGAAACAATCTCGTTTGAATATTCTCTTGCATGACTACGAACTTTTTCGTATGAAACCATCTGAATCTATTTCTAACATGTATACTAAGTTTACACAGATAGTTACTTCACTGCATGCATTAGGAAGAGAACTTTCAAACTATGAAAAAGTGAACAAGATTTTGAGATGCTTGCCTTCATCGTTTGAAGCTAAAATCATTGCAATCACTGAATCTAAGGATTTAAATACTTATTCTATTGATAACTTACTTGGCTCACTCATTGCTTACGAGCAAGGGGTGAATCATAGAAATTTTGATGCAGGTGAGAAGAAGAAGGAGAAAATGGTGGCACTGAAGGCGCACAAATCGGATTCTGAATCTTCTGGGTCTGAAAGCGATGACTTTGCCTTAATCACAAGGAAATTCAAAACTTTCTAAGGAAGAAACACAAGCATCATTAAAAAAAAGGTAAGGATCATAAATATTCTAAAGGATCTTCTGATGTCGTTTGTTATGAATGTAGGAAACCCGGACATGTGAGAGCTGATTGTCCTTCACTTGAAGATCACTCAATTAAAGGAAAGGGTGAGGAGAATCCTAAGCTAAGGAAGGACAAGATGAGAGTCCAAAAGGCATTTTGGGCGGATTCTGCATCGGAGACGGAACCAGAAGAAGAAATAACAAATTTATGTTTAATGGGAGAAGATCATCTTAATCAAAGTGATGAAGAAGAGTATGTAAACCAACCTATGATCAATTGTTTGAAATTTGTGAGAAAATTCATGCATCATATAAAAGACTCAAAAAGACTCATGCTAGTTTAAAGTTGGAACTTTCAAACATACAAAAAGAGCATGAAATTATTCTCAAAGATCATTCTATGATTGATTCAAATCACATGGCTCTACTTGATGAATTTAATGATTTAAATAAAAAGTATTTGGAATTAATTAATGAGCATGATGCATTAAAAGTTTCACACACTTCACTTAAATCTGATCTTAAGAAATCTAAAGATATAGAGAGCAACTTGAGGCTTGATAATAATGTTTTGAAAAATACTAACTTGAGGCTTAAAAATGAATTGGATTCTTTCAAGAAAAATTGGATGATACCCACTCTTAATCTAAAGCCAAGACCTAGGAAGAGGCATAATAACCCAAATCATTTAAGAAATCCTTTTCCTGGAGTTAGATGTTTTTCATGTGGCATGCTAGGACACATCTCACACACTTGAACTGTTCACCATAGTACACATTGGGTGTAGAGACCTAAGGTGCATGATTCACAACATAGCACACATACATTACACTCTACTTTTTATGAGAAGGGACCTAAACCTATTTGGGTTCCTAAGTCTGACAGCTGTTGATTCTTGCAGGATTGCTCTCACCAAAGACCTCGTGGGAGCATAGGATAATTGGACATATGGAGGCTCGCAGCTCATAATTGCTCAAACTTGCTGCTTCATAATTTCTTGAAATAGTTTCTAATTAGTTTTGTGTTATTTTTGTTGTGTGCTAGCTTTTTGTTGTTCTAGATTATTTTGTTTTCACTTTGCTTTTATGATTGGTTTTCTATATGATTATTTTTTAAGCTTTTAGATTTTGAAGATTTGAAGCCATTAATTATCATATCTAAATCGGTTAAAGGGAGAAACACCGTTAATGGTTTCCCTTCCTCTAACCTCTTTTAGTGACATAATTTTCTTTTCTAGACAAAAGTCTATCTCATATTGACAACTGGTTTTTGAAACTAAGATTCTTTTTATCTTGCTACAATAATCTATCTTGTGCATAATATCCAAAGTTCTTATATATCTTTAAAGTTAATTGAAATCTTGCCATTGCATTTATCACATGATTATGATTTTGTTTTGTGGCTTGTTCTTCCCTATGTTAGAGAGAGAGCTCCTATTTTCTAATATTTAGAGGATATACTCACAACTAAGATTCTTTTTTAAAGGGTTTGTTAAAGAGTTTTTAGCTTGCAAGAATTAAAAGGGAAAGAGGCCAATGATGCGAAATTGAAAAGAAAACTATATACACAAAAGTGTATCAAAAATTAAAAGATGCTCAAAGAGCCAATCAAAGTGACAAGAGGCATAAAATGAGCCCACAAAATGCAAGCTATCATCTCTTTTCAAAACTTTTAAAACTTACAGAACTCATTGGTTATTTGATGCTTTCAAAGGCTTGATTTCAAATTCCATGATTGAGACAAATTACTTTGTTATATTATTTATAAGATACTTTCTTTGTAACCAAGTTTTGATTGGATTTTCTTTTTACCCAGTAAAGTTTTTCTGAGTTAGACCTTTTGTTTTTTTTAAAAAAAGATGATTATTGCCCTGAAAGAAGTCCGAGCTAGAGATTAATAAGATCGGATATTCTACCTTTTTCAGATTTTGACTTGTTAACTCTTTGATCTTTTGAATATCTAAAATTTAATTGTTTAAGAAATTTTTCATATGCTTGCTCTGCTAAAAAAAAAATTTATACCAAAAACTTTGTTTCTTTCTTGTGTTTTTTTATTTTTGTTTTGTTTTGTTTTATTTTCATTCTCGTTTAAGTTTTCTCTCTGATCATCTCCATCTTTCCTTATTGTTCAAATTCTTGTCACATCATCCTGGCCGATTCTCATATCATCCTGGACGATAAGACAATTCCTTCAAAATTCCTTCTGCTGAACCTTTCTCTAAGCTTGTTGTAACTCTTCGTCCTGGACGATCTGATCAAACTCTGTTGCAATCATATTGATAGTCTAGGCCGATAACATATTTCATTCTAGCCGATGCATTTATGGTCATCGTCCTGGCCGATACACTAGATCGTCCTGGACGATCCACGTGTCAGCACGTTTAAATCCTTAAAATCGGCCCCGGACGATCCATTATTGGACAATCGTCCTGGCCGATCCACTGTTCATCCTGGACGATACATGTGGCACAGATTTAAAATGTCTTAAATTCGGCCGATACGATCAATTATTTAGCATCATCCTTGATGATACACCTAATCGATCTGGACGATCTATTTTTTTCAATGGTCGTCCAGCTTGACTCCTCGGGATGATTGCCTGTGTCTAATCGTCCTAGCCGATCGGACCCCCTTTTGGACCAATTGGCCTGTACATAATTATTGTACCATATCATCCTTGAAGATTCTGCGACCAGCCTGGACGATATGGCCATTTTCTTTAAATACAGGCCATTCCAGCCATGTTTTTCACCTCACACCTCTTCTTCTCTTGTGTTTTCTTATTAATTTGTTACTATGGCTGGTGGGAAATGAGTTCGACAGGCTTCTGGAAATTCCTCGAGGGCCACTCTAGACCCTCGATTCAGGGAGGCATAAGATCATGCAGCTTACCGTCGCTACAAAGAATGTGGCATCACTCTTTCTTGAACCATCAATCCTGTCCACCTTTTGTATCCGGTAATGGATCTCTTTGCTCACACTTCTCTCTGTTTTATTCATACCCGCGCTGTCTTATTTTCCTTAGAACTTCTGTTAGAGTTTTATGCAAATCTTCGTATAAATCCTACTTTCATAGCCCTGACCTCCTATGTGAATCGACTCCCGGTCGAGATCACATATCAGGACTGTGCTGAACTTTTGCAGCTATCCACCACTGGAGATAAGCTGCATATAATTGTCTCTGATCCTGACTTCAACTGGTCCATTACAAATCATTTTCTACGCCAAACCAACTCTCCCTTTCATGTTGGAGAGACTAGCTCTTTAGTCAAAGATGCTAGGACAATCCAACATGTCCTTCGCACCTCCATAATTCCAAAAGCCGGGGATAGAATCCACATCACCCCATTACTTTCTCTTACCACCTTTTACATCATGGCCCATAGAGATTTCAATGCTACTGATCTAATCTTTCGATACATTGATCATTTAACTACAATCCGTGATACAGGCCATAGGAGGAAACACAACCTTGCTTTAGGACATCTCATAGCCTATATTCTTGAAACCAAATACAATCTTCAATATCCTGGTCATCACGACCTTCAGCCTCCTTGCTACTCAAACAATTCTTTCACTATCCTTCACAGTACTCGTCTCCACCCAGGAGATGGGGAACCTCGGGGGGCTGAGGAGGAGGAGGCTCCCGCTCCTGCTCTTGTTCCTGATCCTACTCCTCTTCGTCAGCACTCTCAGTTTGACCAGTTAGTGGAGAGATTTGATCGTTGGGAGACCTGTTTCGACGCTTACGTTGCTGCACAGGAACAATAACATTCTGAGGACATTGCCCGCTACGAGCAGCACCACACAGAGGACTTAGCCCATTTTGACAGATAAATTACTCACCAGCAGCAGCAGTACGACCAAGACATAGCCTGGTTCAATGCTCAGTTTACTACACTAGCTGGCTACTTTTAGCAGCCACCACCACCACCACCTCCGTCTGATGATCAGGATCCCTCGTTCCTATAGTTTTAGTTTTTGTTTTCTGTGGATTGCTTCCTTTTTTGTATTGTGCTTTTTAGTTGCTTTAGTTTTTATCTTTAGTTTCCTCCTCCTTTTTGAGATGTCAAAAGGGGGAGTAGTATGTTTGTTAGTATGTTTGTGCTTATTCTATTTTCTTTTTGTACTTGTTCTATTCGAAAAAAAAAATTGGAAAACTTATTTAGTTTTTGCATTACTGTTTTAGAATTAATTATTAATATGTTTGCCATCATCAAAAAGGGGGAGATTGTTGCAAACTTGTTTTTGGATTATGATTTTGATGATAGCAAACAAATCTTGTTTCACTACGACTGCCTTTTTCTCTATTGACTTTTCAGGAATCAAGGAATGAATGAAAAATGAAGCCAGCTCAAGATTGGGTAGATTAGGGTTGAGTCTGTATGTAAATTTCATTTTTCCTTTCTTGAGTCCATTGTAATCTTTAAAGTGGTTGATGCTAAGTTACCCTACACACACACTTGAGAGAGTTAGAATTTCTATTTTTGCTCACATCGACCAGGATGATATCTACATCGTCCTGGACGATCGGGCTTAAAACAGAAAATCTAAACATGGGTTCTTAACTAAGGCAGCCGTCATTAGTACATCGGCCTGGACGATACTTGTATCGGCCAAGATGATAGGCTCAAAATAGAAAGAAATAGCCGCCATGATCAATTTAGGTCTTTTGTATTTTTGGAAATATGCCAGGACGATGGTATGATCGGCCTGGACGATATTGTATAATTATGCCTAAATTGATCCGGCAATCATGAAAGTAATTAAGGATGATTGATACGATCACATCGTCCTGGACGATCGCAGGATCGGCCAGGATGATCTATTCTAAAATCCTTTGTTGCTCCTGGACGATAAATATCGGCCAGCCCAAATTCAGGGTGATGTGCTGGACGATCTGAATCGGATAGCTTAAATTCAGGGCGATGCTCTGGACGATTTTCCTCTGATTTGAACTGATCGGCCAGGACGATTATGAGATCGGCCGGGATGATCAAGCCAATTTTGAACTGATCGGTCGGGACGATCGTGAGATCGGCCGGGACGATCAAGCCAATTTTCAAATCTTCCAGTTTGCATTCAGGACGATGCTCTGGCCTATCTTCTGAGATTTGTACTGATCGGCCAGGATGATTTCCATATCGTCCTGGATGATATAGTTGGCAACTTGCAATTAATGAGCTATTTTGAGCTCTTCTATTTAAGAGCTCTTGTTAACATTTTTGAACAATCTTTTGCTGCTGCCTTGACCTGAGAAGACCTTGAGGAGAGAGAGAGAGAGAGAGAGAGAGAGAGAGAGAGAGAGAGAGAGAGAGAGAGAGGATCTTGCGAGGGGGAGCTTGTGAGGGGTTTCACAAGGGTTGCTTCAAGGATTGCTCTGCTTCTTCTTAGTCTAGAGTTTCTCATCCATGGAAGGGTTCGTAGAGGTACGGATTCAACAACTGATCGTGGTTCTCTGCCAGCTTCAGGAGGAAGCAAAAGGAGTTGGGTTCTCTGCCTTGCCGGGATGGCAAAAAGGAGGTGTCTTTGTAAGGGCTTCTCCGCCTAGCTATGGGGGCTAAAGGAGAGTCACGTTGGTGGTGTAATACTCGGAGGGTGCCTCTAGGGAGTGGACGTAGGTCGAGTTGACCGAACCACTATAAATCCGGTGTGTTCTTTTCTTATTATTGCTTTCGCACTTGATTTCTGTGGTGATTTTTGTTAAGATAGTTGCTATTTGCATACTTTACATTTTTGCAACTTATGTAGTTTTGATGATTCCAAACATTATTTGTTCAAATGTGTAGTTATATCCTAACAATTTTAGAAGATGTGTATTTGCTCTTGTGTATACTAACATTTCAGGAAAAATGAACTCTAGACTACGAAGACTTCAAATCAAATTCAGAATGAGATACTTTATAAAATTTGAAGTTTGCATTTCTTTGAAATTAAATTGAAAGGGAGTGATTGTAATTGAGTGAATAAAAACATACACACACATAAGGAGATCGTAAAAATTTTATACTAATCGTACTGAACGATATTCGTTCGTACGGGACGATCAGACAGTTATCTCCTATTGAGCACATGAAACGAATAGGAACTTGCTCAAAAATTTTTCTAAGTCATTTTCGTCCAGACGAAATAAATAATCGTCCAGGGCGATCGATCCTCTGTAAAATTTTCGTCCAGACGAAATTAATAATCGTCCAGGATGATCTGGTCTCTGGAAAATTTTCGTCCAGACAAAATTAATAATCGTCCATGGCGATTGGTCCTCTGGAAAATTTTCGTCCAGACGAAATAAATAATCGTCCAGGATGATCGGTCCTCTGTAAAATTTTCGTCCAGATGAATAAATTTTCGTCCAAACGATTAACCGACTTAGAACAGTTTTCAGCAGTTTCTAGAACCGACCTAGTAATAACCGTTCGTACCGGACGAAATTTGTTCGTACGGGACGATCAGCTTGTACGAAAATATTTTGTACACATATACAAATGGGGTCGTTTCAAATCGTTTAAGTAAAATCGTCCAGGACGATCCACGATCGTACGGGACGATCCACTGCGTACAGAATTGAATACTTGCAGTTTTTGGGCAGTTTTTCTTGTCTTTTGTATAAATAGTCCAAATTAGACTGCCACCCATCGCTTTTTGTCATTTGATCTTCGTGCCTCTTGAGAGAATAGCCAAGGAGAGAGTGGAAGAGAGCATTCAAAGGAGAATTCCTACTATTGGAGCAAAAAGGCTTCACTTGGATTTCAAAGGTAAGAATCTCTACTTGTGAATTGGGATTACTTCACTCTTTTCCTTCTTCCTTCTAGATTCTTGTGAGAAGATCTGTCAAAGAGATCCGGTTCGCTGCCGACACTTGGAGAGTGTGAACAGACGGAGGGTTCTCTGCCCACACTAGGAGAGTGTGAAAGGACGAAAGGGTTCACTACCTACACTTGGAGAGTGTGAACAGACGGAGGGTTCTCTGCCCACACTAGGAGAGTGTGAAAGGACGAAAGGGTTCACTGCCTACACTTGGAGAGTGTGAACAGACGGAGGGTTCTCTGCCCACACTAGGAGAGTGTGAAAGGACGGAGGGTTCTCTGCCCACACTAGGAGAGTGTGAAAGGACGGAAGGTTCTCTGCCAACACTGGGATTGTGTAAAAGGACGATGGTTCTCTGCCGCACCGGGTAGTGGTGAAAAGAGTGTTTGTAAAGGCTTCTCCGCCTTGCTGTGGGTGCAAAAGGAGAGTCACTATTGGTATTAGTGAAATACTCAGAGGGTGCCTCTGGGGAGTGGATGTAGGTCTGGTTTTAGACCGAACCACTATAAATTTGGTGTCATTTACTTTACTGTTTTTACGTTTCCGCATTTTATTTTAATTTTAAGAACTCTGTGGTTGAAAAACACTTTCTAAAAAAAAAATTTCATTTCGGTTCAACTTAAATTCAAAGAGGGTTTAAAATTTTTAAACTACCAATTCACCCCCACTCTTGGTAGCCTTGGGACATTAACTTAGGCTTAACAACCTATTTACTAGACTCAACAAGTGGTATCAGAGCTTCATTTCAAAATCATAAGTTTGAACTACTTTTTGATTAACATAGATGACTACTTTCGGAAATCGAAACACACCTGAGGGTTACTCTATCACTAGAACTCCACTGTTTGACAATATTCCTTTTGATTTTTGGAAAACACGCATGTCTACTTTCTTACAGTCACTTGATTATCGCATGTGGATGCTAGTCCAGGATGGCTATACAAAACCAACTAGATTAGTTAATGGAGTTATGGTAGAAATACCTTTTGCAGATTGGACAATAGAAGAACGTGACTTAGCACAATTAAATGCCAAATGTCTAAATAGTTTCTTTTGTGCTTTAAAATCTGAAGACTACATGCGGGTTTCTACTTGTAAAAGTGGAAAGGACATATGGGATAGACTTTGTATAACTTATGAAGGGACAAATGAGGTTAAGCAATCAAGACTCAATATCTTGTTACATGACTATGAATTGTTTCGCATGAAACCTAATGAATCTATCTCTGACATGTACACAAGATTCACACAAATTGTCACTTCTTTGCATGCACTTGGTAGGGAATTAACAAATGCTGAAATGGTTAATAAAATTCTTCGATGTTTACCTACTGCTTATGATGCTAAAATTACTGCAATTACAGAGTCTAAAGATCTAAACATATACTCTATTGACAATCTTCTTGGCTTACTCATTGCTTATAAGCAAGAAGTAAGTCAAAGAAAGATTGATGCAGGTGAACCACGAAAGGAGAAAAATATTGCACTAAAGGTGGAAGAGTCAGAAAGTGAACACTCACAACCTGAGGATGAAGATGATATTGCACTGATGAGTAGACAATTCAGAAGCTTTTTAAGAAGGAAGCAGAAGAGACGCCAGCAATGGAACAGAGGTAAGTTTAACAGAAATGGCAAGGTTTCTAATGAAGTAATTTATTATGAATGCAGGAAATCAGGTCATATCAGGACTGAATGCCCAAAACTCAAAGCCACTCCTAGCAAGGAGAAGGTAGAGGAGAAACCAATGGTAAAGAAGGGCAAGAAGAAGTTTCAAAGAGCATTCTGGGCAGACTCAGCTTCAGACTCATCTGAGACTGAAAAAGAAGAAGAAGTCACTAATCTTTGCTTGATGGCAGACAATGTAGATCATTCAGATCAAGAAGAGGAATGCTCTCACACAAGACCTCGTGGGAGCATATGGTACCTGGACAGCGGATGTTCAAAGCATATGACTGGAGATACTGCTCAATTCATAACGCTGGAAGCCAAAAATGGAGGCAAGGTTACACTTGGAGATAATACTACAAAGAAAGTGGTTGGATCAGGTATGATTGGAAATTTCAAAAAAATTTCATAGACAATGTATTATTGGTTGAAGGCTTAAAACATAATCTGTTAAGTATAAGTCAGCTATGTGATAAGGGCTATAATGTGAACTTTTTACCTACTAGCTGCATATTAAGCCTAAATGGGAAAGAAATTTTTAATGGAAAAAGGGTAAACAATGTTTACATGCTAGATTTGAATTCTATTCAATCTCCTACTGCTTTTTGTTTAAAAACTATTTCTGATGAATCATGGCTTTGGCATAGGAGACTTTGTCATTCTAGTATGAAAAATCTTAGGAGAATTACCCAAAAGAACTTGGTAAGAGGTATACCAAAACTAGACTTTACTAAGGACCATCTTTGTGATGCATGTCAATTAGGAAAATAAGTAAAGTCCTTTTTTAAGTCCAATAAGGATCTTAGGACCAATAAACCTTTGGAAATACTTCACATGGATCTTTTTGGACCAGTAGGAACTATAAGTCTAGGAGGGAAGGTATACGGATTTGTTATAGTGGATGATTTCTCAAGATTCACTTGGGTTAGATTTCTTTTTCATAAGAATGAATCGTTTGAGGAATTCAGAAAATTTTCAACTTGGATTCAAAAAAAACTAGGATGCGAAATAATTTCTATTCAAAGTGATCATGGAGGAGAATTTGAAAATTAAAATTTTGAAAATTTTTGTAAGGAAAAAGGAATTGATCACAATTTTTCTGCACCTAGAACCCCTCAACAAAATGGGGTAGTTGAAAGGAAAAACAGAACATTAATAGAAGCCGCCCGAGCAATGTTGGCAGAATACTCACTTCCTAGATATTTTTGGGCTGAGGCGGTTAGCACTGCATGTTATATTCTGAATAGGGTGAATGTGAAATCAAAATTAAATAAAATACCCTATGAGTTGCTAAAAGGTAGAACACCTAACTTGTCACATTTGCATGTTTTTGGTTGCAAGGTGTTCATACATAACAATGGAAAATCTGTCTTAGGAAAATTTGATCCAAAATCAGATGAAGGAATTTTTGTTGGATATTCAAGTGTTGGAAAATCTTATAGGGTATTCAACAAAAGAACTTTAGTCATTGAAGAAACCACACATGTTGTATTTGATGAATCTGGAAATTTGGAAGAGCCAAATATTGTTGAAGAAGAGATTGAGGAAAACTCCCAAAAGATTGATAGATTAAATTTGGAAGAAAATGTGGAAAAAAATATGGAAAGAGAAAACCCCTTGCCTAGAGATTTGAGATTTTCTAAAAACCACCCAAGAGAATTGATAATTGGTGAACCTAGTGAGGGTGTTAGAACTAGGCGTGGATTAAATAAGGAAGTCAATCATTCAGCCTTTATTTCAACAATAAAACCCACTAATATTGATCAAGCACTTTCTGATGAATTTTGGATATTGGCCATGCAAGAAGAGTTAAATCAATTTGTAAGAAATAAAATTTGGGAATTAACTACAAGGCCAAAAGATCAAAGTGTTGTTGGAACCAAGTGGGTGTTCAAAAATAAAATGAATGACTCAGGAGTAGTCATTAGAAATAAGGCTAGATTAGTTGCTAAGGGGTATAATCAAATTGAAGGAATTGATTTTGAGGAGACCTTTGCCCCTGTAGCAAGACTTGAAGCAATTAGGATTTTACTTGCCTTTGCCTGTTATAAAGATTTTAAATTATTTCAAATGGATGTCAAAAGTGTCTTTTTGAATGGGATTATTGAAGAAGATGTTTTTATAGAACAACCTCCAGAATTTGAAAATTCAAAATACTCAAATCATGTGTTTAAATTAAAGAAGGCATTATATGGATTAAAAAAGGCACCTAGGGCTTGGTATGAGAGATTGAGCACCTTCCTACTTAAAAGATCTTTTGAAAAAGGAAGTGTGGATACAACTCTCTTCTTAAAGAAATTTGGAAAGGAAATACTCATTGTTCAAATTTATGTGGATGATATCATCTTTGGATCTTCAAATAAAAATCTTTGTGATGATTTTTCTAATACAATGAGTAGTGAATTTGAAATGAGTCTAATGGGAGATTTAAATTACTTTCTAGGTTTTAGCATCAAGCAACTTGAGGAAGGGACATTTCTTAGTCAAACTAAATATATTAAGGACATCCTCAAGAAATATGAAATGGACAATGCTAAACCTGTTAGTACACCAATGAGTTCCTCAGTTTAGTTGGATAAGGACCTTAAGGGAAAATCTGTTGATCAAAAGAAATATAGAGGGATTATTGGATCTTTGCTTTACTTGACTGCTAGCCGACTAGATATTATGTTCAGTGTTTGCTTATGTGCTAGATTTCAATCAGATCCAAAAGAATCACATTTGACAGCAGTGAAAAGGATTTCAAGATACTTACTAGGAACTCAAAACTTAGGAATTTGGTATCCTAAGTTTAGCTCTTCATTTGAAATTATTGGTTATTCAGATTCTGACTTTGCAGGCTGTAGAGTGGATAGGAAAAGCACTTCTGGAACATGTCAATTCATTGGAAATTCAATAGTTTCTTGGTCCAGTAGAAAACAAAATTCAGTAGCCCTATCTACTGCAGAAGCAGAATACATTGCATTAGGAAGTTGTGTGGCACAAGTACTTTGGTTAAAACAACAGTTGATTGATTTAGGATTATCTATAGGCACTATTCCAATTTATTGTGACAATACTAGTGCTATTTGCATTTCCAAAAATTCTATTCAACATTCTAGAACCAAACACATTGATATAAGGCATCATTTCATAAGGGATCATGTATCCAAGGGAGAAATTAAACTCACACATGTTTCAACTGAAAATCAACTTGCAGACATTTTTACAAAACCTTTAGCCTTTAATACCTTCAGTACATTAAGAACAAGGCTTGGTGTTATTGATTTGAATGCTTAAATAAAAATATTTTTGCAACATTGATATTTATGTTTTCTTAGTTATTTGTCTTTGATTTTTGTTTTGATTTTTGTGATTTTTTTTTTGTTTTGAATGAGTTTATTTTGGAATTTATGTTTTGTCTTTGTTTTCTGTGTTTTAAATGTTTTGTTTGATTTTCTTCAATTAAAATTCAAAAAATTCAAAAATTGGTAGAAATCGTATAGGACGAATTGTTTTCGTACTGGACGATGTGTGAAAAATTCAGTTTACGTGAATTTTAACCGTTTTGAGAGCAGTTTTAATGAAGTTCGTCTGTACAATCTTATAATCGTCCAGGACAAAATTTTTTCTCTCTCAAACGTCGGGATGATTGAATGCAGCGGTTGAGTAGATAAGGCAGTTTTAATTGTGAAGTTCGTCCGTACGAACTTTTGGTTCGTCCGTACGAACTTTTGGTTCGTCCAGACGAACAGACGTCGTTTCATTGTAGGGGACGGTTTTCAACAGACATTAAAACGAATTAACTTTTTGATCGTCTGTACGAAAAATTTTTGTCTGTACGATCAGTCAAGTCAAAAAGCCAGTACGAAGGGACGCATCTTAAATTGTGTTGATTACGAAAAGCCGTTACATTTTGGACGAATTGAATCGTCTGTATGAAATGTTTTTTGTCCAGACGAACGATAATTTTTGTCCAGGATGAACTATTTTCGTCCAGGACGAACGTATCATTTTTCTTTAAATATGAAGGTTTTCTAACTCAACAATCACATCTCCAAACTTCACTTTCAATCCCTTTCTACATCAAATCGACAATGACCTCCTCAAGCAAGAGACAAAAGGTGTTGGTAAAGAAACCCGACAGGAATGCCTCTGAAAACTTCCTGTCAAAAGCAAAAGAGGAATCCTTTCCTCGTTTGCCTCTGCCAAAATCACTCCCTCTCGCATTTTAATTCAAAGCGAGATACACTTTAAGGTAATGCACCTTTTTGCCTCCACCCAATTTCAATTCATTCTTTCTCTCGTCCATTTTTACAACAAACATACCTTTCACTATTTCCTAGCCAACATGAGTTTTAATTTCGACCACTCCTCCATAAGTTCTTATGTTTTCAAGCAAAAAGTTGAAATCACCAAGCACGACATTGGCGCCTTTTTGAACTTAAGAACTGAAGGATATAGAGCCCACACCCTAATGACAGAAACCTCTTTCAAATGGGATGATGTCAATAGGGTAATTAGACAAAGTAGTCTTAACTATCATGTCGCTAGAGTCTCCGGTATGACCAAAAATGCCCGAATCATCCAGCATATCCTTCGATCTTCAATCATTCCTAAAGCTGGTGATAGGATTAATATTACCCCTCTCCTTTCTGTTCTAACCTTTTTGATTATAGAATGTCATCCTATTGACGAAGCCCAACTTATCATAGATCATATCTATGAGCTTTTAGAAATAGGAAATGCAGAACATAAGAGAAAAAGGAACATCTCATTAGGACACTTAATTACATACATTTTGGAAAAGAAATACAACTTAGTGCATCCTGATGATGAATACGAAGAGCCAGTATACTATAATGATGCTTCCTTCAGATTGCTTTTCAAGGAGGAAAAAGAAAAAGCACATGCCAGTGCTTCAGAAGAAGAAGAAGAAGGAGAGCAAACTTCTGCACCTCAGTCAGATTATCAGAATCTGATTGAAAAATTTGATAGACTTGAGACTCATGTTGATCAAAGATTTGATCAATTTGATGCTCAACTTATGCAGCAACAACAAGACATTGGTAGCATCAGAAATGAAGTACATGAAATCAATACCAATGTAATGTTGATGGCCTCCTACTTCAACCTTTTTGGTGGCATTCCTCCTCCTCCTCCAGAAGAATAGAGAATGAAAGATGATTTTGTTTTTGTTGTACTTGTGTTTGTGTTTGTTGTGTTAGTGTTTATTTTAGCATTTGTCTTAGTTATGTTTGTTTATTATTGTTGTTTTTATTGTTGTTTTGATATTATGAAATGATCATGTAATCCTTCTCATTAATATCAAAATATATCGTAGTTGATTTATTTATGGTTTACTTTTGGAATGTACTTAATTTTTATGAATTTCATTAGTCTTATTTAATCCTAATTGTGCTTAAATTAGATTGTGATTTGAGATTAATTACATTAAAAAATCTAGTCTTTCTAAATTTAAACTTTGTTTATAACTTGTTTTAAGTAGAATTTTAAATTCATGTCTATTCATTTAGACTACATAAAAGTTAATATAATTATTGCAATTTAGAAGTTTATTTATTTTATATTTCTTTGCTCAAGTGATATTTATGCACTTAAAAAAATTTGAAATTTTAGATTATTGATTTTGGAAAGAATTGGTTTCAATTACTCTTGAAAATTGTACAAAAAGTACAAAAATCAAAAAGGAATGCGCAAAGGTTCGCAAATATGTAAAAGAGGCACAAAATTAGCCCAATGTCAAAAGATGCACAAAAATGTGCCCAAAATTTGAAAAAGATGCGCAAAGCGCCACATGTGGTAATTCTCTTCTTTCCAATTTCTTTCAATCTCTTAATTCAAATTGATCTTATGTTCATTTATATTCTATTGAACTTTGAAATATAGAATTTTTATTCATCTCTCTTATAATGATTTTCTATATTCGAATGTCTAAATTGAATCATGTTTTTAATAAATTCTTCTTACTTATAATGTTATATCACTTCTTAAATTCTATGAATTTTTATGATTTACCTAATGTCATTAGTTTTAGATTGCATACCTTATACCAATCACCATTTAGATTAAATTTTCAAATGAATTTCATATAATTACTTACACTTCACGTCTATTTCTTCTTCACTTTTTGTTGTTGACAAAAAGGGGGAGAAATTATTGTGTTCGTATTTTTTGTTGTGGTATTGTAATATTTTTTGTAATATTTTTTGGTCTTATAATATTTTTTGAAAAACAAAATTTTTTTTTTCTATGGTTCAAAATGCCTCCTTATTTTCATATATACATCAATTCAGGGGGAGTTTAGGAAAATTGTTTAAATTGAAACCATACAAACAATAATTGTTTTGACATCATCAAAAAGGGGGAGATTGTTAAGATAGTTGCTATTTGCATACTTTACATTTTTTCAACTTATGTAGTTTTGATGATTCCAAATATTATTGTTCAAATGTGTAGTTATATCCTAACAATTTTAGAAGATTTGTATTTGCTCTTGTGTATACTAACATTTCAGGAAAAATGAACTCCAGACTACGAAGACTTCAAATCAAATTCAGAATGAGATACTTTATAAAATTTGAAGTTTGCATTTCTTTGAAATTAAATTGAAAGGGAGTAATTATAATTGAGTGAATAAAAATATACACACACATAAGGAGATCATAAAAATTTTATACTGATCGTACTGGACGATATTCGTTCGTACGGGACGATCAGACAGTTATCTCCTATTGAGCACATGAAACGAATAGGAACTTGCTCAAAAATTTTTCTAAGTCATTTTCGTCCAGACGAAATAAATAATCGTCCAGGGCGATCGGTCCTTTGTAAAATTTTCGTCCAGACGAAATTAATAATCGTCTAGGACGATCTGGTCTCTGGAAAATTTTCTTCCAGACGAAATTAATAATCGTCCATGGCGATTGGTCCTCTGGAAAATTTTCGTCCAGACGAAATAAATAATCGTCTAGACGAATAAATTTTCGTCCAAACGATTAACCGACTTAGAACAGTTTTCAGCAGTTTCTAGAACCGATCTAGTAATAATCGTTCATACCGGACGAACTTTGTTCGTACGGGACGATCAGCTTGTATGAAAATATTTTGTACACATATACAAATGGGGTCGTTTCAAATCGTTTAAGTAAAATCGTCCAGGACGATCCACGATCGTACGGGATGATCCACTGCGTACAGAATTGAATACTTGCAATTTTTGGGCGGTTTTTCTTGTCTTTTGTATAAATAGTCTAAATTAGACTGCCACCCATCTCTTTTTGTCATTTGATCTTCGTGCCTCTTGAGAGAATAGCCAAGGAGAGAGTGGAAGAGAGCATTCAAAGGAGGATTCCTACTATTGGAGCAAAAAGGCTTCATTTGGATTTTAAAGGTAAGAATCTCTACTTGTGAATTGGGATTACTTTACTCTTTTCCTTCTTCCTTCTAGATTCTTATGAGAAGATCTGTCAAAGAGATCCAGTTCGCTGCCGACACTTGGAGAGTGTGAACAGACGGAGGGTTCTCTGCCCACACTAGGAGAGTGTGAAAGGACGGAGGGTTCTCTGCCCACACTAGGAGAGTGTGAAAGGACGGAAGGTTCTCTGCCAACACTGGGGATTGTGTAAAAGGACGAAAGGGTTCACTGCCTACACTTGGAGAGTGTGAACAGACGGAGGGTTCTCTGCCCACACTAGGAGAGTGTGAAAGGACGGAGGGTTCTCTGCCCACACTAGGAGAGTGTGAAAGGACGGAAGGTTCTCTGCCAACACTGGGGATTGTGTAAAAGGATGACGGTTCTCTGCCACACCGGGTAGTGGTGAAAAGAGTGTTTGTAAAGGCTTCTCCGCCTTGCTGTGGGTGCAAAAGGAGAGTCACTATTGGTATTAGTGCAATACTCAGAGGGTGCCTCTGGGGAGTGGATGTAGGTCTGGTTTTAGACCGAACCACTATAAATCTGGTGTCATTTACTTTACTGTTTTTACGTTTCCGCATTTTATTTTAATTTTAAGAACTCTGTGGTTGAAAAACACTTTCTAAAAAAAAATTTCATTTCGGTTCAACTTAAATTCAAAGAGGGTTTAAAATTTTTAAACTACCAATTCACCCCCCTCTTGGTAGCCTTGGGACATTAACTTAGGCTTAACAACCTATTTACTAGACTCAATAATTTTGGTTTGAGTTTTATCTTTGGTTTTAAAATACTTATTCAATCCCCCCCCCCCCCCCTCTTGGTTAGCTTTGGGACTAAGTTCATAGGGCTTAACATCCCAAACGAACTTTCAGAAGTCAATCCTAAAGAGAAGGAAATAGACACAAATATGACATAATTAAAGAGTAGTAATCATTCACCTTAGCCTAATAGAAAATCCAGGCATGTCTACATGAAGACTATTAACTTAGCGCTACTTGGGAAGCAACCCAATCTTAGATCTACTTAGTTATCCAGTATGGCTGAAAACTATAAATTTAGTACTTTTAAGGAAGCAACTCTATCTTTAAAGTTATATTTTGCTTAATTTGCTTTAAAAACATCTTTGAAAGAGATGAAGGGAGAGTTACGGCGCCATTCCTTTTAACGTTGCAGCTCCCCAACAGGCCATAATGATTGAAAATTCAAAATTTTTAAACTTTCCTCTCATTAAAATCTATAAAATCAATTAGGAGGAAGTTTACTAACCAATACTTACCTACTTTTGAGTAAGTATCATACTTTCTTCTCTTGGAAATCAAAAGTCAAAGTGATGGATAGAATCAAGCATACATCATCTTATTCAAAGAACCAAAATGAGGATTGTTTTTCACTTCTCCATATACAAAGTCTACCAATATTAATAAGTTGAATGAATTCAAAGAGGAGTTGCATGAAAATAAGAGGAAGTATATGGCAGAAATAATGAAGATGCGTGGTGGTAGAGTTTTCTTATATGATTTCTTTGCTAGGAAAGATGTGTTACTATTTGATTATAAGAAAAAGTATTGCCATAAAAAAATCAAATCTAGATGGATTGGACCTTTCACTATCATTAGAATTTTTTTAATGGTTCCATCAAGATACACGATAAGAAAACTTTGCAAACCATCAAAGTAAATGGGTATAGATTAAAACCATGTGATTAGAGAAGTGAAGAAATCTTAAGGATGTTTATGCACTTTTATTATTCTACTTGTTGATTTGTAGAAGAGAAGAAATTGATGGAAGATATTGGCTTGTGTAATTGTACTTAATTAAAAAATTTAGTTTTGAGAGACATTGTGGAAAGTTGGGCGCCTTGTGCATTGGTTATCCTATAACTATGTTATGTTATAAATATTATATTATGTTTGTGTTCAACACGAATGCACTTTTTATCACTCATATGAAAGTATGTACTTGTAGCATTTATTTATGTGTTTATTTATATATTAGCAAATTTTCTTCATGCTTAAATTATTATTATCCTCTAATTACTTTTATATTCTGATTATTTAATTAGCCCTTATAAAAATGATAATTTAAAAGTATGAAAAATTAGGTTAATGATAAAACTCTAAATTCAAATTTGAATAAACTCTATTTATACTTCATAACTCGGAAAAGTTAATACTTAACTCATTCAACCATTGAGCCAAAAAAAAAAAAAAACCATTGAGCTATTATTCTAATTTGAATTATAAGCTATATCCTTATGAAATTAACTTTTAAAATTGAAAGATGAATAATTAGTACTAAAAATTAGATATGAGTAGATTAAAAATTTAAAATCATAGCTAACATGAAGATGGAATTAGTAATCTTATCAAGTTCATACATTAAAATTATTAAGATTATATGAGAATTCTAATCCATAGGTTGATATTCAAAATCATTAGTTTTGTAATACACAAAAGAAAAAGAAAAATAACAGCAAATAGTTCTTAAAATGAAAAATATTAAAAGAAAAAGATGAGCACATTCAAAAATTGATATCTAAAAAAGGTTAAGATTTGAAATATAATCTTGTACAAAAACTATAAAGGATAAGATGAGAGAGCTTATATAATGGATAGCGAACTAATGAAAGTATAATTTTAACTACAACTATGTCTAATTATTAAAATTACATAATTTACTTCAACATTCAAAAGTTAATGATTAAATTTATAACCTATAATTTCAAATTAGGTAAAAATAAAGAATTATTGATTAAGTTTAATTATTGATATTTTATACATTAGAATTATAGCTTTGATTCTTTTTTAGTAATTCTAGACTAATATATTATCCTATATTTTAGTAATTTTAAATTATCACTTTTTATTTTGGTTAATCACTTAATCAGAATTACAAACTTTTATTTGCTTATGTATAAGCAAGAGTTTAAGTTGAAGAGGTTTTGATAAGTGTAAATAATATCATATTTTATTAATTTGTTAGTGAAACATATTGTTTTAGCTATCTTTGTGCCAGAAAATATAAGAAATGAGAACAATTTTTAAGTATGGTATAATTCTATGGCGTTGGATACTATACCGTTGTGGCTCCATTATTGACACCATCAGACAGCCCAAATATGGACATAGCAGTGCCTATTCTCTATTTAATTGTGTCACAGCATTAGAAGAGTCATTACCATAAAGCCTAATCTTTGTCCGCATAGTATCTTGGAGCCAAATTCCAGCACCACCAACTCAAGAGAGTGCCATATAGACATTGCAGTGCTCAACCATCAGTAGTGTCATGATGCTACAATTGCAACCTTTCATGCCACAATCTGCTAACAAAGCGACGCGTTGATTTATTAAACAAAGGGTCCATGTTAGCAAGCAACACAACATTAATTCATTTTATGGGTGCAGCGGTGTAAGTGACTCGAGTGTCGCAGTGTTGGAAAACATTATTGTATTTTACTATAAATAGTTCATTTGTAATTTTAGTAAAAGAGTTCAATTATTTGTTTAATTTCAGTCTTTGTACTGCTTCTCTGATTTTTCTTGTGAGTGACAAATAAGGAATTCAGAAAAGTACTATATATATTCTATTAGAATGTTTAACTTATGTTTATGGAAGCAATTCTATAAGTTCAAGAAGGAGTATATAGAAGAACATTGAAGCCATTCAGTGATATATTTTCTTCTATACTTTCTTTCTTTTATACAATTTATGAAAATGAAATTCCTTCACTTGTTCTTCATGTCTACCTAAATTCTCTAGTTTTATATTGATAGTGTAAATAGAATGTAAAGTACTAATGAATTCTTCTTCAACAATAGTTTCATGATATTTTTAATATATCAGATTTTCATTTAATTCACATAGTAGTCAAATGTATAGTTAATATCAGGTGTAATATGGTGCCTAGGAATAAGAAAGCAGGCACAACCAAGTATATTGGATTGGTATGATGCAAGCATAGACATATTGCTTATCATATATAAAATTTATAGAGATGAATTATTAAGAGGGAGCTTTAACTGTACTTACTTTACTTACTCTTTTAAGACTCTCATAGGGTGAAAAACTATGGGAGTTTAGAGTGGTATTTAGGTTAAAAGGTTTAATCTATCCTTTATCTCTTCACTCTTGACAGAGCAGTCGGTGATGCATATGCTCTGAATATCATCAATATAAAAGATAATCATTAGGAAATATACAGTATTTATATTCCATGTTTAGTATTTCATTCAGTTATTTGTTATTTTAAATTAAGTAATAGAAACTCCATAAATTTTTTTTTTTATTTATTGAGTAAAATGATTATTATAGTTGAAGTAGATAGTAGTAATATTTGCAAGTAAATATTCTTCCTTGTGGGATAGATACTTTACTCTATCACTATATTATTTATTGACACATAAACTTGTGTATATTAAGTAAGGTTTAATAATATTTATATCAAAGAAAATCTAAGCATTATTTAGCTATTGATAGAGCCCTACATTATTTCACAAATCTTTATGTTACTCCACTACCCCCATCTGTTAGCTTACCTTATTATGAAAAAGCAAGAAATTAGAGAAGAAAGGAGCGTACATTGTGAAGTTGTACTATCCATGTGATATTTATTTATACATTTCTCTTTGTACCTTTTTCAGAGGAAAAAATAAAATCTATTTTATTTTATTTTTAATTCCATGGCTAGATAAACTCATAATTTTGAGTTAATGTGTGAAGCCTTAGTGATTACTATTATTGACTCTTTTGCTTTAATGAATTAATAGACATTTTGATTATCTATCATTCTTAATTTAATCGATCTAATTACCATGTATAGAGTTAAAACATAATGTGATATGTTTCTTCAATAGAGGAATATTGGAATAATTAAGAGTATTGAAATGGAACTCTTCCATACATAGATATAAGATATTTAGTGTTCTAGAGTCTATGGAGAAATAATAACTATTGGAAGGCCATAAACATTCCTTCACTTCCTTACAAGCTCAATGAAGATGTAAGGATGCATATGCATAGATTCACACCCAACATAGGAGAGTCTACTTAGGAAAGCATTGGAAATTCACTATCATTAGTTCGAAATACTTTACCTACTAATATCTTATCTTTCTTCTACATTTGTTGGTCATGAAAAAATTCAAACTTATGTTTTATTATGTAGGATAAACATTGTAACTCAATTAGATAGTGCAATAGATTTGCATTGCAGTAGAATACTTTCTTGTGGGATTGATACTTTCTCATATCACTTTTATTACTCGATTGGCATGTTCAGTTGCATTATTTTATAGGAATTTGTATGAAAGAAAAACCATGCATATTTCATGTACGTCTAACTATTCTGCGCATCATCGATACTACCCAGTACACATAATAAAGTTTTTCACGTCATTGTTAAGGAAGTAATGTGCTATTATGCAATTTTGTTCTATATTATTGAAAGAGTTGTATATTTAATACTACTTGTATCATGCATCTGGTATCTTATTTATATGTTTTGTGTTTCAATTTTGAAAAAAAATATATTTTTTTAATTTTTGGAAGTTTTATTTAAATTATTCTCTTTACATTCTGAAGTGATTGGTGTATGAATAGTGGATCTAGTAAGGAGCCATTATTGTTTGATTTAGAGATTGAGAGGAACCTTACAAAAATTAAAAAAATCCGAAAAGATTATATCATCAGGAATTATTGAAACAAATTTAGATCAAGACCATCCTAGACCTCTTAGGGAGTATACCAATCCTAAAGTAGATAGAATTCATCATAGTATCAACTGACCTACTATCCAAGCCAATAACTTTGAGTTGAAACTTGCCATTATTCAGATGGTTCAAAATTTTTAGTTTAGGGGAACTAATGTTGATGATCCCAACCTATATTTAACTAACTTCATAAAAATCTATGTAACATTCAAGTATAATGGTGTCAGTAATGATTCTATTAGACTTCATTTATTTTCATTTTTGGTAAGGGGTAAATCTAAAATGTAGTTGAATTCCTTGCCCCTAGGCTCTATAATCATTTGGAATGAGTTTTCACATAAATTCTTAGCTAAGTTTTTCCTATCTTCTAAAACTATTAAGCTTAAGAATGATATAACATATTTTTCTTAGTTTGAAGGAGAGTCAATTTATAAAAGTTGAGAAAGATTTAAGGAGATGCTTAGAAAGTGCCCTAATCATGCTTAGCCTAATTAATTAGTGATTCAGACCTTTTATAATGGGCTTGTAGGATCCCTTATGTTAATTATTGATGCTATACTTGGCGGTTTTTTGATGTCAAAGCTTAGAAAGTGCCCTAATCATGCTTAGCCTGATTAGTTACTGATTCAGACCTTTCATAATGGGCTTGTATGATCCCTTATGTTAATTATTGTTGCTATAGTTGGAGGTTTTTTGATGTTAAAGCATTTTAATGAGGCTTATGTCATGATAGAAGAGACATCGACAAATAATTTTTAGTGGCCTTTAGATAGGGTGAATCCTAAGAGAGTAGTTAATGTCTATGAATAGTGCCTTATCAATTTTGATAGCTCAGGTAGTAACTATGTCAAGAAGTTGGATATTTTTAGAGTTAGTTTAGGACTTGCATAAGCTATCCATTTGGATAATCATGATTTGAATATTGTTGATGAGAATAGTGCTTAATGGATTGAAAATATGAATTTAATTTGAAGACAAAATAATCCCTATTCTAACACATATAATTCATATTAGAGGAACCATCAAAATTTTAGCTGGAATAATAATAATGATAGAAATAATCAATGGAATGCAGATCAACCAAATCTTAGAGGAAATTAGAATAATCCTCACCAACTTCTAGTAAACCCTAAACCTTCTTATACCTCATACTTTAATCAAAATAATCAGCTTAGAGATAGGAAGACATATTTAGAGGAGTTAGTGCTTCAAATGGGTAACCAATTACAAAGCCAAGCTACTTTTATTAAGAACTTCGAAAATTAGTTAAGACAGCTTGCAATTTCTTTTAGTAGTAGACCCCCTGACACCTTGCCTAGTAATATTAAAGTTAACCCAAAGGAGAAATGAAAAGGTCATAGTTTATAAAATTTGAGGAGTAGTAGTGAAACCACTTAGCTAAAATGATATATCTAAATAAGTTTAGTTGAAGATTATAAACTAAACGCTACATGGGAGACATTGGCATATCCCGATTGTAGTGAAGGGGGGGGGGGGGGGGGGGGGGGGCAAATGCCCACCCTTAAAAAAAAAAATTTCCCCCTCACAAAAAAAATGTTTTCCCTAATTTTATTAATCCTAAGCGTCTTTGCCCATCCCCCACCTAAAAAATTTTTTTTTACCCACCCTGAAAAAAGAAGCTGGATTTGCCCTTTATGGGAGACAACCCTATTATGTTATATAGTGTATATGTTTAGTTTCTTTGAAATTTTTAGTTTTATATATATATATATATTGCTAATTGTGAATGATATTGTTGTTCTGTAGTTAAAATTTTTATTTAAGTGAAATTCTCTAAATAGCTTAGCTGTTGATATTATCCTCTCAATAATGCTTGCACTTTGATAGCTAAATTACCCAAATTAAAATTATTTAAAATTAAGAATAATACATATCCAAGGTGTAAAATTGAATGAATAAAGGATAACAATTCTTACTATGAAAATCATAACAATCAGCTAAACAAATCATCTAAGTAAGTATCTCATCTTTACCTTCATATACTAAGAACTTAATGAAAGTTCGTTCGGGATGTTAAGCCCTATGAACTTAGTCCCAAGCTAACCAAGAGGGGGGGGGGAGGTGAATTGGTATTTTAAAAATTCTTAAGACAAAGAAATAAATTCACAAATCAAATCACACCACCAAACCAAATGCGGAATTTAAAAGTGCGGAAGCAAAAATAAGAACACAAGATTTATAGTGGTTCGGTCGACTCGACCTACGTCCACTCCTTGAAGGCACCCTCCAAGTATTGCACTACAAAACGTGACTCTCCTTTAGCCCCCACAGCTAGGCGGAGAAGCCCTCACAAGAAACTCCTTTTTGCCACCCCGGCAAGGCAGAGAACCTACCTCCTTTTGCTTCCTCCTGAAGCTGGCAGAGAACCACAACCAAAAGCAAAACTCCTTACCTCTACCGACCCTTCCACGGACGAGAAACTCCAGACGAAAGACAAGCAGAGCGATCCTTGAGCAACCCTTGTGAATCCCCTCACAAGCTCCCCCTCACAAGATCCTCTCTCTCTCCCTCTCTCTCTTTCTCTCCTCAAGGTCTTCTCAGGTCAAGGAAGCAGCCAAAGGTTTCTTCAAAACGTTGAAGAAGAGCTCTTTAAATAGAAGAGCTCAAGAGGAGCTCATTAATTGCAAGTAGCCGACTTTATCGTCCCGGTCGATATAGACATCGGCCTAGCCGATTAGTACAAATCAAGGAAGATCGGCCAGAGCACAGCCCTGGGAACAGTCCTGAACGATTGAAATTTGGCTTAATCGTCCAGGCCGATCTCACGATCGTCCTGGCCGATTAGTTCAAATCAGAGGTAAATCGTCCTGAGCACAGCCCTGGGAACAGTCCTGGCCGATTGAAATTTGGCTTGATCGTCCAGGCCGATCTCACGATCGTCCTGGCCGATATGATCGTATCAATCATCCTTAATTACTCCCTTGATTTCCTGATCAATTAAGGCATAATTTGGTAATTTCGTCCAGGCCGATCCTGGAATCGTCCTGGACGATAATTTAAAATTCAGTATGCCTAAACTGTCTAAGGCGGCTATCTCTTTCTATTTTGAGCTTATTGTCCTGGCCGATACACGTATCGTTTAGGCCGATATGTTAATGTCGGCTGCCTTAATTAAGAATCCTTAATTAGACTTTCTGTTTTAAGCTGATCGTCCCGGACGATATAAATATCGGCCGGGCCGATGTGGGCAAAAACAGAATTTCTAAGCCTCTCAAGAGTGTGTGTGAAGGGTTACTTAGCATCAGTCTTTTTGATTATTACAAGTAGACTCAAAAGGTGAAAAATAAAATTACAGACTGACTCAACCCTAAACCTACGCGATCCTGGACTTGGCTTCCTCTTGATCGTCCGATCTTCGATTCCTGAAAAGTTAGAAGCAACAAGTAGTCCAAGAGAGATAGTGTTTGTCAATCATCAAAACATAAGCCATGAAAATAGTTTGCAACACTTAAGAACTAATCAATTGTTTCATGATTAAACAATTGAGTTTAGAAAAAAGGGAGTGTTTAGATTAAATTATAAAAATTATTATAAACTCCACTATGAAATTGATGAGCTTATAATAATCCTTATATTAATTCAAATTAGGGTTTCTTGAAAAAAAAATGCAATTAGATATTCAAAATCATTAATGTGGTACTTAAATATGTTTGAAAAAGGAAATTCATGAAAAAACCCAATCAAAGAAAGAGAAATAAAAGAAAAAATGAGTACTTTATTAAAAATTGGTATATGATGAAGTCACTTTCCTAAAAGAACTCTAATACTTAAATCAAATAGGGGAGTGGAAGTATACTAATACATATGAAGGGTATCAAATGAATTTTTAATTTAATTATAGACATAAATAATTTATAGATAAAATAATATTCAACTCTAAAATCAGGAGTCAAAATACACTTACACTTATAGTAGATGAAATCATATGAATATTAATAAAGATGATTTATTAGAATGATTATTTTTCAAATTAGAATTGCAACTCTTTGATCATTCTAATTTACATCTAAATCATAGTGTATTATCTTATATTTTATTTAATTTTAAATTGACAATTTTTTACCAAGGCTAATATAATTGGTCAAAAGGTGATTACACCACTGCTCGAGGAAAAGTAAGAGCTTAACTTGGAAAATAATTATTAAGTAAAATTTATATAGCATTTTATTATCTTAAATTTTAGTGAAAATATTATTTTTAGTTTATATTATGCAAGAATATATCAAGAAAAGGAAAAAACTTAAAAATTATTGAACTAGTGCTTTAGCGCTCCGACTAATAGTGTTACAACATCTACAACACCTCGGTGCCAGATTAGGACGTTGTAGCATAGGAGCCTCATGAAAATTATCATTTAATTTAGTACCCCAGTTGAGCCAAGGTCAACACCACAATGCTTCACAACATAGTTGAGCCAAAAATCAACATCACAACGTCGAAGTCTTAGGAATTTGAGCACTGAAGTCTTCATAACACTATAATGCTAAATTACACATTTAAGCATTTTAATGCTCAACTTTTGCAGCACCACGATAGAGAAATTGATGAAAAGCATAACCATATTGAATCATCCAAATGACGAGCCAATTCAGCTAATATCCATGTCGAATCAGTCCAACAACACAATAGAGCCTACTTAGGAGCATTGAGTTACTAGTTCATATTGTAAAGCCACAACATCACAATGTCAAGCACCACGGTGCTTGAGTTCTTTTATATACTTAATATAATTTTTTTTTAAATCTTTTTATTAAAGGGCTTTATGTCATTTTAGGAGAGTTCTATTATTTTGAGTGAGTTTAGTCACTCCACTGAGTCTTAAGTGATTAATTATAGTGCCGCCTTAAAAAAGATTAAGAGGGATAAGACGAGAGAAAGATGTAAAAATTGGAGTGGTTGGCTTACCTTGTTGTGAGAAAGCAAGTAATCAAATATGAAAGGAGTGTGGAGAGTGAAGTTGTACTGCCCAGGTGATATTTATTTACACTTTTATCTTTGTACTTTCTTTCAGGAGTAATGAATAAAATCTATTTTTTATTTTAATTCCATGGCTAGCTTACTCATATTTTTGAGCTAATGATGTGAATCCTTAGTTATTACGATATTCTTATACTTTAATGAATGTTTTCAATATCTCTCATTCTTAATTTAATCAATATATTGGCCATATGTAGAGTTAAAATATAGTGTGTTATGTTACCTCAATAGAGGAATATTAGAATAATTAGGAGTACTAAAATATAGCTCTTTCATAACTAGATATAAGATGTTTAGTGCTCTAGAGTTTATAGAGAAACGATAATTTTAGGAAGGCTATAAACTTTCCTTCACTTCCTTAACAAGCTTTATGGAGATTTTAGGATGCATATGCTTTGATTCACACCCAACGTAGGAGAGTCTATTTGAAAAAGCTTTGGAAATTCACTAAATTAGTCCAAAATACTTTACCTATTAGTATCTTATCTTTCTTCTACATTTGTTAGACAGGACAAAATCTAAACCTACTTTTCATTGAGTAAAATAAACATTGTAGCTCAATTAGATAATACTAGCACATTTGCATTATAGCAGACAAACTTTCTCATTGGATCAACACTCTCTCATATTAGATTTATTACTTGATTAATACATGTGTTTTAGTTATTTTATAGGCATTTATATCAAAGAAAATATAAGCATGTTTCATGCACATTTGACTATTCTACGCACCATCGATGCTGCCCAGCACCCACAATCACCCTGCCCAGCACCCACAATCACCCATTTACCTGTTATGGATGAGGGAGGGATTATGGACCTACTTGTTGGGAGAAAGTGTGGTAGGTTTTGTGGCATTATTCTATTATAATTCTAGCTCCACTTGCATGTGGCAAGTGTTGAAAATTAAGGGAGGCATAAGTAGAAGTGAAGGTATAAGTAAGCCTCAAGACATGAAAAATTTAATCAATTCCTTACATATGTTAATAATTTTAAAAATTAAGTATAAGTAGTATCTTTGACTAAATGTTAATAATTCTTGAAATTATGAATGAACCCTTATGAAATATGAAAGTCAAGTGCAAGTTAACCTCTGAAAGCAAGTGTTCTATTATGTATTTGAACCCTCTATGGAAGTGGTGAAAATTCATGAGGTTTGTTAAGCCCTAAAGAACTAGTCCCAAGGCTAACCAAGAGGGGGGGGGGGGTTGAATTGGATATTTAAAAAAACTTCTTTCAACAAAAAGAAAAATCCCCTTCTTAAAGATTTTTCAATATATGAAAATAGATAATCAATACAACATAATATCAATCATAAATTTTTAACCAAGAAGTTAAATTTAAAATAAATGTGAAAAATAAAGTGCAAAAAAATAAAATCAGAAAGAACACACTAGATTTATAGTGGTTTGGTCTAACCTGACCTACGTCCACTCCCCAGAGGCACCCTACGAGTATTACACTAATACTTTTTAGTGTCTCTCCTTTAGCCCCCACAACTAGGCGGAGAAGCCCTTACAAAATCACTTCAACCTTTTCTGGTGCGGCGGAGTAGCTAGATCCTTTGACACCAAAGAGATCTTCATCTTCCCAAAACTTCCCTCAAGACAAATCTTGAATACGATGGTACTAAGGTGCAAGCTTGCCAAAGCAACCATATGAAATCCTCTCCACACTCCCTTGAAATCCCCTCCAAGGATCTTCTCCCTCTCAAACTTCACTCTTTCCTCTCTCCATTTCAAGTTCTCTCTTCAAGTTTTCTCTAGAAGAACGAAGACATAATGGCTTTCAAATACACTTACCAAGTCCCTTAATAAAGCTTAAATAGAGGGCTTTATAAACACTAAAAATTTATTTATATCGATAAAGATCATCAGTACGATCGCATGATTGTCCAGTGCGATGTGCAAAATTTGACTTGATAGTCTTGGATAATCTCTGAATAGTTCAGTACGATCAATTCAAATTTATACAGATCATCTAGTATGCTATTAAGATCATCTGGGATGATTAGTTCAATCAGAATGTAGTTCATACAGGATGGAATATGGGATGACTAAAATTCATCTATACTAATCATATAGTATAATCCATATTATACAATATGATTAGAATATTAAAATTAAGCAGATTTTATTGACTAATTATAAAATTAATTTAGGCATGATTTTTATGGAACATTCATTATGATGTAAATCATCTTGGATGATTATAACAAAATATGAAATTTAAAATTTTGCCTAAATTATGATTAGCGACTATTTTTATGATCATAATTGATCATCCTAGATGATCCAAATTATCCAGTATGATTTATTAAATAAACTGATCGTACATTATGATATAAATCATATAATATGATTAGTTCAAAAATTGAACTTCTTCTTTTGATTTAATCTCACTCCCCCTTAGTGTATATGTGCTTGGTCACCAAGCTAGCATACACTCTTAGAGGACTTAACTTAAGAAATAAAAAATACATCAATAAATATTATAAAAAATCTTTATAGTATAACCTATCCTATCTAATCTTGAGCCTTGAATCTTTATTGGATGTTGCATGACATTCCTAAACTATTAGTACACACACAAACAAATATATATTGCAAATATAATTAGACATAAGGAAGTGAGCCACAATGTTTATTATCATCAAAAATATAAACTCACGAGCTTGAATTGCAACAATCTCCTCCTTTTTAATGATGTCAAATATTACTAGTTGAATTTACAAATTAAAAAAAAAAATTCACTTAATTTCCCCCTCACTAAGATAACAATAAAAAATAGGAGAAATAAAAAAGTTTCTTTTTTTTACAAGAAAAAAATAAAAATAAAAAAGTTTTAAAACCTAAAATAATAGATAAACTAAAGCAAATACAAGATAAACATATGCAGATTAAACACAAATATAACCAATCAAATACATTCTCGCCCTTTGATATTATCAAAAAGAAGGAAAACACATAAATAAAATAGAACATACATGACAGACTCTGATCATGTGGAGGTACTATTGATGTTTAGAAAGAATCAATTAATTTCAACAAAATTTCTCAAAATGAGAAAGTTACCTCTTGATTTTATTCAAAAATATAATAAGAATTGAATTGACCGCACTAAGATCCAGAAAAGAGGGAAATTAAAATTTTATCAACGCTAGCTTAGGCTCCTTATAGGTTAAAGTGCTTTTTAAATAAAAATCTAATTCAGAAAAAGAAATAGAGAAGAAAAAAAATACCTTTTTCAACCTTTTTACATGAAATATATCTAATAGAATATCAATGCAAAAATGTGAGTCAGGAATCATAATTTTCAAACTCAAGTTACGAAAGTATCATTTAGACACGTGGGTTTTCTAAGATTTAAAAATACAAGAAAGTTAAGTTAACATATTATAGGCTCATTTTGTTCATCTTTATCAGTTTTTGATGCACTTTATGCATCTTTTGATTTTTGATACACATTTGTGCATCTTTAAAATTTGGCTTCAATTGCACATCTTTTTATTTTAGGCTCATTTTATGCCTTTTTTATTTTTGTAACTTTACTTCCTTTCTTATTCTTTAATGACTCAAAGCAAACATGATCCATTAATAAAAACAAACATCTTGATTAAGAAAATTAGGAAGTGGATTCATCAGCTTGCAAACTATTCCTATGAGATTTAATTTCAAAAGTCTAATTCTTAAATTATTATATTTTGTATTCAAAATTGCAATAGCCTAATTAAGAAAATAAGAAGGAGATATATAATCCTGAATTTTTTTCTTTAAAAATTTAGAAAAGTTAATCACCACTTACTTAAAATTTTTAGGTAAAAAGGAGATAAAATTTTCATTAAAAAAATTTGATAGAAGTTGATTCTCTTATGCAAATATAATATGAAAAGTGATTTGTGTGTGTTGATTAGAGATAAATCACAAAAATATACATGAAAAATAAAATAAAATGATTATACAAAAAATCAAAAATAGAACTAAAACATTTATAATGAACAAAACAAAATAAAGAATATATACGCATGTATTAATTACAATACATAAACACTCAAACAAAGCTGTATAACTCATTATCTCGCTCATGGTCTGATGATTCAGAAGCTAGGTCTGTCTAAGAAATCTTTTGCTTTTTATCATTTACTCTTCTTATAATTGGCTTATTTTTACCCTTTTCTTTTACAGGAAGAGTTTTTATATTAGGGCATTAATTTTTCATATGTCCAAATTTCCTACACCCAAAACAAATAATATGAGAGGAAATCTTAACATTCTTACCATTTTATATTTATTCCACTTTTGTTGATATTAATGCTTGTGCTTTAGTAAAATTTCAAATTTACTTGTAATTAATGCTATCTCTTTACTCCCAACATTTATTAAGTTGCTTTTGTCCATATCTTCAGCTTTTAGCACTATAGTTTCACCTGCATCCAAAAGCTTTCGACTCAAACTTTACTCGTAGGCAATGAGTGAGCCAATCATATTATCAATAGAATATTCATTCAAATTTTTTTATTCATAAATAATAGTGACTTTAGTATCAAATTTATCAGGTAGACAATATTGAATTTTATTAACTTTTTCAAAGTTTTAAAGATTTTTACCTAAAGCATATAATGATGTCATAATTTGAGTAAACCTATTATACATGTCTAAGATCATCTCATAAGATTTCATGCAAAAAAGTTCATAATCATGCATTAGAATATTCAACTTAGATTATTTTACTTCACTAGTACCTTCATTTGTAGTGCATAATCTATCCCAAATTTTATTTGCCAGTAGTACAAGTAGAGTTTCTCATGTAATCTTCATAATTCAAAGCACAAAAAAAATAATTCAAGTATTTAGCATTCAATTAAGCATTAATTTATTTTACTCTACTCCATTTAGTAAAAGAAATATCAATTTTAACTCCATCTATAACACGTGATGGTATAAAATAACTAGCTTGAATCATATTTCACGTTATATAATCAAATTATTATAAGAAAGTAGACATGCAAATTTTTCAAAAATCAAAAGGAATAATTTCAAAAAAAGGTGGTCACATGATTGAATATCCTTCTATAATATTACAATTTTCAAAGTTAGCCATTAATCATTTTTCTAAAAAAAAGTGTAACATCTAGTTAGCTACAGTGACTTTGATAGATAAGGCTTAAATCACTAGATCATCTATATTTAAAATATTTATAAAACATCTTAATAATTTTAAAGCGTGATCACACAAAATCTTCAAATAAACATCAATGCTCTATTAAACTTGATATATCATCAAAAAATTATCTTGATCGGGCATGAATCTCGAGGCAAAATCAAGCCGAAAACTTTAAATATTAAATTCGAGATCACTTGAACTCTGATTTTAGCAAACTTATAATCAAACTGAGCATCTCAGAAATACAAAGCCAACGACACCAAATTCAATTCAACTCAAGCCCAAATGAGTCCAAATCAAGGATCCGAAGTGCTGTTGGAAAGTTCATACCACAATTTGAGTTTCCAAATGGTCTCCAAACTTAATGAGCTTATTGTCAAATCGAGTGGCTCGATGAGACGAATCCAACGAGCCTAAGATTTCTGAATTTAAACATCTTTAAGACCTTCAAATGTCTGATGAACGGTGCTCGATCAAGGGGTTCAATATTAGCCGTCCATTCGACCACGCCCTATTTGCCCCTGATCTTACACCTATTTACAAGCTACGCCACTCCAAGAAATCTATAAATAGACCCCTCATTTCTCATGAGAGGGGACCCAATCAAGAAGAAGAGAAGAAGAAGAGAAGAATGAAGATATAATGACTACCACAACACTTACCAAGTTCCTTGACAATGTTTAAATAGAGGGCTTCAAGAACCCTAAAATTTTAATTTTATCGATAAAGATTATCCAGCACGATTTCATGATTATCCAGTACAATGTGTAAAATTTGACCTAATAGTCTTGAATGATCTCTGGATAGTCCAATATGATCAGTTCAAATTTGTATAGATCGTCTAGTATGATTTTGAGATAGTTTGTGATGAATAGTTCAATCGAAATGTAGTTCATCCAGGATGAAATATGGGATGACCAAAATTCATCTTTGTTGATCGTACAGTACGATCTAGATCATACAGTATGATTCAGATCATATATTATGATTAGAATATCAAAATGAAGTATATTCAATTGACTAATCATAGGATTAATTTAGACATGATTTTTATAGATTGTCTAGTATGATGTAGATCATCTTAGACTATTAGAACAAAATATGAAATTCAAAATCTTGCCTAAATTATAATTGGCGACTATTTTTCATGATCATAACTGATCATCCTGAGTGATCAAAATTATTCATTAGATAAATTGACGGTACAGTACAATATAAATTATACATTACGATTAGTTCAAAAATTAAACTTCTGGTTTTGACTCAATCTCACTCTCCCTTAATGTATGTGCATGGTCACCAAGCTATCATACACCCTTATAATACTTGACTCAAGAAATAAAAAATATATTAATGAATATTGTAAAAAATATTTATAGCATAACCTATTCTACCTAATCTTAAGCCTTTAATCTTTATTGGATGGTATATGGCATTCCTGAAATATTAGTATACACACAAATAAATATATATTGCAAATAAAATTAAATATAATGATGTGAGCCACAATATTTGTTAACATCAAAAATATAAACTCATGAGCTCGAGTTGCAATAAGTGGCTTCCAAGGTGTATGTCATAACTTCAAATCATAAATCATATCTTATAATTATTTTATTTATTCTTTATAAGTCATTATATTTATTTTAATTAATTAACTATTTTTAAACATTTTAATATGGATATTGATAGTTATGATGAGTGTGGGAGAAAAGTCTACTAAGCTAGTTATGCTCATTGAATGATGCTTTTGATATTTTAGGGAAAGATAAAGGCCCAACAAAGTAGAAAATGGTCAAGGATAAATCTTCTGAGTATGAACTATTGAGATATTATTTTGTAATCTAATTTTGAATCTTTTTGATATACAGTTGATTGAAAGTTAACTTAATTATTATTATTATTATTATTATATATATATATATACATGCATTTTAATAAAATTAAAAATATCAAGTTATTTTGTTATTTAAATTTATAGTAGCTTTAGTTGTCTCTATTAATTATTGAGTTATTTAAGTACAGGTTTATGGTTTCAATCCTTCCATTATATCCTAGGGTGTCACACTAATAGATGAGCTAAGATATCCATCAGTGCCTTTGAGGATTCAAGCATTCTTAAGCTAGTAGAGAGAGCAAGAGTAGTCAAAAAAATAAATTATTTTTTTTTTAATTTTTTTAGCAAGAGTAGTAAAAAATGATTTAACAATTCTCCTATTTAAATGAAAATGAATATGAAGAGAAGAAGTGTGGGGATAATAAGAGGAGAAACTAGCAAACATAAGATTAGGTTTGTTGATTTTAGGAGAAGATCTATATTATTAGTTGGTAGAATATTAAAGTGTCCTCGATGTGGCAGGAATCATACATGGCAGTGTTATTTGATAATAGGAAAAAATTTTAGATGTGGTCAATACATGCATAAAATGATTGATTTACCATAAAGATGATATGGATATAGATATTGATCTAAAATGGATCAGTCTAGATAGGCATATTGATAGAGGGTTGTAGGATCTAGAATGTTTTGTAAGAAGGACTGGTGGTAGGAGCCTAAGTGGAAGTCAGGGGTAGCCCATTTCATCACTGATGACAACACTATTACAATCAAGAGTGTATAGTTTAAGCCAACATAAAGTGATAGATACTTTTGAAAGATTCACTAGTATAGTTCTCAATTTTATAAAGTTTAATTGATGTGTATTGAAAAAATGTTACATGATTAATAGACATGTATAAATGTGTGAGTGAATGAATACATGATTTGATTGATTTATTGATGTGGCCACTGATCACTAATTTTGTTCTATTTGTTAGTGATTAATAGTGATAAATATCAAGTATTGTACTTTTTAAAGTGGGTAAAATGCAATAATCTTAATTTTCATGTGATTAAAGACCTATTAGACTTATTAATTGTTACGGATCTATGGTTTATGATTTTGATTATAGAAAACATTCTTATTTCTCTACGATTGCCTTTTTTACTAACATTTCAGGTCCACACGATCAGACTGCAATTTGGAACCAGCTCAAGATTGGGTAGACTAGGTCTGAGTCAGTTTGTACACTTTTTCCTTTCTTGAGTCTATTGTATTTAGTGTGGCTCCTGATGTTTTATAGCTTGGAAGTTTTTTTTTTGTTCCCTAAAGATTTTTATTTTTGGTAACATTGTCCGAGACGATATTTATATCGTCCTGGACGATCGGTCCAAAAGAAGAAACCCTAATTAGGGCATCCTCATCAAGGCAACCGTCATTAGCTGATCGGCCTGGACGATACCTGTATCGGCCAGGACGATAGTCTCAATTCAGAAAGAATCAACCGCCATAATCAGTTTAGGAATTTTTTGTTTTAGGAAATCGGTCAGGATGATATTCTTATCGTCCAGGATGATCTAACCCAATTATGCCTAAATTTATCTGGTATCTTTGGAAAGCATTAATGGTTGATTGATACGATCACATTGTCCAGGATGATCGTAGGATCGGCCGGGATGATGTCCTGGACGATTTACATCAGACAGCTCGAATTCAGGGCGATGATCAGGACGATGATCAGGATGATTAAAATCAATTTTAAATTAATTGGCTGGGACGATCATGAGATTGGCCGGGACGATCATGAGATTGGCCGGGACGATCATGAGATTGGCCAGGACGATGTAACCAATTTTCTTCTAATCGTCCCAAATCATCCCGGGTTGATGAGCTGAATTTGTACTGATTGGCCAGGATGATATTCCTATCGTCCTGGACGATAATATCTGCAACTTGCATTAATGAGCCTGTTTTGAGATCTTCTATTTAAGCTATGACATGATACTTTATAAGTGTCTTTGGCAGCCATTGTAGCTTCGTTCTTGTGGCGGAGACTTGAAGAGAGAGCTTGAAAGGGAGTGAGGAACAGGTGAAGTCTGAGAGGGAGAAGATCCTGTGAGGGGGGACTCAAGGGAGTGTGGAGGGGATTCCACACGGTTGCTCCGACAGGCTTGCATCTTAATACCGTTGGATTCAAGGCTTGTCTTGAGGGAAGTCCACCAAAGAAGAAGTTCACTTTGGTGTCAAAAGACCCGACGACTCCGTCGCACCGGGGAAGGTGGAAGTGATTTTATAAGGGCTTCTCCGCCTAGCTATGGGGGCTAAAGAAGAGTCACGATTATAGTTCAATACTTGGAGAGTGCCTCCAAGGAGTGGACGTAGGTCAAGGTTTGACCGAACCACTATAAATCTGCTGTGTTCTTTTCTTATTATTGCTTTCGCATTATTTTCTTCTGCACTTTGATTTCTGTGGTGATTTTGGTTTGAGTTTTATCTTTAGTTTTAAATTTATCCAATTCACCTATCTCTTTGTTAGCCTTGGGACAGTTCATAAGGGCTTAACATCCCTAACGAACTTTCAATTGGTATAAGAGCACTTTCTAGTGCCATCTGAGAACTTTCAAGTGGTATCAGAGCACTTTATAGTGCCATCTGAGCACTTTCAAGTGGTATCAGAGCAGGATTCATAAAATCGAGTTTTTGAAAACTTTTGAATTTTTGATCCATGGCTAATTTTAGTAATCGTAATTTTGCGGAAGGTTTTTTCATCACCAGACCACCTTTATTTAAAAATATTACTTTTGATAATGGTTAAAAGCCTTATTTGTGTGTTTGTGTTGTGTTATGTTTTTAGTTATTTTTTTTGTTTTATTTTAATTTTATTTTATGTTTTTGTTTTTGTTTATTCTTTAAATTTTTTTACTTGTTTTCATGGAAGTTTTTCTCTGATCAACACACACATTTACTTTTCTAAAAATGAAAAATCTACTTCCTATTTTTTTTCTTAAACTCTTTGGTAAGTTGCGATTGACTTCTCTAAAAATAGTCAAAGGAAGAAAACTCATGTGTTTGACTCTCAATCTCTGTTTCCTAAAAGAGATTATTCTACTTTTGATTTAAAATCTTTTTCATCTTTTAAATTAGTTTTTTAACAATTTTTTTTATCTCCCTATATTTTATTTATCGCATAGGAATCTTTTTTGCAAGTTGTTGAATCTAATTCAAAATTTTCTTAATCAAGAAATTTGATTTATCAATAGTATGGGTTTACTTTTGGTATTTAAGATTTCAGAAAGGTAGCATAGTAAAAAAAATGGCCAATAATACCAAAAATAAAAGATACGCAAAGCACCAAATTGAAAAATATATAATACACAAAGTGTATCAAAAGATGCACAGTGCGCCAACCAATTGTCAAGAGGCATAAAATGAGCCCACAAAATTTTAATGCTTACTATTCTTGTACTTCTTAAAAGCCTAAGAAAACCCTTGATTCTTTCAATACTTGAATTTCAAAATTATGATTCCTGATTCAATAATTCGTGCATTGATCTTCTATTAGATATATTTTATGGAAGGAGTTTTTGAAAAATGATTGTTTCTTTCTCTAATTTATTCCTTGATTTTGATATTGAATTAAAAAGTTTTTTAGCCTTTTTAAAGAACTTGTGTTTGGATTATCAAAATCTGAATTTCTAACCTTTTATGGGCTATGCATTGTCAATCCAATTCTACTAAGGTTTTTTATTAAAACTAAGAGGTAACTTTCTCGTTTTAAGAATATATGTTTTTTCACTAGATCAGGGAATATTTTTTTTTCTTTTGTTTGTTTTGTTTTTGTGCCTCCTCTCTTTTTGATAATATCAAAGGGGGAGAACGTAATGTTGAATTTGTATCCTTTTTTCTTTCAAAAAATTAAAAACAATAAAAATATTTTTTATCTCCCCTATTTTTAAAAGAGTTTATTCTAGTGAGGGGGAGATTAGGAGAAATTACTTTTTTTTGAAAATTCAAATTGAATTGTTTGCCATAATAAAAAAAGGGGAGATTATTGCGTATCTATGGTTTATGATTTTGATGATAGCAAACATTCTTATTTCTCTATGATGCCTTTTTTACTAACATTTTAGGTCCACACGATCAGACTGCAATTTGGAACCAGCTCAAGATTGGGTAGACAAGGTCTGAGTTAGTTTGTACATTTTTTCCTTTCTTGAGTCTATTGTATTTAGTGTGGCTCCTAATGTTTTGTATCTTGGAAGATTTTTTTGTTGTTCCCTAAAGATTTTTATTTTTGGTAACATCGTTTGGGACGATCGGTCCAAAAGAAGAAACCCTAATTAGGGCATCCTCATCAAGGTAGCCATCATTAGCTGATCGGCCTGGATGATACCTGTATCGGCCAGGACGATAGTCTCAATTCAGAAAGAAGTAGCCGCCATAATCAGTTTAGGAATTCTTTGTTTTAGGAAATCGGCCAGGACGATATTCCTATCATCCAGGATGATCTAACACAATTATGCCTAAATTGATCTGGTATCTTTGGAAAGCATTAATGATTGATTGATATGATCACATCATCTGGGATGATCGTAGGATCGGCCGGGACGATGTCCTGGATGATTTATATCGGACAGCTCAAATTCAGGGCGATGATCAGGATGATTGAAATCGGTTTTAAACTAATCGGTCAGGATAATCGTGAGATCGGCCAGGATGATGTAAGCAATTTTCTTCTGATCGTCCCAAATCATCCCGGGCTGATGAGCTGAATTTGTACTGATCGGCCAGGACGATATTTCTATTATCCTGGACGATATTATCGACAACTTGCATTAATGAGGCTATTTTGAGGTCTTCTATTTAAGCTATGACATGACACTTTGTAAGTGTCTTTGGTAGCCATTGTAGCTTCATTCTTGTGGGGGAGACTTTAAGAGAAAGCTTGAAAGGGAGTGAGGAATGAGTGAACTCTGAGAGGGAGAAGATCCTGTGAGGGGGGACTCAAGGGAGTGTGGAGGGGATTCCACATGGTTACTCCAGCTGGCTTGCATCTTAATACCGTCGGATTCAGGGCTTGTCTCGAGGGAAGTTCATCAAAGAAGAAGTTCACTTTGGTGTCAAAGGACCCGGCGACTCCGCCGCACCTGGGAAGGTGGAAGTAATTTTGTAAGGGCTTCTCCGCCTAGCTGTGGGGGCTAAAGGAGAATCACGATTATAGTGCAATACTTGGAGGGTGCCTCCAAGGAGTGAACGTAGATCAAGGTTTGACCGAACCACTATAAATCTGGTGTGTTCTTTTCTTATTATTACTTCTGCATTATTTTCTTCCGCACTTTGATTTCTGTGGTGATTTTGGTTTGAGTTTTATCTTTGGTTTTAAAGTTATCCAATTCACCTCTCTCTTTGTTAGCTTTGGGCCAGTTCATAAGGGCTTAACATCCCTAACGAACTTTCAAGTGGTATCAGAGCACTTTCTAGTGCCATCTGAGAACTTTCATTAATGATCCATATAAAATTTTTACATGCATAGAATTTTTATTATGAGTGCTACAATCCTAGGGTTGGGCGCTGATGCACCAACCTCTAATGTTTAAAGTAATTTGAGGGAACATTGAACAATGATGTCTTGAGCATTATGATGTTAGCATGAGCATATATATATATCATTCAAAACCTAACCATCTACTCCATCCCACCCCATTTCATGCGTGGTTGGGTGAGGATAGAGAAAAATGGGGGAGAGAGATGAAAGAGAGAGGAAGGTGAAAGTGAGATTTATGCCAGTATTTTTATCACTTCAATTATAAAAGCATTATGATTATGGTAGATAACCTTAAACCTACCTCTATTTTTAATTATTATAAATTTTATTTATTTTCTCTCTCTTAAATTTGATAAAAATGTATTATCACCAAATTTAGATCATCTCCACTGTTTAACTTTTGATTTGTGGTAGATATCATCATCCTGAATATTTAGTTAATCTTATGTTAAGATTTCATCTATTTGTTTTACATATATATGATTTTATTTTAAATAGGTTGAGTGATAACAAGTATAAATGATTAGGAGTCAATATACTTGAACATGATATGCTCGATACAACATATATTTGGTAAAATACATGCATAATAGTAAACAAACTAGATAACTTTATTATAATAATGTAATTAGAAGTGTACATGCATGATGTTTGATATTATAATATACAAGATAATAATATAGAGAATGATATGATTTATTCTTATTTATAGGATTTATATGGTTAATATTGATTCCTATATACGAAAAATGCCACAAAAGCTAGATGTATTACCTTGCTTAAAGTATGTGTACATATATAGTAATTAGGGGTGTCAATAAATGACCCGACCCAAATCTGACCCTGAAAAATTTGGGCTTAGGTTGACCCATTTAATAAATGAATCAGATTTAGGTTGAGTTTTTTGACCAATAGTTAACTAAGCCATGTTTGGGTTGATCTACAAACCCATTTTTTATCCAAAAGCAACCTATATAATATTTTGTTCCTTATTTCATGTGTGTATAATCTTCTTATCTTTTTATTAAATATCCTAAACTTTATAATTGATAAGTTATATTATTTTACTAATATGGTTAAATGGGTCAAGTTTAGGTCATTCAAGTAACCTAAGGGGTTAGGTTCATGTTGTTGTTTTTTATATATTAATTAAACTTGTTAGGTTCATGTTGATTGGATTCAGGTCGGGTCAATTTTAGGTCATACTTAAACCTAAACTGTCAACACGTTTTGATACCCGAATGATAGCACTGCTTATGTATTAATGAAATAGAGCTTGATATGATAATATTGCATAACTAGTATGATATGGCAAAAATAGGGTGCATGATATGATTGATAATGTAAGCATGTGATAGTATTGATAAGATTGATATAAGGGCATATATTTTTTATACATGATACATTGCATTTATATATGATATCAAACATGATACATAACACTGATTATATAATACATACATGGAATAGATATATGACATTTACTTTGATGTGATAAGTATACTTATATGTATGACTTGGCATACATATAGATTAAAAATATAAGATATAGAAATACATAGATTTAGAATTTAACATATCATGTTATACATGATACAAATACAAAAAATATATTATATTGGTCTTTTTTATGGTCACTGAACATTGATCATTGAGTTATAATGATTGAATTGATTCCTTTTGTTCATGATGACTATTACATGTTCATGTTAATGAGATGAATGATTACTTGTATATTATTTATATTATCATGCATTGATTACAGTTATAGATTTAGATAACCTACTAGGCATTGGCTCATTATATGTGGTTTACTTCTTTTTGGAAGGGAAAATGACTCAGTGGAGTGAGGTTGATCTAGGTTACTGAGATAATTATTTTATTTTATTATTCATTTTGTAGTTGAGAATATAGTTAAATAACATGATATGATAGATGTACCCCATACTATTGTTTATGAATTTTTGTGAAAGAAATAGAAATGTAAATCTTAATGTTTATACTATGAAATGAAATGTTATATTTCATTGCTTTGTTTTTATATGATGATTAGTGGCTCTAGGTGATTAATAACTAGGTGATTAATAAGAAGATAAAAAGATATAATTTTTCCCACTTAGGTCTTGGGCATATCTATCATCCTACATCCAATCCACATTAACATGTTAAGAGTATAGGTTAAGTTAGGTTGGGTCGACATAATGATGACATCTTAAAATTAGCTAGCCCTATTATATTATTAATTTTATGATTATAATATTCTTCAAGTTGTGATGGTACTCTATGCTAGCCATCCTCCTCCAAAAGTTGAAGGTTTCATGCTCGAGTCTCCTCTATTACATACATTTAATCCTCAAAAGATAGACTTTAGAGACCTACTCTTAGCTGATTATGAAGCACTAGTTTTTGGAATAATTATCATATTGATAAGTGTTGTCATAAGAAGATCTATTTTGAGGATATTGCCCCCATTAATCATTGAACTAGAGTTACTAGGATAAGAGGATAACTTCTTATAGGTTGTGTTAAACTATTGCAAGTTAGAAAATTAAACTTGGATATTACCCTTTTTAGTCATTGAACTATTGTATGGTGCCATGCTATTGCATATTAGAAATTTTGACTTAATGGAGAGATAATATTATGCCCTAAATTTACACAAAAAATCTTACAAACATAAAAAAAGAGTAAAACACGTGAGACCCATGAGATCTTATATGAAAATCCCAAGTTGAAAAAAGTTATGGGGCATAACTTAGATGAAAAGCTCTTATATATTAATAAATTATAAACATTCATTCTTTCCCTCAATTAGAGAAGATAAGGAATAAAAAGTAGTAAAACTAAACTTGATTTCTTTCAATTATAAAGAGCTTGGTGGAGAAATAGTTGAGGGTGATGACAGTGGTTAAATCATGTCAATAAGGCATTGTAAGTGTAATATATGTCATCAAATCTAGGTGATTTTCTCTATCTAATCCTCAATTTTAAGTTAAATTATACTTAAGATTCTTAAAATATTGAATGGAGTAGAACGTAACTAAGGTTTCAAATTAAAAAGGTAAAAAATCTAAGTTGGATTTCGTTCTATTAGCATCGTAGTACAGGGGGATGTGGTATCTTAACACCAAGCTTTGGGGAAAATTGGCAAATAAATAGTTTTGGGAGAAAATTGTGGAGTTGGGAAGCACCACCTTGGTGCTTTGTCTTAGGTGACCATATTTTGGGGGCATCTAGAAGATTCTCTGGAGAGTTTTATTGCTTAGGCAGTTAGGTTCCACGGTTCTAGTTCAAAATGGGAAAAAAATTAATATTAAAATATTTTAAACTGTTTACTAAGTTCACCCACCACCAGTCTTGCCGGATAATGGAGTATGTGCATGAAAGGAAAGAAGAAAGAAAAAGAGAGGGAAGGAATTTGGAGGCTAAGGTATGTGATTTGTCATCCAGCTAAATCAGGAAATTATAAAGCTTCGAGTAGACTCATAAACATTAGTTAGTAATTTTAATTCTTGAAAATTTATTAAAAGTTATGAACAAAAATGCATTTTCATGGTTTTTACAAAGTTTTTGCATGATTTCTTGTATGTTTTTGTACTCTTTATTACAGATATTTTGGCTATATGCAATTAAGTTTTTCAACAATTGATTTTTAACATACAAATCTTTTAGCATATTATTGAACTTAAGTTTTTCTATCAATAATAGTTGCTATATAAAAGTTTTGAAATGTTCGTGTGAAGGTTCCTCTGAAAATAGAAACTGGAAAAGGGAGTCTATTGTTCATTTAGTTCTACAGAAAAAGTGGCTTTTTACTAGTAATTTATATACTTTTTGTATATTGCATTGAACACTAAAATTAAGTTTAATTATAATGTATTTGCATTCTGAACTTATAGCACTAGAGGAGTTCTATTTTGATGCATGATATATTGCACTACTTGCTATGTTACAAAGAGCTCAATATGTACTATTCTGGCCCCATCTACTTGATGCAAATTTGGGAGGGATTCTTTCCCCACTTATGAATATAGGTGTGGGAGGTTAAGTAATAATATAAGTATTCATCTATCCTCATATGCCTGTTGCATATGTGGGGGAAATTTTTGCCCCACCTATTGTGTGTAGGTGTGGGAGGTAAAGGGAAGGGAAAGAGGAGATATAAGCAGACATCAAGACATGTATATTTTAATAATAATATTTTATATGTTAATGTTTCTATAGTAAGGTTAAGAAATATTATAAATTATGTTTTAGAAAACTCTAAAATGAAGTGTGAATTCTAATAGGAAATGAAAATCAATATTTAAAAATGAGTATTTTATGCGACATCTAGAAACTTATGTTAAAGTGATTAGGTGATTATAAAAGTAAGTGTTGGCCCGAGATCAGGTATACCTACTAGAAATTTGTTAAATTTATGTTTCACTTGTACTTTATGTATTTTGAAAGCTTTTATATTTTTATTTGATTAATTGCTTTTAATATATTTACATAAGCTAAGTTTTGATATCACAGAGCGATGAAGGAGGAGTTTACATAGTTAGTTAAGCTTATTTTATTATTTTAAAATTTTAGGAAGATGTAATGTTCTTATCGAGTAGATCAAGTGTAGAGGTGGGGTATTGTGATCCAAATTCCTAAGGTATGATTTTATAATCCATCATTTAATTATTTTATGTATAAACTTTAAAGATCTAGATTACTATAATTATATTTTTGTTAAATGAAAGTTGACCACATTGCTTTTATAATTTGGAATATTTAGTAACTATTGTTGCTATTATTTTAAGATGAGATAAGTAATTATAGGTTTAAATAAATTCAATCCTTCCATAAGATTCTAGGGCATTATAGGTGGTATTAGAGCAATGTTTTGTATTGATAGGAGAATTGTAATCAGAGACATTAGAAACAAATTGTATCAGCATGGGAGGGAAGTTTGGAGTCTAATATATATTGTTATATGTTAGTTGGGCTGAATAATTAAATTTCCTTATTTATCTAGATTAAAGTGTTGTTATATTATGAACCCTCAAGTACAGGAAGCAGTTGATGGATAGAGTTCCAATTAGGTTGCAAAAATTTACAGCATTGTAGGGGCTGTGACTTTTGATTCAATTATACAATTTGCTTGGTTGGCCAAGCTAATGAGTGAGGCTCAGGATAGGATGATTGGAGCAAATAAGGATAACATTAATAGGCATATACAATGATTGAAGCCACCTCATTTTGACGGTGTTGTTGAGCCTCAAGAAGTTATGGACTAGTTGATAAGAGTAAAAAATTCATTTGTAAGTATATAGTGTCTAGAGGGTAGAAGGGTTATGTTAGCCATGTTTCTATTAGATGGAGAGTAAGAGAGCTGGTGGATAAGCCAATAGTAAGAGAGATTTTAGGGGAGGTCAAATACATAAATCAATTGAGATGAATTTGTTGAGACTTTTAGGAGCTAGTTTATACCATCGTTTGCCATACAATATATAGATGCAAGAGTCCTTTGTGAGGTTGGTATAAGGTAGCAAGTTGGTGATGCAATATGAAGAAGAGTTCACATCTCTTTCCGTGTATGCTCCCTAGTCGGTTAGCACTTCAAAGAAAAAGTATTATTACTTCCTACATGGGTTAAGGGATAGTTTGAGACATCCCTTAGTGCCATTTCATATCAATGATTTTTTTTTTTTTTTTGAGCTAGTGGAAAGAACAAGACCAACTAAGCATAACTTGATTTCCATCTAATAGAGATGGGATGCTAGAAGGAAAAGGTTTGGAGGAGAGCCCTCCAAAAGTGCATTCAGTGGGAAACAAAAAAGAGCATAGAGTAATGATTATAGGAAGAGAAGATCAATAGAATCCTAGAGCATTGGAGGCTCTATATCTATTAATAGTATACTAATTTATAATTTTTTATAAGAGGAGGCAGATGGGTCGATGTTATTTGTATACATGTCAGTGCATCAAGTGTGGACAAACATCTTATAAGGTGGCATAGTATCCACAGAGAGTGCCAAAGGGTAGACTTGAAGCAGGAGGTAGAGTCTAAGGCAGTAGGTTATCCCTTCTAGAGCTATCAGTGAGGCCTTGTCAACCCGTAGTATAGGTAGATTTGGGGGATAGTCATCTCATGGATCATTAGGAGTTTATTTTAGTTATCAATGCATCTACGATAAGGCCTAGAGTTTTTATAGCCTAACACAACAAGAGGCAAGTAAGACTCCATATGTTGTTAAAAATATGATCTATATTTTTTAACAAGCTCGTAGCTTTCTTTTTTAATTCTGGTGCAAGTCATTCTTTCATATCTAAGCATTTCCTAGATGATTTGAGTTTCATATCCATTTTACTATGTCCTACATTATTTGTTATGTTGCTGATGGGGGACTTGATGTTTGCTAGTAGGTATGTGTGTGTGAGCTTAAGATTTTATATAGGAATTTAGCGTCAGCACTTATCTTATTTACTTTAAAGGAATTTGATGTGATAGTGTGCATAAATTAGTTGAGTAGGTATCTGGCCAAGATTATTTGTCATAAGAAGATGCTAAGTTTATGTGTAGATGGTGAAGTAATTTATTTTTTGGGTACTAAAAGTTTTTTATCATCCTTAATTTCTGTATTACAAGTAAATAAGGCCCAGAGAAAAGGGGATGTTGTATTTCTTGCTTATCCAAAAGATTTTAATATATTAATGAAAAGTTTAAAAGTTGTCTTTATAGTAGAAGAATTTTTTGTTATCTTTCCTATAAAAATATCTTAGTTGCCTCTAGAGAGAGGTAGAATTCTATATTGAGGTGATGTCGGGTACACCCTCATTAGCAAAAACTTCATACAAGATGATACTTAGAAAATTATAGGAGTTGAAAGTGTAATTGCATGAGCTATTAGATAAAGGTTTTATTAGGCCTAGTGGATTGTCATGGTTAACTTAGATATTATTTATGAAGAAGAAGGATGAGTCTCTGTGAATGTGTATAGATTATCATGAATTTAATAAAGAATAGTTTATAATAAATATTCATTGCCCAGGGTTGATGATTTATTTGATCGATTAGAGGAAGCATCTGTCTTTTCCAAGATTAAACTAAGATAAAGTTATCACTAGTTGAGAGTGAAGGTAAAAGATGTAGCAAAGACTTCTTTCAATAATAGATATGGGTAGTATGAATTTTTGGTGATGTCATGTGGTGTAACAAATGCTATGTTAGCATTAATGGATCTGATGCATCGAGTATCTAGGGAGTATTTAGACTAGTTCATTATTATGTTTATTGATGATATTTTGGTATATTTAAAATCTGAAGAGGAACATTTGAGATATTTGAGATTGTCTTTAGTGACTCTAAAGTAATATAAATTATTTACTAAATTCTCAAAGTGTGAGTTTTGGTTGACTTCTGTGGAATTTTTAGGGCACATCGTGAGCATGGAGGAGATTATTATGGATCCCTAGAATGTGCAAGCTGTAGATTGAATGAGGCCATCATCTCTATTGAGGTCCATAGTTTATTAGGAATGGTGGGATACTATAGAAAGTTTGTTAGAGGCTTTTCACATATTTCTATTCCTTTGATAAGGTTGATTTAAAAGTATGTGTCATTTGTTTAGAAATTTGAGTGTTAGGAAAGTTTCTAGAAGGTAAAAGAGTACTGTCTATTGTCAGCCATTGTGTTGGCTATTCCGTTATGCACTAAAGGATTTAAGCAATATAGTGATGCTTTATTAAAGCCCTCAGTTATGTGTTGCAGTGGAATGAAAAGGTAATAGCTTACACATCCAATCAGTTGAAATAGCATGAGAAGAACTACTTGACTCTTGATTTAGAGTTGGCGGTGATTGTATTTGCAATAAAAATTTAGCTATATTATCTAGATGGCGTCATATGAGAGATTTATATCGATCACCAAAGTTTGAAGTATAGTTTTACCCAAAAATAGTTGAATTTAATACAAAAAAGGTGTTTGGAGATAATCAAAGACTATAATTTAGATGTTATTTATCATCTAGGCAGAATAAATATGGTTGCTAATACTTTGGGTAGGAAATCTATTGGAGTTGTAGCTAGATTGCTTACTTTTGAGCAAGTGCTAATTAGGGAGATGGAGATGCTAGAATTAAAAGTGATATGATCATCTGATGTGCATTTTGGATTTATTACTCATATAATAGTTCAAATTGTATTGTAAGATAGAATTAAAGAAGCATAGAAGAAAAGTAAAGAATATATGAGGTTGGTATATCAGATTCAATCTAAAAGGAGAGATAAATTGTGGGTAGATGAGGAAGGCTTGATTTTTTATGGTAGCAGATCATGTGTCCTATGCTGTGATAATATGAGGAGAGAAATTTTACATGAATCCCACTATTCTATGTATACCATTCATCCTGATAGTAACAAGATGTATCAAGATCTGAAGTAGATATTTTGGTAGCCTTAATTGAAACTAGATGTAATATAGTTTGCTTCTAAATGCGAAGCACGCTAAATGGTGAAAGATAAGCATCAAAGACCCAGTGGATTATTGTAACCATTTCCTTTTCCTAAGTGAAAGTGGAAAGAGATAACTATAGATTTTTCTATGGAATTCCCCAAGTCTATATAAGGTCATGATGCGGTATGGGTGATTATAAATCGATCGACAAAGTTTTCTCATTTTTTGTAAATGAGGCAAACTGGTTTTATTGAAAAGCGGATTGAACTATATGTGAAAGAGATTATCATACTATATGGAATCCATAAGATTATTATTTCTAATCAGGAAGGCATATTTACCTCAAAATCATGGAGAGTTATTCAAGAGGGTTTGGGGATAAAGTTGAACTTTAGTACAACTTTTCACACCCAAATAGATGGACAGTCCTAAAGAGTTATTAAGATTCTAGAAGTTCTATTAAGGCTTTATATTCTGAACTTTGGTGGATGCTGGGAGGACTATATACCTTTGATTGAGTTCTCTTATAATAAAAGCTTCCAAGAAAGTATTGGTTTGTCTCCTTATTAAGCTTTATATGAAAAAAAGGTGAAAGACATCTTTATTTTAGGTTGGAGTGGGAGAAAGAATATTGATTAGTCCCAAACTGGTGGATAATGTTATTGAGAAGATTAGAATGAATAGAATAAGATTGGAAGAAGCTTAGGGCAGGGAAAGGAACTATTTTAACCCTAAGTACAAGTCTGTAGAATTTGAAGTGAGTGATTTTATATATCAGAAAGTCAACCCAATGATGGGTATAAGATGATTTGGAAAAGATAAAAAGTTAAGCACTTTGTATATTGGACTATTTCAGTGAAAGTTCATTAGGGATGTTAAGCCCTTATGAACTAGCTCAAGACTAACCAAGAGGGGGGGGGGGGTGAATTGGTATTTTAAAATATTTCTCAATCAAAAACACAAACTTAAGCCAAACCAAAATTCATCACAAGGAAAACGAAGTGTAAAAATTTAATACAGAAAAAGTAGTAATAAAGAACACATAGAATTTATAGTGGTTCAGTCAACTTTACCTACGTCCACTCCGCGGAGCCTCCCCTCCTGGTATTGCACTAAACATAGTAACTCTCCTTTTACTACCACAATAAGGCGGAGAAGCCTATACAAACCTCCTTTCCACCAACATCGGTGAGACAGAGAACTTAACTCCTTTTGCTTCCTTCTGAAGCAAGCAGAAAACCTGACTCCTTTCTCTTCCTCCTGAAGCAGGCAGAGAACCTTGATCAGTTGTTGAAGTAGACCTCTCTCGAACCTCCAAGGAACTAGGGACGATGACCTTGGAAGATAACTTGGATCCTTGCTTGGAGCAACCTTTGTGAAACCCCTCATAAACTCCCCCTCACAAGATCCTCTCTCTCCCCCCTTACTCTCCCTCTCCTCTTTGCTCTCTCAGGTCAAGATAATAGCAAAAGACACAATCTTGGGTAAACAAGAGGTCTTAAATAGAAGAGCTCCAAATTTGCTCTTAATTATAACAAAATGACTTTATCGTCCAAGACGATATTCATATCGTCCTAGACGATTAGTTCAAATCATTGAGTATTGTCCAGAACATCACCCTGAATGCATGTCCAGATTATAGAAAAGTAAACTAATCGTCCCATATAATTTATCGATCATCCCTGCCTATTAGTTTAAAATAATAAATATCGTTCAGCACATCGCCCTAATTACATATATGGATGATGGAAGAATAATTAATCTTCCAGGACAATTTGGGATCATCCCAGACGATCAGTGTAAAAATAATACACATAATCCATAACATCATTTTGGTCATCTAGAAAAAACTAAGGTCTATTTAACTGATTGTCCTAGCCAATCTTACGATCGTCCCGACCGATCCTACGATCATCCAGGATGATATGATCATGAAATCAAACCTTAATTATTTTCTTTAATCACCACACTATTTTAAGCATAATTGTACTGCATCATCCAGGATGATATCCAAAAATACAACATGCCTAAAAGGTTTTGGTGACTAATTTTTTATGATTTGAGCCTATCATCTCGGATGATGCGAATATCATCCAGGATGATTTGCTTAATTGCGAATACCTTAACCAGGATGCCCTAATTAAGGTTTTTATGTTTGACAGATTATCCAGGATGATTTTGGATCATCTCGGATGATGTGATCAAAAATAAAAAACTCTAAAAATAGATAGAATTTTTCCCTGAGTGTGTGTGTAAGGTTACTTAACATCAAGACCCACATTATTATAACTGACTCAGGAAAAGGAAAAAAGACACTTGACAAAATTACAAACTGACTCAGTCCTAATCGACCCAATCTTGAGCTGGTTTGATTTGTAATTTGATCTTGTGGACCTGAAACGTTAGTAAGCAAGACAATCGTAGAAAAAATAGAAGTGTCAGAACAGTTTGATATTATCAAAATTATAATTCCAAAATCCAGATTCACAACAATCTCCCTCTTTTTTATGATGGAAAATAATCAAAACTAAATGAAACACAAAGAGAAGTAAAATAGTATGACAAAGTAACTCAAACACTTCCCACTACTCCCCCTTTTGACATCATAAAAAAGAGGAGGAAACCAAAAAATAAAGCAAAACAGAAGACAATAAAAATGAAAAAGACAAGAAGAATAAAAGCAATTTTTTTTAATCTAAGCATAAATATAATAAAATCTTCATGTGATTGAATTAAAAATTTGTAAGAATCAATGAGTTAACATCATCAAAATCCAAAAAATGATAGAATAGCCGATCTTGTTAGCCCTAGCTCAGACTTCTCTCAGGGCAAATTGTATCTAACTCAGAAAAATCAATTGGATAAGAAAGAGAAATCCATTCAAAACTTAATTCCAAAAAAATATCTTATAGAATAATATATCAAAGTAATTATTTACAATCATGAAATTTAAAATCAAGCCTTTCAAAATATCAAGTGCCATATGAATTCTTCAAAGATTTAAAGATTTGAAAGAAAATGAAGCTTGCCTTTTCGTGGGCTCATTTTATACCTCTTATAAATTATTTGGCCCACTTTATGCATCTTTTGTTTTTTTGATACACTTTGTATATCTTTCAATTTTTTTTTTGCGGTCATTGTGCATTTTTTTAGTTTTTCTTCTTTTTGGTTTCATTTTATGCCCTTGATATTTTTTGCAAGCTAGATCCCTTTCAAAACTCTTAAATACTCTTAGTTATGAGTATATCTTCCATATATTAGAGAAGAAAAATTCACTCTCTAATATAAGAAAGAATAAACCACAAAACAGAATCAAATTCATATGATAAATAAAATGACCATATAGCAAAAATTTGAAAGTAATATAAAGACTTTGAACATTATATATATAAGATAAATTACTATAGCAAGATATAAAAAATCTCAATCGTAAAGTCCAGTTATTAATTTGAGATAAAATTTTATTTAGAAAAGAAAATTTCACCACTAAAAGAGGTTAGAGGAAGGGAAACAATCAACTGTGTTTTCCCCATTAATTGATTTAGTGATGTCAAATATTGACTACAAATTTTTAAAAATGAAAATAAGGCATAAAATATCATTTTAGCAGTGATCACAAAGAAAAAGAAGAAAAACTAAAATAACAGAAATAAAAAACACGAAAAATAATAGCCAGTAGAAATATACAAATTTGAAACAAACAAAAGAGTAGAAAAACAACAACTAAACATAAAATTCAGAATTCAGTAAGCATCAAGTTAATGCATTTATGTCAATCACACACAATATGGTTCTTAAGATACTGAAGGTGTCAAAACCTAGTGGTTTAGTAAAGATGTCAGTTAGTTGATTCTCAGTTGTCACATAGTGTAACTCAATATCTCCTTTGATCACATGGTCTCTAATAAAGCGATGTCTTATGTCAATGTGTTTGGTTCTTGAATGTTAGATAGGATTCTTAGAGATGCAGATTGCACCAGTGTTGTCACAAATAATTAAAATTGTGCCTACAGATAATCCTAAATTTAGAATTTATTGCTTCTACTAAAGGACTCGGGCCACACAACTTCCTAAGGCAATGTACTCAGCTTCAGCAACAAAAAGTGCAATAGAGTTTTGTTTTCTATTAGATTATGATACTAAAGATTGTCCTATGAATTGGCAAGTCCCAAAAGTGCTCTTTCTAACCACCCTACATCCTGTAAAATTAGAATCAAAATATCTAATAATCTTAAAAGAAGTATTGTGCCTAGGATACCAGATTCCTAAGTTTTGGGTCCCCAAGAGATATCTAAGAATTCTCTTAACTACAATTAGGTGAGATTCTTTAAGATCAGCTTAAAATTAGCATAAAGATAAACATTAAATATTATATTAGGTTGGCTAATAATTAGATAAAATAAAATCCAATCATCCCTCTGTACTTTTTTGATCAATAGATTTTCCATTTGGGTTCTTATCTAACTGAACACTGGAGGTCATGCAAATGGTTATTGGCTAGGGTTTATCTATTTCATATTTTTTCAAGATGTCATTTATGTACTTTGATTGATTTAGAAAGGTTCATCATCCAATTATCTTATGCTAAACCTCAAAAAGTAGGACAAATCTCTCATCATACTCATCTCAAATTCTTTACTCATTATTTTAGAAAAATCATCACATAGCCTTTTATCAGAAGATCTAAAAAGTATATCATTAACATAGATCTGAAAAATGAGTAATTCATCTCCTACTTTCCTAAAAAAAAGGGTAGTGTCTACGTTCCCCTTAACAAACTCTCTTTCTAGTAGGAATGTGCTAAGCCTCTCATATCAAGCTCTGGGTGTATGTTTTAATCCATAAAAGGCCTTTTTTAATTTGAAAATATGATTTGGAAATTAGAAACTCTTAAAACTTAAGGGTTGCTCTACAAATAGAACATCTTTTATTACCCTATTTAAAAAGGCACTCTTAATATCCATTTGGAAAAGCTTAAATCTTTTATGATATCTCCATTCTCTAGGCAAAGTGTGTGTAGGTTCTACCCTTTCCTCCATATTTGTATTTTTTACTCCTTGGGTAATCTCACCTACTCATCAGTGTTTTGGGGCTCTACCCTCTTCTCCAAATCTTCAACACATTGGGTAATCTCTTAAACATCATCTTCATCCTCAAATCTAGACTTCTTAGGATCAGATTCATCAAACACTACTGAGTAGTCTCCTCCACCACCAATATCCTCTTATTAAACACCCTAAAGGATTTCTTAACACTTGAATATCCTAAGAACACTCTTTCATTAGATTTTGGATCAAATTTTCCTAAGTGTGACTTCCCATTATTAAGAATGAAAACCTTACAGCCAAAGACATGGAGGTGGGAAAGGTTGGGTGTCCTACCCTTAAGAATCTCATAGGATACCTTATCTAGTTTTATTCTAACATTCATCCTATTTAACACATAACAAGCTATGTTTATCACTTTATCCCAAAAGTATTTTGGAATTGAATATTCAATAAGCATGGCTTTAGCGGCTTCAACCAATGTTCGATTCTTTCTTTTAGCTACCATGTTCTGCTGAGGGGTCATAGGAGCTGAGAAGTTGTGACTAATCCCCTTATCCTCATAGAAGTCTCCAAATCTCTCATTTTTTAAACTCTCCCCCATGGTCACTATGGATGGACAAGATCTCACAACATAGCTTTTTTTGAATCCAAGTGAAGAAGAATCTAAATTCATTAAAAGACTCGCTATTATGTGATAGAAATTTAATCCAAGTGAATCTCAAGTAGTCATCAACAATCATAAATCCATAAACTTTCCCTCCTAAGCTGGCAGTACTAATGGGTCTAAACAAATCTATGTGAAGGACTTCTAAAGGTCTAGAGGTACTCATGTCCTTAATGGAATGGAAAGAGGATTGGACTTGCTTTCCTAATTAGCAGGCACCACACAGGTTTTCTTTAGTGAACTTAAGCTTAGGGACACCTCTAATTAGATCTTTTTGGGTCACTCTCCTATAAATTTCCATACTAACTTGACATAACCTTGTGTGCCACAATCATGACTCATTAGCAGTAGTTTATAAGCAAAATGAAGCAGCACATTCAATACTATTTAAATCAAGCATGTAAACATTGTTGATTCACTTTTCCTGCAAAATAGTTTTTGTTATTCAAACTCATAATACATGTATTTACCAAAAAATTTATGATGAAACCCTTATTACACTACTGACTGATGCTTAGTAAGTTGTGTTTTACTCCATCTACAAGCAAAACATTTTCAATCAAAAGGTTCTTAGAGTTTTCTCTTATATATATGCCCACCACTTTCCTAGTGATGTTGTCTCTAAGAGTGACCTTTCCTACAGCCCTGACCTACAGCAAAATGAATTGGTTGGCATCTCTAGTCATATGTCGTGGCATCCATTATCTAGGTACCACATGCTCTCATGAGGCCTTTTATGAGAGAAGGCTACAAAATTATCAAACGTTAAATTTAGGAACCCAAATAAGTTTGGATCCCTTCTTATGAAAAGAAAAATGCAATGCTTGCATATTATGCTATGAATCATGTAATTTGGGTCTCCACACCTACTAAAAAGGTGTAAGTGTGTGAAATGTGTCCTAGCATGTCACATGAAAAATATCTAACACTAGAAAAGGTGCTAACTAATCTATTGGGATTATAGTGTCTCTTCCTAGATTTCAAAACTTTTGGCTTTGGATCAGGTGTGGGGGTAGTCCTATTTTTCTCAAGTGCTTTTTAATTTCTTAAACTCTTTATCTAACTCAACATGAGATGACTTCAAAGAATCATGTGCATCAAATAATTCAATATAGTTTTTATTTATTGCATCAAACTCATCAAGTAATGACATGTGATTTCTATTAATTATAGAGTGATCTTTAAGTAAAATTTCATGCTCTTTTCATAAATTTAAAAATTCAATTTTCATACTAGCGTGCACTTTCTTAAGTTTCCTATATGATGCATAAATTTGTTCATAAACTTCAAGCAATTGTTTATAGGTTAGTTCACATACCTCTTCTTGGTCACTCTGACCATGATGATCATTTGCTATTAAGCACAGATTTGTCGTCTCTTATTTAGCTTCAGTCTTAGAGGAGTCTGATGCAGAATCCATCCAGAATGCCTTTTTGAACCACTTCTTGTTCTTCTTAAACTTGGGTTTCTCCTCACCCTTCTTCTTGCTTGGATGAGCCTTAAGTGTAGGACAATTAGCTTTAACATATCCCGACTTCCTGCATTCAAAATAAATCATTTCATTATAAATTTGAAAATTTTTGCTACTCTTACCTTTATTCCACTTTTGATGATTCTTTTGCTTCTTCCTTAGAAAGCTTTTAAATTGCCTCATGATTAAGACAACATTATTGCTTTCAAACTCGAAAGAATCAAGGTCTGTGTCATTGGCCTTCAGCGCCATAGTTTTCTCCTTCTTTTTCTCACCTGCATCAAGTTGTCTTTAGTTCACCCTTTCTCCTAAGAAATGAGTGATCCAAGTAAGTTATCAACAGAGTAAGTATTCAAATCCTTAGATTTAGTTATTGTAGTAATCTTAGCATCAAAGAAAGAAGGTAAGCATCTCAAAATTTTATTAACTTTTTCATAATTCATGAGTTCTCTTCCTAAGGCATGTAGTGAGGTGACAATTCGAGTAAACCTAGTATACATTTTAGAAATTAATTCAGAAGGTTTCATATAAAAAGGTTTGTAGTCATGCAATAACATTTTCAACCTATATTGATTAACTTCATTTGTTCCTTCATAAGTAATACACAAGCTACCCCAATTTCTTTATCGGTAGCACAAGTTGATAAACATATATAATTTTCAGATTTTAAAGCATAGAAAAAATAGTTCAAATATTTTGCATTAAGTTGTACTAAATCCCTATCATCAAAAGTCCATTCAGTAAAAGGAAGTTCAATTTTAATGCCATTAATTTCACATGATGGATGTGAATAACCTTCTTTAATACGCATCCACATACGATAGTCAATCAACTGTAAAAACTTATACATGCAAGTTTACTAAAAATTAAAAGAAATATTGTCAAACAAAGGTGGTCGGGTAATAGAGTACCCTTTCACAGTATTACAATTATTAGAGTTAGCCATGGATCAAAATTCAAAAGTTCTCAAAAACTTAATTTTATGAATCTCACTCTGATACCACTTAAAAGTTTGTTATAGATGTTAAGCTCTTATAAACTATCCCAAGGCTTACAAGGGGGGGGGGGTGAATTGGTATTTTAAAAAAAATTCTTAATAAAAAATAAACTTAAGATAAACCAAAATTCACCACAAGGAAAATAAAGTGTGGAAATTAAATGCAGAAAAAGCAGTAATAAGGAACATAACAATTTATAGTGATTTGGTCAACTTGACCTATGTCCACTCCCCGGAGCCTCTCCTCTAGGTATTACACTAAACTCAGTGACTCTCCTTTTGCTCCCACAGAAAGGTGGAGAAGCCTGTACAATCCTTCTTTCCACTAACATCGATGAGGTAGAAAATCCAACTCCTTTTACTTCCTCCTAAAGTAGGTAGAGAACCCAACTCCTTTCGCTTCCTTCTAAAGTAGGCAAAGAACTTTGATCAGTTACTGAAGTATACCTCTCTCGAACCTCTAAAGAACTAAGGACAACGACTAGATAAGATGACTCATATCCTTATTTGGAGCAACCTTTATGAAACCCCTCACAAACTCCCCCTCATAAGATCCTCTCTCTCTCTCCCTTACTCTCCCTCTTATCTTGGCTCTCTTAGGTCAAGACAACAGCAATAGACATAATCTTGGGTAAATAAGAGGTCTTAAATAGAAGAGCTCCAATTTTGCTCTTAATTGCAACAAAATAACTTTATCGTCCTGAACGATTAATTTAAATCATTAAGTATCATCCAGAACATTGCCTTGAATGTGCGTCTGGATTATGGAAAAGTAAACTGATCATTCACGACCATCCCGAGTGATTAGTTCAAAATGATAAATATTGTCCAGCACATCACCCTGATTGCATGTCTGGATGATAAAAAAATAACTGATCGTCCAGGACGATTTGGGATCATCCTGGATGATTAGTGTAAAAATAATACACATCATCTGGAGTATCATTCTGATCATCCATGAAGAAACTAAGGTCTATTTAATTGATCGTCTTGGCAGATCGTACGATCATCTAGGATGATATGATTGTGCAATCAAATCTTAATTACCATACTAATTTAGGCATAATTACACAGCATCGTCCAGGATGATATCCTGATGATGTCAAAAAAAAAAACATGCCTAAAAGGTTGTGGCGGCTGATTCTTTCTGATTTGAGCCGATCGTCCCGGACAATGCGAATATCATCCAGGATAATTTGCTTAATTATAGCTACCTTAATCATGATGCCATAATTAGGGTTTTTATTTTTGACTGATCATCCAAGATAATTTTAGATCATCTCAGGCGATGTAATCAAAAATAAAAACTCTAAAACCAGACAGAATTGTTTCTAAGTGTGTGTTTGCAAGGTTACTTAGCATCAGGACCCACATTATTATAATTGACTCAAGAAAAGAAAAAAGACACTTAACATACATTACAAACAGACTCAGTCCTAATCTACCCAATCCTGAGCTGGTCTGATTTGTAATCTAGTCTTGTGGATCTGAAATATTAATACGCAAGACAGTCATAGAAAAAGTAGAAGTGTCAGAATAATTTGCTATCATCAAAATTATAATTCCTGAATCCAAAATTGCAACATTGAGATGATTGAGAGGAAAAAGAAATCTAATTATATGTTATTTTTTCCAGAATATATGCCTGACATCCATGATTTTTTTTATATGTCTGTGTTGAGAAAATGGGTCATAATATAGATCAGAGAGTCACAAAATTTGAGCTAGACGTGCAGCCAAATCTAACTTGAAGGGATGAACCTTAGTGTATTATCGCTTTTGATGTAAAGTAATTAAGGAGCAAAATGATTTTGATGGTTAATATTAAGTAAAAGTACCTATCATAGTGGGTAGCAACTTGGGAATAAAAGTCTAAGATGAGGCAATTAAATCCTAACTTAATTAATTGAGTTCTGATTACTTATGCGTTAGATTTAAAATGTTGAGGATAATATTTTTATAAGGAGGTAAGAATGTAATATTATTCATCAAAACCAAGTGATTTTTTATAGCTAATCCTTAATTTTAAGTTAAATGGCACTGATGAGTCTTAAAATGTTGAATGGACTAGAAAGTAACCAAAATTTGTAATTAAAAGGGGAAAAATCCAAGTTAGATTTTGTTTTGTGGGTGTCAAAATGCAGGGGGATGTTGCACCTCAGCATCAAGCTCTTAGACAAAATTTCAAATAAATTGGTATAGGTGAAAGGTGCAATGCCGAGAAGTGTCACCATGACACTTGGTCTCGGATGAGCATATTCTAAGGGGATCTAAAATACTCATTGGCGCACTGTGACACTAAGGCAATTGGGTGCCAAGATGCTAGTTCAAAAAAGTGAAAACTTTAACATTAAAATATCTTAAACCATCTGCTAAACTTACCCTCCACCAGGTTTATTGGAGAAGGGAGAAGGAGAAAGAGGAAAGGAAAGAAGAAAGAGAAATAGAGGAGAGGAATTTGGAGGTCAAGGTTTGTAATTCGCCCATCGAGCCAGTTTAAGAAATTATAGAGCTTCAAGTAGACTACCAAACCTCAATCTCTGATTTCAATTCTAGCAAATTTATTTAAAGTTATGAATAAAAATGTATTTTTCACAAGTTTTATGAAGTTTTAACTATGTGATTTTTGGTATGTTATTATACTCTTTATTACGGACACTTCGGCTATATGAATTTGAGTTTTCAACAACTAATTTTTTTATATGAATTTTTTAGCATATTATTAAACTGAGATATTTCTATCAATAGTAGTAGCTATATAAAAGTCTTGTAATGTTTGTGTGAAAGTTCCTTTGAAAATAAAAATTTAAAAAGGGAAATTTCGGTGAGCATTTTATTTTACAAGAAAAGTGGCGTTTATTGGTAATTTATATACTTTATGCATATTGCATTGAAAACTTAAATCAAGTACAATTACATTGTAGTTGCATTATGCACTCATAGCATTAGAGGATTTTTGTTCTGATGTATGAGAAAGTGTTATCTCTATTTGTTAAAAGGGCCTTAAACATACTCTTCTAGCCATCTGCTTGATACATATGTGGGAGGGATTCTGACTTCACTTGCTGCAAGTAGTTAAATGAGGTTAAGTAATACTATAAAGTATTCATATAGCCCTATTTGCTTGATGTAGATGTAAGAGGGGTTCTGGCACCACTTTTTTGTGTACAAGTATGATAGGTAAAGAGGGCTAAAAGTGAAAGTGGATATATAAGAAGGATTTGGGACATGTGCATTCTAATCATGTCATTTTATATGTTAATGTTTCTACATTAAGATTAAGAAATATTCTAAGTCATATTTTAGTGAACTTTGAACTCTTGTTGAATTTTGATGAAAATGAAAGTGAAAGTAAAATGTAAGTGAATATATGAAAACAAGTATTCTTTGCGGTATCTTGAAACTTATGTGAAAGGGATTAGGTGATTATTAAAGTAAATGTTGGCCCCGAGATAAGGTATACCTATTGGAATATTGTAAATTCATGTTTTTCTTTTGCTTTATGTATGTTAAAGCCTTTATATTTTCTTTGATTAATTTCTTTTAACATATATACATAAACTATGTTTTGATGTCAAAGAGGGTGAAGGAAGAGTCTATTGAGCTAATTAAGCTTATGTTGTTCTTTTAATATTTCAAGAAAAGATAAAGTTTCTATCGAGCAGATCAAATGTAGAGGCATGATTTGGGATCTGAATTCCTAAGAAATGATTTTATAATCCAACATTTAATTATTTGATGTATAGACTTTTATGATCGAAATTATTGTAAATATATTTGGTGAAATGAAATTTAACTACATTATTTTTATATTTTGGAAGATTTAGTAGCTCCAGTTGTTATTTTTTATGAGATAACTAATTATAGGTTTAAGTAAATTCAATACTTCCATTAGATCATAGGGCATTACAGTAGATAGGATGTTGTTGTTTAAACTAAGGTAATTGAATGATGATAATTAAATGATTGTGTTTGGGTGACAATACTTAGAAGATAATAGATAAACAATGGAGAATACATGATGATGAATGGACTATGATTTCCAAAGTAGTGATGGTCAAACAATTATGGTCAAATGACTACTGATGATTAATATCATTTAGGCTACGATGATGGTCAGTGTGATCGTCGGGTAAAGCCTTAGAGTTCTTTAGATCTCTAAACTATCTCTAATATCAAGGCATTGTCCCCTCTATATAAAAAATCTATTTATAATCTTTTAAAGTAACATTTTGATAAATTTAACAAAAAAAAACTCAAAATAATTAATCATATGACTCATGTTGATTCCCTTAATTATAGATCATTTTTCCAGCATGTAAATACCTTAATTTTATATTGAGTGTTGAAATTAGCTTGGTGAAGGCGAAGGCGATGAAAGCATTCTTGGCGATTTTGGTAGAACCTTGGAGATCGGTGTTTCTCCGTCGGCCTTACCAGGCCGACGGAGGTTCTTTGAAGAATCTGGGAAGAGAGACGTTGGATTTCAAGATGGGTTTGGTGGTCCTTAGACGAACTTCGGTTCTCCATCCATCAGATTTGGATAAGGTATGAGATTATTATTCAGATGTTAGATTCTTGATTGAAGATGGTAAGTTTATAATTCTGGATGTGATCTTTGAGAAGGATTTTCATTTGCTCGAAGGTGGGTTGAGTTTTTATTTCGATGAGATTTCTGTTTGGTGGCCGGTTTTGGCTTTGAATCTGAAGGGGAACCGTTTAGACGAAGCTGCCTTGTTGAATGGATGTTCTGCTTTGAAAAGTCTTGAGAATTTTTTGGTAATTATTGCTTGATTCCGTATGGATTTTTAATAGCCTTGAGTCAGTTCTTGGAGCTGGTATTTTCTGTAATTTGACGTTTGAACCAGGGAATTTCTTGATGTGGATTCGGCTGTTACTCAAGGAATTTTGGTGTGGCTTTTTTTCTTATAGATATGATCGATTTTGTCTTCAAGATTTTGTTATGAAGGTTTTATTGATCCTTTTATTAAGGATTGGAAATCTTCAATTGAGAAATGAGATGTGGGATTAGACGGATCTGTTTGAAGAACTTTTGAGCAGTTTTTTTTTATTTTTTCTTCAAGATTCTTGGAGAAACGGATACAATTTTTCTGAAGAAACAAGTAGTTAATGATGCTTTTGTCACTGGTTATGAGGCTTTTTTATGGTTTTGGGTGGATCCTTTAAGGGGAATAGATCGGATAAATGCTCTAATGAAGTCGATGTTAGTGAAGCTAGTATTCTTATGTTGGATGGTTTTTGGGATTATTTCAGAAGTGTTGCTGCTAGTTTTAGATGGAATCTTACTCCATCTAGACTTAAGATGGTTATTATTTTGGTCTTTGAAGAACAAGTCTTATTTGTTGGTGACTTGAAGGATTGGAATATTACTGGTTTTTTTCTTGCCAGGATGATGTGTGTGGTGGTGTTTTTCAGTTTGTATGACTTTGGTTGTGAAGAGGCCGACTCTTGGACTATTGAGGGGAGAGTTGGTGTTTTTGCTTTGTCGACGTTGATTGGTTCATTCATGGCGGCTATTGTTGGTTGCATTGATGTATCAGCAAATTCTACTCTTGATTGGAGCTTGTTGGACACCAAGATTGTTGATGGGGATCCGATTAATGTTTGGATAGCTAGTTTAGCAATTATTTTTATTTTTCTTGAATCAAGTTGTCATTTGTTTGGTTTGCTTATAGGTTTTTTCTACCTTTTTGAAACTATTGTGATGAAATGTGGGATTTTTACTATGTTTCATTTTCTCTCTATTGAGAACGCTAGGATACTAACCAACCTTTTAAGTTGTTTCAATATTTGGTATCCCCATCACCCCAATGGATTTAAAATGGAATTTAATGGATCGCATATCCATTATGATAGTTTTAAAGGGTTTGCTTTTGCTTTCTGGTTTGTAATAGTTATTTTTTCTTTTAATGCAATTTGCATTTTCTAAAAAAAAAACCTTAATTACACCAAAATTAAGTGATATTAGGCTCTTTGAATTTCTCTTATTGAAAAGGAGTTGCCTTCATTGACTTGCCTTATACAATGGACCTGAGGACTTGCCACTCTAGAAACTCACCTTTGAATTATGAGAGAGAAAGCTAGAGAGAGAAAGTCTCGAGTTTCAAATTCTTTTTGGCGGTTCTTGAGTTTTGCAGCTGGTGGCGGATGGCGTTCAGCCGGATCTCCGGCGGCTTGGAAGGTCGATCATGGAGCAGCGGCGTATTCTAAAGTCGGAAGAGTGGAAGAATTATAGGAAGGGATTATCGGTGCCGGTTCTTGACTCCTCTGAAGTTTTCAATGGGGGTTCAAAGATTCTGGATGAGTTTAATCAAAATTTCAAAAGCATCAAGGAGAAGCCATTGGTAATCAAGGAGGGAGGTTTGTTGGATAGAAAGGTAGTACCAGTTCATGTAACTGGTAAGGGTAAAGATGTAGTCAAAGAGGTAATCCAGAATTTTTCGGATGGTTCGCCAATTCCGGTTTGTGGCTTTAGAAACTCTGAGGTTAGAAATTCTGAAGCTTCTACTTTGGGAGGATTAAGGATTTCTTCTAACTTTGATTACATTTCTAAATCTTTGCCTTCTTATCGGGCTGAGAGAGAAGTTATTAGATCAGAGTTGGATTGTCTTAAATCCCAGGATGTTTGCAAGGTGAATGAGGATTTGTTTATAAGAAAGGAAATTGCGATCCCAGATGAAGGTCTTAAAGGTTTTTCAAATGTTATTAATGCGGAAGTGGGGAAAGAAAAGAAAGATCAGGTTCAATCGGCGTGGATGAAAAAATCGTATGTTAAAGTAGATAATCTGGATTTGGGATCTTTCCTCTCGGAAGATGGGAAGGTGGTGCTATTGCAGGAAGATAAAGAAGCGGAGAATACTAGAAGATTGGAAAAAGCTGTGGTAGTTAAGATTTTTGGTGAAAATATTCCATTTTTTGTCGTTTGTTCTGCTTTGAGAAGACAGTGGGATAAGTTAGGGAAATTCCACATTACTGGTTCGGGGCTCGGATGGGTCCTTTACTCTTTCGAAGAAAATTCTGCAGTTGAAAAGGTTCTTACAGGCGGACCTTGGTGGGTTGGTGGTCATGTGGTTGGTCTTGATAGATGGTCTGTTAATTTCAATCCCACCTCACTTAAAGGTATTACTTCTCCGGTTTGGATTAGGCTACCTAATCTTCCCCTGCAATGTTGGGATGAGATCAACATATGCAGAATTGCTTCTCAGGTTGGCAAACCATATCTTCTAGATGGGAACTTATTTCAGTGGAGCAGAAGGGAATTTGCTCGAATTTGTGTACGCATTCCTTTGGATTTGAAACTGCCTCAAGGAGTGTGGGTGGAAGGTTCATCAGGTAAATTCTTTCAGAAGGTCGAATATGAGGGAATTTCTAAAATCTGCAGAGAATGTGGGAAGGCTGGTCATGAGGGAAATTCTTGTGAAAGTTTAAAAGAAAAGGTGGTTTCTGGTTATATTGTTCAGAACGATAATATTGTGCCTGAAGAGAGGATTCCTCATTCAGTTGGTGATAAAGATATCAGGGAAGTGGAAAAAGCAACTGAATTACCTTGGAAGGTTGTTTATCATGGGAAGAAAAATGTAAGGAGAAAGGCGGATAGTAGAAAATTTCCTTATAGGAAATTTTCGGTGCAAATGAAGAAAAGCTTTATCCCTAAAATGGAAGGTCTTGTTCAGAAAAAACTGATTGAAGAAAAGGGTATTATTCCGGTGCACGAGCCAGAGAAGTTATTGAGTACTTCACAGGAAACATTTAAAGATGCTAGTGTTGAGGAGAATTTGGAAGTTAATAAACTGATTGGTCCTTCTATTACAGCCAATCCGGAATTGAAAGGAGGTGTGGAATTCAGAACAAATTTAATTCTCTTTTTAACTTAGAGGATGTAGAGCATCAGGTGATTACAGATAATAGAGATGAAGGGAATCCAGAGGAAGGAGAATTTATTAGTTCTCCTGCTGTAAGCAGATCGAGTGGTGAAGAGAATAATGGGAAGAAAAACTTGGGTCTATCAGCAAAGAAGAATGATTCTTTGGAGCATCCTATCTTGGGTAAGAACATCTCTTTGGAAAGGAAAGCAAAACTTAGTAAGGAGCTGAAATCCCTGGGAGCAGGTAATATCATTCCCCATAATAGAAAAGGGGAGAGTGGAAAGGTTAAAAAGGTTGGGGACCATTCCCCCATCTTTAAACAATGAGTGCTCTACTGTTTTGGAATTGTAGGGGAGCCAAGAAAGTGGAGGCTGCTCTATATCTTAAGGAAGTGATCAAGGATCACAGGATTCTCTTTGTTGGTTTGCTGGAAACAAAGATTAATAATGTTGACAGTAATCAAATTATGAAGCTTTTGGGAAAAAAATGGAATTTTTTTATTGTCCCGGCAGTTGGTCTTTCGGGAGGATTGTTGATATTATGGAGGAGTGATTTAGCTAATTTTACTATTTTAGAGCATTCTTCACAAATGGTGGTAGGTAACTTGAAGATGATTGATAAATGTTGCTGGAAGATTGCGTCGGTTTATGGTAGCACTGATGCTCAGGAAAGGAGATTTCTTTGGGAAGGTCTTGGAAGGCTTTGTTCAGATGATACTCCTATGATTATTGGAGGGGATTTCAATTGTATACTGTCGCAGGAAGAGAAAAGAGGTGGGAAGAAATTCAGAATGAATCAAGGTTCCAAAGATTTTCAAAGTTTCATGATAAACAATGATCTTCATTTGGTTAATTCGATGGGGCCTAAATATACTTGGTGTAACAATAAATCCGGTAGCAATCATATTTGGGAGAAATTGGACAGGTGCCTTATCAACTCTTCAGCTATGAATAATATTCATTTAGCTCTTGTTAAACACCTTCCTCGTATTGCTTCTGATCATTGTCCTATGGTGATGGACTTATTCAAACCGGTGGAATTTGTGAAAAAGGATATTCGGTATGAAGAGGTTTGGGCTTCCTATTATGGTGCAACGACATTGGTTAGAAGTATTTGGGAGAAAAAGTTTTCAGGTAACCCGGCTGGCATTCTTAGTAAGAAATGTAAAAAGACTTTAAGGGCTCTTTCCCTTTGGAGTAGAGAGAAACATAAAAATTTGTCTCAGCTGAAAGAGAATCTTAAAGAAGAAATTTTGGAAATTCAGATAGAGGAGGCGGAAGTTGGAATTTCTCCAGAAAAGCTACATGTTTTAAGAAGTAAAATCAATGAGTTGAATGCCACTTTAGCCAGGCTCAACACATGGTGGAAGCAGAGAGCAAAGGTAAGGTGGATGGAGGAGGGAGATTGCAACTCAGCTTTCTTTCATAGTTTTGCAAATACTCGAAGAAACTATAACTGGATTCATCATATCCAGACGTCTGATGGGGTGATAACGGAGGATGAGGTAGTAATACAGAAAACTTTTTCAAATTATTTCAAGCTAAAATGGCAACAAAGAGATTGTTCTCTGGTGGGTTGGCCAGATCCAACAGCTGTCATTGGTGAGGCAGATCAAGTGATGCTCGAAGCAGATTTTACCAGAGAGGAACTTCAGCTGGTGGTGAAAAAATCGGAGAGGAATATATCTCCAGGTTTGGATGGCGTTACATTCTCTTTCTTAAAAGACTTTTGGAGTGTAATCAAAGAGGATGTGTGGAATGCGGTTATTCAATTCTTTAAGGAAGGTATGATGGATAAGTCTTGGAAAGAGACTTTGATAGTATTAATCCCAAAGATCAAAAATCCAGAAGTTCCTAGTAACTTCGGGCCTATTAGTCTTTGTATGACCATTTACAAATTAGTTGCTAAAATGATATCTAATAGGCTGGAAAGAGTTATACATAAGGTTGTTTCTAAAGATCAAGTGGCTTTTGTTAGAGGTCGTTCATTATATGATCATGTTCTATTGGCCCAGGAGGTGTTTAACAAGTTCAAATGGTCTAAATGTAAAAAGGGTTTATGTGCTATTAAACTTGACATGGAACAGGCTTATGATAGTATGGGATGGATGACATTGAGGCAAGTTCTATTTCATTTCAAATTTCCCATCAAATTTATAGAACTTATTTTGCAGTGTGTTCTTAATCCAAATTTCTGTATTTTGATAAATGGGAAGAAGACCAGTTGGACTGAAGGGAAATGTGGTTTTAGACAGGGGTGTCCGTTATCCCCATTTTTATTCATTTTGTGTTCCCAAATTTTTTCTGATGCTCTAAAGGAGAGAATGAGTAAGGTGTTTCGGTTTCAAGGCTTGCTCCCAAGGTGTCTCATCTGCTATATGCAGATGACATTTTGCTTTTTTCAGAAGCCAAGCTAAAGGAAATAAAGGAGTTAAAAAAGATCATCTCTAATTACTGTGAGTGGACGGGACAAAAGGTTAATGAATATAAATCTATGATCATCTTTGGTAATCACACAAGAAGGAAAACAAAGAATGCGGTTGTCAAAATTCTGAAATACAAACAGGTGAAAGAATTCGATTACCTTGGGGTTAAAATGGCTTTAAGGAGATTGAGAAAGGTTGATTTCTAGTGTTTACTTGAGAATGCTGCTAGCAGATTGAATACTTGGGGAAAAAGATGTATATCCTTGGAAGGTAGATTGGTTCTTACCAAGTCAGCCTTTCTTTCTTTACCTCTGTTCCTTTCTTCTATATCGCTTGTTCCATTGAGTATTCTAAAAGAGTTTGATAAGATGTGTAGGGGGTTTATATGGAGCAAGAATAAGGGGGAATCTGGTATCCATTATACTTCTTGGAATTTACTTTGTAAATCTAAATGTGAGGGTGGTTTGGGTTATTCTCAGCGGTGGAAAAGGTGGGTCCTCTAAGAGCAAAATTTGCTTGGAACTTCATCACTAAACTAGATTCTTTGTTGAACCAAGTGTTAAGAGCTAAGTATGGAAAAGATGTGTGGTCTTCTTGTAAGAAATCTGGATGTTCATCAACTTGGAAGGGTATTACTATGGGGGCTAAACACCTTAGAAAGGTAGTAAGATGGCAAGTTTCTAATGGAGCGTCTATCAACTGGTTATATGATACTTGGCTTTTGGATAAATGTATAGCTAAATGACCAACTTTTGTGAATATTCTTGATACTAATGATTTCAAATTAAGCTATTTTATTGAAGGACAGTGGAGGTTAGATAAATTGAGAGAAGTGTTTGGGGAACATCTTACAGAATCTGTCCTGAGAACTCCGATTGCTACAGGAGATTGTTCAGATAAAATGGAGCTTATGAAGCTGTTTTCTGGGAAGTCGATTGCTGCTCTTACAAGGGAAGTAGATGCGGAACAGGAAGTTAAAAATGCTCATTGGAATTGGATGAAGAGGTTAAAACTGAATCCAAGAATAGAACTTTTCTGGTGGAGAATGTATAATAATGCCATTCCTTCAAATGCTCTGCTTGTTAGTAGAAGGCTCAAAATGTTTACTGGATGTCCAAGGGGCTGTGATGATATAGAAGACTCGAATCATATTGGTGGGAGATGTGTTAAAATACGTCAGGTCATTTCTTTGTTGAATAAATGGGGATTTCAGATTCCTGTTTTTGGTAGCCTAGAGGAGTGCTTGCTAGGTTTCTAGGGGATGTTAGGAAGGAAGAATTTATCTGCAAACTTGTTATGCACTGTTATATGGCTGGTTTGGAAGAGTAGGTGCAAATTAATCCACACGAATAAGGAGGAATCAGATAACTATATTGATGCAGAAGCTGTTTCATATGCGGTTACTAATATCCATCCGAAAATCTAGGAAGCTAACCGGCAATTGCTGTATTATCATTGGCATCCCCCTCCCCCTGGTTGGATTAAAATCAATATTGATGGTGCTTTAAGGAAGAACAACATGGCTGGAATAGGTGGGGTTGTAAGAGATAACAAGGGGAGATTTCTATTGGCTTTTGGTAACTCATTACAGCATTGGGATGCGGCTCAAACTGAACTATGTGCTGTGTTGTTTTTAAAGAATGTGATGAAGGAGTGGATGTTTGAAGCACTTGGAGTCATTATTGAGGGAGACAACCAGAACATCATTAACATGCTGCAAAGGGAAATCAAAAGGTGGAAGGTTAGCAATGTTATTGAGGATAGTTTAGCTTTCTTACTTGAATTCAAACAAACTATTTTTTCTTTTACCAATAGACTTGGTAACAAATTAGCGGACTTGTGTGCTAATTTGGCTGTAGATAGATCTTTTGTGTGGGAAGATCTTCATGGTATTTCCATTCCTCCTTCTTTCTTAAATTGTTTGAAAGAGGAATGTGATGCTTTAGATGTTCCTTGAGTGTGCTGTTCGTATTGTGGTTCCCGTTGGTTTTTAATGCAGTTACTTGCATTGGCTTTCAAAAAAAAGAATTTCTCTTATTGAGTGGCTCATTTTTACTGTAAGCATGCAAAAATTAGATATCACTTAGTCATTAACTAATGTAATAAAGTTTCCAACCATACTTCTAATACTTGATTTGGGCCTAATTTAACTTGGAACAAATTGCTTAGTGTCATAGATTTTTTCTTGTTGAGACATTCATTTTGAGTATAAATAGTGTAAATTCAGAGTTTATATGATTAAATTTTAAAACACATTTTTAATTCAAATGCATGCATCAAGATCGTATTTGATCAAGATTTTCTTAATGATATATCAATTTTGAAAGAAAACTAGATATTGAATAGCAAGAAAAAATTCAGCCATATTTTAAATTATGAGTGCAAAACTAATGCATACATTGAAATACAACTCAAACTAGTGAAAAACTTATAAAAGGATTAACTTCCAGCTCAAAGAAACAACGCAAGTTAACAATAAATAACTACTATAAATTTATAATAAATAATATAATGAATTTATCCGTTCTCTCTCTCTCTCTCTCTCTCAATAAATAGCAGATGCCACAATACCCCCCATCGGATGACAAAAACTAATCAATCATAATTTAATCATATGGTACGTCACATCTGTCACTTAGTACAGCTCATAGAGATCCAATGTTTGATACAATGCATTTTGTATGGCTCACTTCTGTTACTTGCTATATCTGATATCTGTAGCAACAGAAAATAAATTTAATTTTTAAATTAATTTGGAAAGTATATCATAATGCAACTCATATTGATCGGTTGATTGAGGGCTTTAATAAAACTCTTAAATTTGAAACTTATGTATGTGATGTGTATGTGAATTTGGATTAATGACTCTAATATATATATATAATTTAATTAATTTTTATTTATTATATATTTATGAAAAATAAATTTATTTTATTTCTATTTACGTAGGTAGACTTGAAAGCTAGATGCCTTAAATTTTATTTGGGACAACTTTTGATCACTATTTTTCATTTTTTGTTGCTCACAATAAATTTTTGTATTAAAAAAATAATATAAAAAGCAGTAAGAAGGCTATATCACAAATGAGATATTTGTGGATAGTTTTAGGCCTTCAATCCTACAATTAGTAGAGAGTGATGAGTAATAAAATAATGAAGTGGAGTTGAAAAAAGATTCAAATTTTAGGCTTCATTTGGGACGGTTTTATTATTGTTTCTTAAAGTAGTTTTTTAATATAAAAATTAAAATTTTTTTACTAAAAAGTTTCTTTAATATGCATTAAGAAAGGCGTCCCAACTAAAGCCTTAGTCTAATTCTTTCTCCCTTCATGAACTCGTGAGATAAGTTGTTTAATATTAAGAGAATTTTAAAATATATTAAATTTAATAATTTAAATATAAAATATTAAATTTTAGATATTTTTATTAACTTTCTTCTAATCCTTTTTTTTTAATTATTCAAATGCCACCAAACATTATTTTAATTGGGTACAAATTTCGAGGCATGTTCAAATTGAAAACTATTGAAGATAAATTTTGGACCACCGAAACTTCAATTTTAGCAAACTTGTATTCAAACTAAACGTCTTAATGATACGAACCCAAAGACTCTAAAATCGGTCCAAGCCGAGCTCAAATGAGCCCAACTCAATGGCTTGAAGCATATTTGAAAGCTTCAAAATATTAATTGGGTGACCAAATCAAATTCAAATATAACATGCTTATAATCAAATCTAGTGACTAGACGAGACGAATCCAACCATCCCAATATCACTTGATTATGACACCATTCAGGTAGATAAAAGTTGAACAAATGCTCCTTGATCGGGGGAATCAATATGAGTCATCCGCAAATTTTTTTTGAATCTTCTCCATATTTATGGAACATGAGATTCTAAAAAAAAAGCTATAAATAGACTCGAACTTTAATTTCTACATGTGTGGATTTTTTAGGAGGGGGTTAGGATATTGGGCTAAAGATTCAGAGAGCTTTGAGACTTGTAGAATTATGGAGTTCCTCTCAAGCACCACCACTAAAATCCCACCTCCAAGTCGTCATCGCCAGACTTTCAACGGACGACCACCATTCGATTTTGAACTGGCCACCTCGGTCGCCAAACCTCGGTCGCCTGTTGATCACAATTTTTTGACCTCAGTTGCTAGTTAGCTATAGTCCTTGGACCACAGTTGCCTAACTATGATCCTCAAATCATTGTAACCAAACTACACTCCACCCGACCTCCATCACCCGATTACAATCCCTCCAATTTCCGTTGCCTGCAAACTACAGTTCACTGACAACCATTGCCCGACTACGATCCATTTTACATTCTATAAAAAATTGTAATGCTCATTTCAAAGTAAATTAATATATTTTAATATTCAAATGACCAAAAATGTTTTCTTACATGATTTAAAAAAAAAAAAGATCAAGTGAGAAAGCAAAGTAAATTTATGCAATAATTAATGATACATAGAAATTTATGGAAGCTTATAGTTTTAAGGACCATTTGATTGGCATCCGATGAACATCATGGTGTTCTTGTAGAAATGATGCCTTATAATTTCATTAACAAAAGAAAAAAAATATATTTTTTTTTTAAATTAAGTCAATTAAAATAAATTCATATACACATTATATATACAAGCTTCAAATCAAGAACTACTTAATTAGCAGCCAAAACTTCCAACTAACAGATCAAAATAAGATAAAAGTAAGATAATACTGAGTAAAAATCAACAATTGAAAATTGTCAATACTGTGCAACTTATCTTAATTTATTAGTTGAGAGTTTAGACTAAGAGATCCTAAATTTGAAACTTATATCTATAATGTGTGTGAGTTTGAATTTAATTTGCTCAAAAATCCTAAAAAAGTGCCAATGCTTGCTATAGGAAGGAGAGAATGGCCTATTAAAACATTCCCACTGCTGGCGCTCATTATTTCCATATTGTACCTTTTAATCTCTCACACTATTCTAGGTAGCTATCCACAATGTCACACCATTCGTACTGCTCAGATGGGCCTTTCTTGGCCTTGGCATAGCTTGTTCCTATCCACAACTGTGCATGGACCAATAGCTTATGTACCATCTACCTTGAGATGCACTCCTCTTGTTTATGTGAAATTATTACGTGAGGTCATCAATTATGATGTGTCAAGTTATCAATATGTTGTGTATTATTATTGTGTACCAGAATATATCGGGTGACGTAGTGCATCCTAATTGGCCTCCAAACAATCCAACACGTAATAATCTCTCCTTGCTTCTTGGCCTTGATCTCCCATCATAGTGTACCAATCTTTGTCTGTAACGTACCATCCTAACTAGATTAAGGCTACGTTTGGGACGGAATTTTTAATGCTTCTTGAAGCAGCTTTTTAGAATAAAAATTAAATTTTTTGTACTAAAAAGCTGCTTCAAGAAGCAGTAAAAAAGCTGTCTCAAACAAAGCCTAAGATATCGTTAGCAAAAGAATTTTCTCACAATCAAATGCAAATTGCCTCTTGAAAATTTTCTAGCCATCTCATTGGCCTATTTTTTTAAAGATTTTAATAAAAAAAAATTTAATAAAATTTAATTTTAATATTTTTTTATTTTTTGTTAATGATTTTAAATTTGGTATTAAATTTTTTATGAACATTATTAAAACAATCTAACATTTTAAAAAACTATAGGTGTTTTAATGAATAAAATTTCAATAATTTTTTTTCATAATTTTTGTGGTCTGTCTTTCTGTCAGATGAAAAGAATTATTTGCTAATCTCTAATATAAAATTTGTTTTAAGATTATTAAAAAAAGGCCACTAAAACTAAAAAAATATAAGCCTGACACCAATTTAAGAAGAAGCTATCATAATTAACTTTAAAGAATATATATATATATATATATATATATATATATATATATATATATATATATATATATATATATATATATATATATATATATATATATATATATATATATATGATTTGTCCCCGCTTAAGATAAGATGCCTCAAAGTCATATTTTTAAAAATTCTCACAATTAAAAAAATAGTTTTTTTTAATTTTTTTATAAAATATTAAATAATTTTTGTAATTTAACAAATTAATTTAAATTGAAATTGTTTATTTTTTAATAAAGAAATTATAATTAAACATTTCATATGGCTCCATTAACAATTAAAAAATACTTAAATTAAGAAAATTATAAAAAATATTTTATTAGCTATTTGCTCATTTAGGAAGGGACTGGCATTTAAGGTAAATAAAAAATTCATTAAAAAATATTATGTATTAAAATTAATTAATTTTTTAATATCTTTAACATATAATTATTAAAAATATTTAAATAAATGCTATTTAAGTCTGAAATCATTAATAATAAATAACAAATATTAAATTAAATGCTATTTATTTTTAGAATTATTTTAAAAATAGGTCGACGGAATGATATTTTTTTTAAAGGCTATTTGTCATTTAAGCAAGGTTTCAAAAACCGGACCGGATCGGCCAGTTCAACCGTGAACCGTCAGTTGTCCGATCCAGTCAAGTTCAAAAACCAGTTTCGCAGAGAACCAGTCTGAACCGGACTGAACTGGCGGTTCAACAAGTGAACTGGCGAACCAGTCCGGGTTCGAAAGAACCGGGCGGTTTCAAAAAACTTTTTTAATGATAAATAAAATATAAATAATATATTTTACTTAATTATATTTTTAAAAATAATTTTTTTATTAAATAATGAGATTTTTGATAACATTATATATGGTTGTCATCTCATGAAACAAGTTTTGTTAGAAAAGAGGGAACTATATATAGAGCCAAAAGCCAACTATCTCTTACTCCTTCATGATATGGGACTAAAAAAGAGTAAATGAATTATGTGAGCTTAAATGTGAGCTTGGGCTTTATTTGGCCATTAAATTGAGTTTGTTGGGCCACAAATTTGGGCTGGTTGGGCCACGAATTTGGATTAGTTGGGTGCAAAATTTTTTAAATTTTGTATTATAAATTTGTTATGATGTATATTTATAAATTAATAATATAAATTTATATATTATATTAAATATTATTATTATTACACATTTTTAAATTTAATATTATAAATTTATATATTATATTAAAAATTTTAATTTGTTATAATATATATTATAAGAATCTCATTTATTATAATTATAATAAAATATAAAAATTAATTATAGTTAAATTATTAGATATTCATAAATATAATATAATTAACTAAATATTTTATAAATTATAATTATATTATAATATATTCATCATTTCAATTTAATTTAATTATATTGAGAGATAATCTATTAAAATTATATAATTTAAATTCTTATAATTATATTATTTGATGTTAAATTCACGTAATTATTCTATTAATGTTATAAATTTTTAATAACATTAGTATTTATTACATCATCCGGTTCGACCCCGGTTCGACCGGTCGAACCTTGAATCTCTCCTTCTTCCGGTTCGTTGTCCGGTCCGATTTTCACAACCTTGCATTTAAGAGGCAACTCGCATTTGATTTTGAAAAAAAATTCATGTCAACGTAAGTTTCCCATTTAACAAATAAACTTGTATGCGGTGTCAGACACCAATCATATTTTAAGGTTTCGTTTGGGATGACTTTTTTATTGTTTCTTGAAGCAGCTTTTTAGTACAAAATTTTAATTTTTATACTAAAAACTTGTTTTAAGAAGCAGTAATAAAGCTGTCCCAAACGAAGCCTAAATATGCGACTAGATGTATATATATATATATATATATATATTCTAACCTTTTTTATAATTAATTTACTTATTAACCTTTTTTATAATTAATATGATATACTTATAGTTGTTCGTTGTAATGGGAGAGGTCATGGTGGGGAGAAATTATTACATGCGGAGTCCGGATGTAGTTTTATAGGACTCCAATTAAATCATGACACATGGATATTCAATATAGATTTTGTATTTTATTTTCCTATTGTTGGCCCAATCGACGCAGCCCAGAGGTTTCCTATTCAAATTTACGGTTTAGGGTTGGCGCTCCTTTTTTAAATGAAAATACCTGCGAAAACTCTTAAATATTTAGGATTTTAGCTCAATAAACTTTTGATACTTGCTGAAAAAAATAAATAAATTATGGCGTAAACTATAAGGCCCATTCCCGCCTCAATGTCGCACATAATAATTTCTTAAATACCACACAAGTCAACCATATGGCCCATTCCTACGTAGAAAATTATAACAGGAAGAAAATAAAAAGGAATTGAAGAAATGCTATAAGCTTTTAATAATTAATATTTCTATCCATCTACCTTCTCATCTCTTCTCCTTTCCCTTACAGATTTATGTTCACTACTACAAAAGCCTACTGTGTTGTAAAAGTGCTAACAAAATGGAAGTAATGAAAAAGGATAGCGTAGAAGCAAAGTAGTGGAGATAAAATAGAGATACTTGTGGAGATAAAATATTTCTATAGTATGTGGGGCGAATAATAAGTATATATGTCGGAGAGAATAAAAGTGGCAAAGATTTGAATCTGTAGAGGTAAGTCAATAATGTATGCATTATCATTAATTCGTTAAAAGATCAAAATAAACCAAACTTGAAGGGACTCAATATAGAATAAGTCCTAGGAATGAAACACTCTTCGCACAATAGAACCATGACAAGTTCACCTGTTTAAGAATTTTTTGGCGACTGTAAGATTCAGCGGTTGTTCTATAATTGACATTTGAAATAGCTACTTTATTGCGGACTTCCTCAATTAGAGACCGATTCATTTCAGCCATATTGTTAGCATGCTTTTTTTTTTGCATTTAGGAAGGATGACAAGATTAGCAAGATAATTAAACATTTTAGTGCAAACAATGCTAAAAGGGCGCAAGTCGGTGGAACAATTAGGTCATGGAATTGTATGAAAACCCTACCTAGTTAAGTATGTTGTCCCATTGCTTTGTGTGATTTTGCACTAGACAACAAAGCATATTGCCAACAGTGTAAAAACAAGTTGCAGCGGAAATCAACTAATTATCAAACTCAAAATTTTAGTATTAAAATTTTACTTAACTCAATTTTTGTAGCAATAAAAGTATTAAAAATCATATTTAAGATATAAATTTTTTTATTAGTTTTGAAAAAAAATTGCATTTAACCATAGTAGATCAAAATAATAAATTAAAAGTGTAAGAAGTAAAAAGAAAAATAAAAATAAATCAAGATTTTTATAGTGGTTCAATCAACCTAACCTATATCAACTCCCTGGTAACATCACTAATCACTAATTATGCTCCCAACAAGGTAGAGAACCTTTACTCTTTCACAAGGACATGAGAACAACCTTACACCCTTCTCTTCTTGAGAAGACACCCGCCTTCTATACCCAGCACCATAAACATGACTTACAACTAGCTTCCCAACTAACACAGGAATCTTCTTCTAAGACTTCTCTGATCTCTTACAATCAAGATCCCTTACTCTATTAAAATCGAGGAAATAAGGATATATAGTAGGAAGAACGACCTTTGTGGAATCTAATCTCTTGAACACCTTTTCAAGAGATCCCTCACAATCTCTCTTACATCTCTCTCTCACCTTCTCTCCCTCACACAATGGAGTAAGTCTCTCCAAAGGCTCTCTCTCAACTCTCATGATCACCCCCAGGAAAGCTTAAGACATTCTCCAAACTTGTGGTAAAATAACATAGAAGGGTATTTATATTAATATCTAAATCAAACCCTAAAAATCCTAATATGATTAATTTGACGAGAAAATCGTACAATATGATATAAACAACCTTGCCAACTTATGAAACCAAATTATCCTATCCAAATGAAGTTTGTTTGAACAAGCTCTTTGTTTTCTCAGACTGGATGATGTGTATCATACATTATGATCTTTACAAACATGGTGATTCAAAGCATTGGATTGGCTTGTCTAAACATATTTTGGCTAGACATACCCTCTTTTGGTTGGACTATACGATTCTGATCATATAGTATAAAATCAAATTTGATTCATCTCTTTGATTTTAAGCTCCAAAATAGGTAATTCATAATACACGTGTTTAAGTTTTGTACTATACAAATCATTCATTCAGTACAAATAATTCAAAATTTTAATTTACTTATTTTTAAAATTTAGGATTTCAATTATTTGAATTTGAATAGATGGTTGTCTAGTACAATCTGCATAGTACTATATGATTAGTTATAAAAATTTCTAATTCTAATTTTAAGTTAATTAATTCCACTTATTTTTTAGAATTTATAAAATTGTCATTTAGACACTATAGTACAAAGTAAATCGTATTGTATGATCAAGTTAGAAAATCAAATGCTTTAATTGATTTTTTTTTAAGGGATGTTATATCCCTTGTGTGTGTATGGTTGTTCAAACCACTTCATACCTAACATACAAAAGACTCAAAAATATACAATTATAAATTTACATACACTTTATTTATTGATCTTCCAAGTGCTTGTGGATTTTTTCTTCTCTTTGAACTCTTTTAGCTTCAACAATTCATTTATTATGAATTCATCACCTGCGTACTTCCTGCAATGTTAGATTAAAAATAAAATTCTTGAACAAATAATTTGATTAGTAGTTAGTATAACCAGTAATATTTGTATTCATCAAAATCATGGTATATACTAGGTTCATGGGGTTCAACAAAAAGCTTTTTGGCAACCACAAAGTGAGCCATTTTGGAAAATCTATCCTCTACTTATAGAATCACCACCCTCTTTATTCTTGGTAAACACATAACAAAATCAATACATAAATCCTCTCAAATTGAATATAAATAGATAATAGAGTATAAAAAATTGTGTTTTAATTGGTTCTATTAAATTGTTGACATATAGAGAAATGTTCGTTGAAATGTAAAATGTCTTGCTGTAAATGGGGAAAAAAAAGTCATGGAGTTTTAATAGAGTTTTCTCCCTTCCTAAATGGGTAGCTAGACTGCCACGATGTATTTCATTCAATAATTGATGATGTCGAGAGGCTTGTGGTATACAAAGTGCATTACCTTTGAACAAAAAACCATGCCTGACAATGAAATTAGGACTTGATATGGCTGCCAAGTAGTTTTGCCAAATTTTTGTGAAGTATTTGTCCAATGGGTACATATCTTTTAAACATTCAAGACTTGTTAATTCAGTTTCAAACTGTATGAGCATAGCATATTTTTGGGTAAGGGCATCAACAACTCGATTTTGCATACCAATTTTATGTTGAAGAATAAATGTGAACTTTTGTTGAAATAATATCCATCAAGCATGCATTTTATTTAGATTTTTTTTTTCCATTTTTAAACTACAAAGCCTTTTGATAACTATATAAAAAATCTTAATGGAGAAAAAAAGTTCATAATGTTTCAAGGCTCTTATGACAACATATAATTCCTGCTCATAATATACCCACCTTTGTCAAGTAGTACTTAATTTCTTGTTGAACTATTCTACTAGATGATCTTGCTATGACAAAAATGTTGGAACTCGTTCAATATGAATTAGGATGTTAAGCCTAATTAATATTGAACGAGTTCCAACAAGTGGTATCAGAGCACCTTCCGTCCTTTCACACTCTCCTAGTGTGGGCAGAGAACCCTCCGGCTGTTCACACTCTCCAAGTGTAGGCAGCGAACCCTTCGGCTGTTCACACTCTCCAAGTGTAGGCAGCGAACCCTTTGGCTGTTCACACTCTTCAAGTGTCGGCAGCGAACCGGATCTCCTTGATAGATCTTCTCACAAGAAATCTAAAAGGAAGAAAGAAAAGAGTGAAGTAATCTCAATTCACAAGTAGAGATTCTTACCTTTAAACACCAAGTGAAGCCTACACGCTCCAGTGGTAGGAATCCTCCTTTGAATGCTCTCTCTCACTCTCTCCTTGACTTTTCTCTCAATAGGCATGAAGATCAAATGACAAAAAGATTGGGTGGCAGTCTAATTTGGACTATTTATACAAAAGATAAGAAAAACCGCCCAAAAACGGCAAGTTTTCAATTTTGTACGCAGTGTATCGTCCTGGACGATATTACTTAAAAGCCTTGAAACGAACCTCTTTGTATATGTGTACGAAATGTTTTCATACAAGCTGATCGTCCTGTACGAACCAAGTTCGTCCAGTATGAACGGTTATAACAAGGTCGGTTCCAAAAATGAATATAGAAAAACCGTCCTAAGTCGGTTGTATCGTCTGGACGAAAATTTGTTCGTCCGGACGAAAATCTTACAGAGACCAAATCGTCCTGGAAGATATTTAATTTCGTCTGGATGAAATTCTTACAGAGAGTAAATCGTTCCTTATGATAATTATTTTCATCTAGACGAAATTCTTACAGAGAGCAAATCGTCCCGTACGATATTTAATTTCGTCCCGGACGAATAAGACTTAGAAAAATTTTTCTAGCCAGTTCTTATTCGTTCCATGTGATCTTAATAGGAGATAACTGTCTGATCGTCCCGTACGAACTGATATCGTCCCGTACGATCAGTATAAATTTTATATGATCTCCTTATGTGTGTGTGTGTGTTTTTATTCACTCAATTACAATCACTCCCTCTCAATTAAAAAGATAATTTTAAGCTTCAAAAACTAAAGGTATTTCTTGCTGAATTTGATTTGAAGACTTTGTGTTTGAGAGTATGATTCACCTGAAATGTTAGTACACACAAGAGCAAATACAAATCTTCTAAAATTATTAGGAGATAACTACACATTTGAACAATAATGTTTGAAATCATCAAAACTATATAAGTTGCAAAAATGTAAAACATGCAAATAGCTACTATCTTAACAATCTCCCCTTTTTTGATGATGGCAAAATAATTATTGTTTGTATGATTTCAATTTACAAAATCTCCTAAACTCCCCCTGAAATGATGAATACATGAAAATAAGGAGGCGTTTTGAACTAAAGAACACAATTTTTGTTTTTCAAAATTTTTAACAAAAACAAAAAAAAATACAAGACAATACTAATAACACAAGCCAAATGACACAAAACCAAAATACAATACAAAATCAAAATACAAACATACAAACACAATAATTTCTCCCCCTTTTTGACAACAACAAAAATGAAGAAGAAATAGACAAGAAATATAAGTAATTATATGAAATCCATTTGAAAATTTAATCTAAAGAGTGATTGACATATGGTATGCAATCTAAAACTAATAACATTAGGTAAATCATAGAAATTCATAGAATTTAAGAAGTGATATAACATTGTAAGTAAGAAGAATTTATCAAAGACATGATTCAATTTAGACATTTGAGATAAAGAAGATCATTACATGAGAGATGAATAAAAATTATATATTTCAAAGTTCAATAGAAATATTAATGAACATAAGATCAATTTGAATTAAGAGATTGAAAGAATCTAGGAAGAAGAGAATTACCACATGTGGCGCTTTACGCATCTTTTTCAATTATTTGGCACATTTTTGTGCATCTTTTTACATTGGGCTTATTTTGTGCATCTTTTTCACATTTGCGAACCTTTGCGCATTCTTTTTTATTTTTGTACTTTTTGTACAATTTTCAAGAGTAATTGATACCAATTTTTCCAAGATCAATAATCTAAAATTTCAAATTTTTGTAAGTGCATAAATATCACTTGAACAAAGAAATACAAAATAAGAAAACATCTTAATTGCAATAATAATATTAAATTTAATGTAGTCTAAATGAATAGACATGAAATTAAAAATTCTAATTATAACAAGTTATAAATAAATTTTTAAATTTAGAAAGTCTAGATTATCTAATGAAATTAATCTCAAATTACAATCTAATTTAAGCACAATTAAGATTAAAAAGACAAATGAAATTCATAAAAATTAAACACATTTCAACACCAATTCAAGTCTAAAGCAAACACACAAATATTGATATTACAATATCAATTCATAATATCAATACTAAAACAAAAGGAAAAAAATACACTGAACTTTTAAGCAAACACAACTAAAGCAAATACTGATACAAGAAACATCTAGAAAATTAAAACCCAAATTTCTATTCTTCTGGAGGAGGAGGAGGAACACCACCAAATAAGTTGAAGTAGGTACTCATCAACATAACATTGGTATTAATTTCATGAACTTCATTTCTTATATTACCAATGTCCTGTTGCTGCTGCTGAAGTTGAGCATCAATTTGATCAAATCGTTGATCAAAATGAGTCTCAAGTTTATCAAATTTCTCAATCAAATTCTGATAATTTCGTTGAGGTGTAGATGTTTGCGCTCCTTCTTCTTCTTCTTCAGAAGCACTGACATGTGCTTTCTCTTTTTCGTCCTTGAAGATCGCTCTAAAAGAAGCATCATTGTAGTAGACCGGCTCTTCATATTCTTCATCAGGATGCACTAGATTGTATTTCTTTTCCAAAATAAAGGTAACTAAGTGACCTAATGAAATATTCTTTTTTCTTTTCTGATCAGTATGCCCAATTTCGGAAAGCCCATAAAGATAGTCTAAGATAAGTTGGGCTTCATCAATAGGACTCTTTCTCATAATCAAAAATGTCACAATAGAAAGAAGTGGAGTAATGTTGATTCTATCACCAGCTTTTGGAATAATAGAAGATCTAAGAATGTGCTGGATGATTCGAGCATTTTTTTTCATTCCAGAAACTCTAGCAATATGATAATCTAGGCTATTTCCTCTAATCACCCAATTGAAATCACGCAGATTGACATTTTACACACATCGTCCCGTACAAAAATTTTTCATCCCGGACGATTACCACAAATTTTTGGATTTTTGAATTTTTATTAAAGAAAACCAAACTAAACACACAAAACACAATAGACAATGACAAATGCACAGACTCTAAATAAAAACACTCAAAAAAACAAGCAAAAAATCAAAAAAACAAAATCATAAAAACGTAAACTACGAAAATAGAAATATCAATGTTGCAAAAATATTTTTATTTAAGCATTCAAATCAATTACACCAAGCCTTGTTCTTAATGTACTGAAGGTATCAAAGGCTAAAGGTTTTGTAAAAATGTCTGCAAGTTGATTTTCAGTAGAAACATGTATAAGTTCAATTTGTCCCTTGGATACATGATCCCTTATGAAATGATGCCTTATGTCAATGTGTTTGGTTCTAGAATGTTGAATAGGATTTTTGGAAATGCAAATAGCACTAGTATTATCACAATAAATTGGAATAGTGCCTATAGTTAGTCCTAAATCAATCAACTATTATTTTAACCAAAGTACTTGTGCCGCACAACTTCTTAATGCAATGTATTCTGCTTCTGCAATAGATAGGGCCACTAAATTTTATTTTCTACTAGACCATGAAACTAATGAATTTCCAATGAATTGACATATTCCAGAAGTACTTTTTCTATCCACTCTACAGCCTGCAAAGTCAGAATCTGAATAACCAATAATTTCAAATGAAGAGCTAAACTTAGGATACCAAATTCCTAAGTTCTGAGTTCCTAGTAAATATCTTAATATCCTTTTCACTGCTGTCAAATGTGATTCTTTTGGATCTGATTGAAATCTAGCACATAAGCAAATACTGAACATAATATCTGATCGGCTAGCAGTCAAGTAAATTAAAGATCCAATAATCGTTCTAAATTTCTTTTGATCAACAGATTTTTCCTTAAGGTCCTTATCCAACTGAACTTAGAAACTCATTGGTGTACTAACAGGTTTAGCATTATCCATTTCATATTTTTTGAGGATGTCCTTAACATATTTAGTTTGACTAAGAAATGTACCTTCCTCAAGTTGCTTAATGCTAAAACCTAGAAAGTAATTTAAATCTCCCATTAGACTCATTTCAAATTCACTATTTATTATTTTAGAAAAATCATCACAAAGATTTTTATTTAAAGATCCAAAAATGATATCATCCACATAAATTTGAACAATGAGTATATCCTTTCCAAATTTCTTTAAAAAGAGAGTTGTATCCACACTTCCTTTTTCAAAAGATTTTTCAAGTAGGAAGGTGTTCAACCTCTCATACCAAGCCCTAGGTGCCTGTTTCAATCCATATAATGCCTTTTTTAACTTGAAAACATGATTTGGATTTTTAGAATTTTTAAAACCTGGAGGTTGTTCTACAAAAAAATCTTCTTCAATTCCCCATTTAAAAAGGCACTTTTGACATCCATTTGAAACAATTTAAATCCTTTAAAACAGGCAAAGGCAAGTAAAACCCTAATTGCTTCAAGTCTAGCTACAGGGGCAAAAGTCTCCACAAAATTAATTCCTTCAATTTGATTATACCCCTTAGCAACTAATCTAGCCTTATTTCTAATGACTACTCCTGAGTCATTCATTTTTTTTTGAACACCCACTTGGTTCCAACAACACTTTGATCTTTTGGCCTTGAAGTTAATTCCCAAACTTTATTTCTTACAAATTGATTCAACTCTTCTTGCATGGCCAATATCCAAAATTCATCAAAAAGTACTTGATCAACATTAGTGGTTCTATAGTTGAAATAAAGGCTGAATGATTGACTTCCTTGTTTAATCCACGTCTAGTTCTAACACCCTCACTAGGTTCACCTATAATCAATTCTCTTGGGTGGTTTTAGAAAATCTCAAATCTCTAGGCAAAGGGTTTTCTGTTTCCAAATTCTCTTCCACATTTTCTTCCAAATTTATTTTATCAATCTTTTGGGAGTTTTCCTCAATATCATCTTCAACAACATTTGGCTCTTCCAAATTTTCAGATTCATCAAATACAACATGTGTGGTTTTTTCAATCACTAAGATTCTTTTGTTGAATACCCTATAAGATTTTCCAATACTTGAATATCCAACAAAAATTCCTTCATCTGATTTTGAATCAAATTTTCCTAAGACAGATTTTTCATTATTATGAATAAACACCTTACAACCAAAAACATGCAAATGAGACAAAATTGATGTTCTGCCTTTTCGCAACTCATAGGATATTTTATTTAAATTCGATCTTACATTCACCCTATTCAGAACATAACATGCAGTGCTAACCGCCTCAGCCCAAAAATATCTAGGAAGTGAGTATTCTGCCAACATTGCTCGTGCGGCTTCTATTAATATTCTGTTTTTCCTTTCAACTACCCCATTTTGTTGAGGAGTTTTAGGTGCAGAAAAATTGTGATCAATCACTTTTCTTTACAAAAAATTTTTAAATCTTTCATTTTCAAATTCTCCTCCATGATCACTTTGTATAGAAATTATTTCACACCCTAATTTCCTTTGAATTCAAGTTAAAAAATTTCTAAATTCTTCAAATGATTCACTCTTATGAAATAGAAATCTAACCCAAGTGAATTTTGAGAAATCATCCACTATAACAAATCCGTATACCTTCCCTCCTAGACTTACAGTTCCTACTGGTCCAAAAAGATCTATGTGAAGAATTTCCAATGGTTAACTAGTCCTAAGATCCTTATTGGACTTAAAAGAGGACTTCACTTATTTTCCTAATTGACATGCATCACAAAGGTGGACCTTAGTAAAGTATAGTTTTGATATACCTCTCACTAAGTTCTTTTGGGTAATTCTCCTAAGGTTTTTCATACTAGAATGACAAAGTCTACTATGTCAAAGCCATGATTCATCAGAAACAGTTTTCAAACAAAAAGCAGTAGGAGATTGAATACAATTTAAATCTAGCATGTAAACATTCTTTACCCTTTTTCCATTTAAAACTTCTTTCCCATTTAGGCTTAATATGCAGCTAGTAGATAAAAATTTTATATTATAGCCCTTATCACATAGCTGACTTATACTTAACAAATTATGTTTTAAGCCTTCAACCAATAACACATTGTCTATGAAAAAGTTTTTTTAATTTCCAATCATACCTGATCCAACCACTTTCTTTGTGGTATTATCCCCAAGTGTAACCTTGCCTCCTTTCCTGGCTTCCAGCGTTATGAATTGAGCAGTATCTCAAGTCATATGCTTTGAACATCCGCTATCCAGGTACCATATGCTCCCACGAGATCTTATGTGAGAGCAACCCTGTAAAAATATCAAATGTTAGACCTGGGAACCCAAACAAGTTTGGGTTCACCATTTAGAAATTTATAATCAGATGCATGTATGATATGTCTAGGTTTATGCATTTTAGGTCTCCACACCAAATTAGATTTCATCTTCAAAGTACAGGTGTGAGCTATATGTCCCATAAATCCCTAATTATTATATTTAACATTAGGAAAAGTATTCCTAAGTTTTCTTCCATTTGTTTGTCTTCTAAGGGATTCCATATATTTAGGATAATATTTAGAATTTGTAAAATATTCAAGTTTGGGGGGTATCCTATTATCCTCAAGAGCTCTTACTGTCAATTTATAAAATAAATTCATATCTTCCAAGATTCGATTTGTATAATTGATTCGATATGTTTTGCTCTCAGATTCATCCTTAAATATTTTAAAATCTCTTTCAAGATCAGTATAGGATGATTTTAAATTCTCAAAATTCTTATTCAAGTCATCATATTCGTTAAGTAGTTTCATGTGGTTGTCATCTATTAAGGCATGATCTTTCCTAAGGATTTCATGTTCCTTCTTAAGCTCTTCCAATTCTATACTTACACTAGCATGCATCTTTTTCATTTTCCTATATGCATCATGCATGTGTTCAAAAACTTCAAATAATTCATCATAGGTTAAGTCACATATCTCTTCTTGATCTGATTGATCAACATTATCTGCCATCAAGCAAAGATTTATGACTTCTTCTTCTTTTTCAGTCTCAAATGAGTCTGAAGCTGAGTCCGCCCAGAAAGTTCTTTGAAACTTCTTCTTGCCCTTCTTTACAATTGGTTTCTCCTCTACCTTCTCCTTGCTAGGAGTGGCTTTGAGTTTTGGGCAATCAGTCTTGATATAACCTGGTTTCCTGCAATCATAATAAATCACTTCATTAGAAACCTTGCCATTTTTGTTAAACTTACCTCTATTCCATTGCTGGCGTCTCTTCTGCTTCCTCTTTAAAAAGCTTCTGAATTGTCTAGTCATTAATGCAATATCGTCTTCATCCTCAGGTTGTGAGTGTTCACTCTCTGACTCTTCCACTTTTAGTGCAATATTCTTCTCCTTTCGTGGTTCACCTGCATCAATCTTTCTTTGACTTACTCCTTGCTCATAAGCAATGAGTGAACCAAGAAGATTGTCAATAGAATAAATGTTTAGATCTTTAGACTCTGTAATTACAGTAATTTTAGCATCATAAGCAGTAGGTAAACAACGAAGAATCTTATTAACCATTTCAGCATTAGTTAATTCCCTACCAAGTGCATGCAAAGAAGTGACAATTTGTGTGAATCTTGTGTACATGTCAGAAATAGATTCATTAGGTTTCATGCGAAATAACTCATAGTCATGTAACAAGATATTGAGTCTTGATTGCTTAACATCATTAGTCCCTTCATAAGTTATACAAAGTCTATCTCATATGTCCTTTCCACTCTTGCAAGTGGAAACCCACATGTAGTCTTCAAATTTTAAAGCACAAAAGAAGCTATTTAGACATTTGGCGTTTAGTTGTGCTAAGTCACGTTCTTCTATAGTCTAATCTGCAAAAGGTATTTCTACCCTAACTCCATCAACTAATCTAGTTGATTTTGAATAACCTTCCTGGACTAGGATCCACATACGATAATCAAGTGACTGTAAGAAAGTAGACATGCGTGTTTTCCAAAAATCAAAAGAAATATTGTCAAAAAGTGGAGGTCTAGTAATAGAGTAACCCTCAGGGGTGTTTCGGTTTCTGAATTTAGCCATCTACGTTAATCAAAAAGTAGTTTAAACTTATGATTTTGAAACAAAGCTCTGATACCACTTGTTGAGTCTAGTGAATAGGTTGTTAAACCTAAGTTAATGTCCAAAGGCTACCAAGAGGGGGGATGAATTGGTAGTTTTAAAAACTTAACCCTCTTTGAAAAAGTGTTGAACCGAAATAAAATTTTTTTATTAAATTTTATAGAAAAATTTTTTCAACCACAGAGTTTTTAATCAAAAGTAAAATGCGGAAAATAAAAAGCAGTAAAGTAAATGACACAAGTTTATAGTGATTCGGTCTAAACCAGACCTACATCCACTCCCTAGAGGCACCCTCTGAGTATTGCGCTAATACCAATAGTGACTCTCCTTTTGCACCCACAGCAAGGCGGAGAAGCCTTTATAAATACTCTTTTCACCACTACCCGGTGCGGCAGAGAACTTTCGTCCTTTTACACAATCCCTAGTGTTGGCAGAGAACCTTTCGTCCTTTCACACTCTCCTAGTGTGGGCAGAGAACCCTTCGTCCTTTCACACTCTCTTAGTGTGGGCAGAGAACCCTTCATCCTTTCACACTCTCTTAGTGTCGGCAGAGAATCGGATCTCCTTGACAGATCTTCTCACAAGAAATCTAGAAGGAAGAAAGAAAAGAGTGAAGTAATCCCAATTCACAAGTAGAGATTCTTACCTTTAAATACCAAGTGAAGCCTTCACGCTCCAGTGATAGGAATCCTCCTTTGAATGCTCTCACACACTCTCTCCTTGACTTTTCTCTCAATAGGCACGAAGATCAAATGACAAAAAGATTGGGTGGCAGTCTAATTTGGACTATTTATACAAAAGACAAGAAAAATCGCCCAAAAACTGTAAGTTTTCAATTCTGTACGTAGTGGATCATCCCGTACGATCGCGGATCGTCCTGGACGATATTACTTAAAAGCCTTGAAACGAACCTCTTTGTATATGTGTACGAAATGTTTTCGTACAAGATGATCGTCCCGTACGAACCAAGTTCGTCCGGTACGAACGGTTATAACAAGGTCGGTTCCAAAAATGAATATAGAAAAACTATCCTAAGTCGGTTGTATCGTCTGGACGAAAATTTGTTCGTCCGGACGAAAATCTTACAGAGATCAAATTGTCCTGGACGATATTTAATTTCGTCTGGACGAAATTCTTATAGAGAGCAAATCGTTTCTGACGATAATTATTTTCGTCTGGACGAAATTCTTACAGAGAGCAAATCGTCCTGGACGATATTTAATTTCGTACCGGACGAATAGGACTTAGAAAAATTTTCCTAGCTAGTTCCTATTCGTTCCATGTGATGTTAATAGGAGATAACTGTCTGATCGTCCCGTACGAATTGATATCTTCCCGTACGATCAGTATAAATTTTATATGATCTCCTTATGTGTGTGTGTGTATATATTTTTATTCACTCAATTACAATCACTCCCTCTCAATTAAAAAGATAATTTTAAGCTTCAAAAATTAAAGGTATTTCTTGCTGAATTTGATTTGAAGACTTTGTGTTTGAGAGTATGATTCACCTAAAATATTAGTACACACAAGAGTAAATACAAATCTTCTAAAATTGTTAGGAGATAACTACACATTTAAACAATAATGTTTGGAATCATCAAAACTATATAAGTTGTAAAAATGTAAAACATGCAAATAGCAACTATCTTAACATATAACAACGTCTATAATATAGGAGATTTTGTTTTTGTTAAAAATTTTGAAAAACAAAAATTGTATTTTTTTAGTTCAAAATGCCTCCTTATTTTCATGTATTCGTCATTTAGGGGGAGTTTAGGAGATTTTGTAAATTGAAATCATACAAACAATAATTATTTTGTCATCATCAAAAAGGGGGAGATTATTAAGATAGTTGCTATTTGCATGTTTTACATTTTTGCAACTTGTATAGTTTTGATGATTACATTATTGTTCAAATATGTAGTTATCTCCTAACAATTTTAAAAGATTTGTATTTGCTCTTGTGTGTACTAACATTTCAGGTGAATCATACTCTCAAACATAAAGTCTTCAAATCAAATTCAGCAAGAAATACCTTTAGTTTTTGAAGCTTAAAATTATCTTTTTAATTGAGTGGGAGTGATTGTAATTGAGTGAATAAAAACATACACACACATAAGGAGATCATATAAAATTTATACTGATCGTACGGGACGATATCAGTTCATACGGGATGATCAGACAGTTATCTCCTATTAAGATCACATGGAACAAATAGGTACTGGCTAGAAAATTTTTCTAAGTCCTATGTTGAGTCTAGTAATTAGGTTGTTAAGCCTAAGTGAATGTCCCACGGCTACCAAGAGGGGGGTGAATTGGTAGTTTTAAAAAACAAATTTAAAATTTAAGACCCCTTTTTAAATATTATTGAACCGAAATAAAATCTCTTTTAAATTTTGTAGAAAAAGGTTTTTCAACCAAAGAGTTTTTAAAGCTGAAATAGAAAGTGCGGAAACGTAAAAACAGTAAAGTCAATGACACCAGATTTATAGTGGTTCGGTCTATAACCAGACCTACATCCACTCTCCAGAGGCACCCTCTGAGTATTGCACTAATACCAATAGTGACTCTCCTTTTGCACCCACAGCAAGGCGGAGAAGCCTTTACAACACACTCTTTTCACCACTCCCCGGTGCGGCAGAGAACCGTCCGTCCTTTTACACAATACCCAGTGTTGGCAGAGAACCGTTTGTCCTTTCACACTCTCCTAGTGTCGGCAGAGAACCCTTCGTCCTTTCACACTCTCCTAGTGTGGGCAGAGAACCCTTCGTCCTTTCACACTCTCCTAGTGTGGGCAGAGAACCCTTCGTCCTTTCACACTCTCCTAGTGTCGGCAGAGAACCGGATCTCCTTGACAGATCTTCTCACAAGAATCTAGAAGGAAGAAAGAAAAGAGTGAAGTAATCTCAATTCACAAGTAGAGACTCTTACCTTTGAAATCCAAGTGAAGCCTCCTCGCTTCAATGGTAGGAATCCTCCCTTGAATGCTCTCTTCATTTCTCTCCTTGGCTATTCTCTCAATAGGCATGAAGATCAAATGACAAAAAGATTGGGTGGCAGTCTAATTTGAACTATTTATACAAAAAACAAGAAAAACCGCCCAAAAATTGCAAGTATTCAATTCTGTACGTAGTGGATCGTCCTGTACGATCGTGGATCGTCCTAGACGATTTTACTTAAACGATCTGAAACGACCCTATTTGAATATGTGTACGAAATGTCTTCGTACAGCTGATCGTCCTGTACGAACTAGGTTCGTCCAGTATGAACGGTTATTACAAGGTCGATTCTAGAAACTGCTGAAAACTGTCCTAAGTCGGTTAATCGTTTGGACGAAAATAGATTCGTCTGGACGAAATATTTACAGAGGACTGATCGTCCTGTACGATAAATTATTTCGTCTGGACGAAAAATTTCCCGAGGACTGATCGTCCTGTACGATAATTTATTTCCGTCTGGACGAAAATTTTCTAGAGACCCAATCGTCCTGGACGATAATTAATTTCGTCTGGACGAAAATTTTCCAGAGAGCCAATCGTACTGGATGATAATTTTATTTCGTCCTGGACAAATAGGACTTAGAAAAAATTTCAAGCAAGTTCCAATTCGTTCCAAATGCTCTATAGGAGATAACTGTCTGATCGTCCAGTACGAACTGAAGATCGTCCTGTACGATCAGTATAAATTCTACATGATCTCCTTATGTGTGAATGTTTTTATTTTCTCAATATACAATCACTCCCTTTCAATTTGATTTTTAAGAAAAGTGCAAGCTTCAAATTTTACAAAGTATCTCATGCTGAATTTAATTTGAAGTCTTCGTAGTCCGGAGTTCGTTTTCCTGAAATGTCAGTACACACAAGAGCAAATACAATTCTTCCAAAATTGTTAGAAGATAACTACACATTTGAACAATAATGTTTGAAATCATCAAAACTTTATAAGTTGCAAAAATGAAAAGCATGCAAATAGCAACTATCTTAACAATCTCCCCCTTTTTGATGATGGCAAAATAATTATTGTTTGTATGATTTCAATTTAAACAAATCTTTCTATCTCCTAAACTCCCCCTGAATTGATGAATACATGAAAATAAGGAGGCAATTTGAAGCATAAAAAAAATTATTTTTCAAAAAAAATAAACTAAAATAAACTAGAAACTCAAACATACAAACATATGAACAAACAAAGCATACAAACACAATGATTTCTCCCCCTTTTTTACAACAACAAAAAGTGAAGAAGAAATAGACAAGAAATGTAAGTAATTGTATGAAATTCATTTGAACATTTAATCTAAATGGTGATTGATACAAGGTAAGCAATTTTAAACTAAAAACATTAGGTCAATCATAGAAATTCATAAAATTTAAAAAGTGATATAACATTGTAAGTAAGAAGAATTTAGCAAAGACATGATTCAATTTAGACATTCCAATATAGAAAATCATTACTAGAGAGATGAAGAAAAATTCGATATTTCAAAGTTCAAAAGAATATAAATGAACATAAGATCAATTTGAATTAAGATATTGAAAGAATTTGGAAAGAAGAGAATTACCACAAGTGGCGCTTTGCGCATCTTTTTCATATAGGTGGCACATTTTTGTACATCTTTTTCATATAGGTGGCACATTTTTGTGCATCTTTCTTTATTGGGCTTATTTTGTGCCTCTTTTTCACATTTGCAACTTTGTTGCGCATTCCTTTTGATTTTGTACATTTGTATAATTTTCAAGAGTAATTGAATTCTTTCCAAAGACAATAATCTAGAATCTCAAATTTTTCTAAGTGCATAAATATTAATTGAGCTAAGAAATACAAAACAAGACAACATCTAAATTACAATAATAATATTAACTTTTATGTAGTCTAAATGAATAGACATGAATTTAAAAGTTCTAATTACAACAAGTTATAAACAACTTTTAAATTTAGAAAGACTAGATTTTCTAATGTAGATAATAACAAATTACAATCTAATTTAAGCACTATGAAGATTAAATAATACTAATGAAATTCATAAAAATTAACCACATTTCAATAACAAATCAACATTGAAACAAGTACGAAATCCATTGATATTAATGAAAGGATTACACATTTCACAATATCTAAACACAACTTAAAAGAAAAGACAAACAAACACTTAACATAAACACTAACACAACAACTACAACACGAGTACAACAAAGACACAGAAATTCATCTCTACTGTTCTGGAGGAGGAGGAGGAGGAATGCCACCGAAAAGGTTAAAGTAGGAGGCCATCAGCATTACATTGGTATTGATATCATGTACTTCATTTCTAATTATACCAATGTCATGTTGTTGCTGCACAAGTTGAGCATCAAATATCGTCCAGTACGAACCAAAAGTCGTCCCGGACGATTTCCTCCAATTTTTGAATTTTTGAATTTTAATTTAAGAAAATCAAACCAAACTTTAAAAAACACAGAAAACATACAATAAAAAACTTAAACTCAAAAACAAATTCATTCAAAACACACAAAAATTCACATAATTAAAAACAAAATAAAAACATAAACATCAATGTTGCAAAGACATTTTGTTTAGGCATTTAAATCAATAACACCTAACCTTGTTCTTAAAGTACTGAAGGTATCAAGGGCTAAAGGTTTTGTAAACATGTCTGCAAGTTGATTTTCAGTTGAAACATGTGTGAGTTCAATTTCTCCTTTGGATACATGATCCCTTATAAAATGATGTCTTATATCTATGTGTTTGGTTCTAGAATATTGAATAGGATTTTTGGAAATGCAAATAGCACTAGTATTATCACAATAAATTGGAATAGTGCCTACAGATAATCCTAAATCAATCAACTGTTGTTTTAACCAAAGTACTTGTGCCACACAACTTCCTAATGCAATGTATTCTGCTTCTGCAGTAGATAGGGCTACTGAATTTTGTTTTCTACTGGACCAAGAAACTAATGAATTTCCAATGAATTGATATGTTCCAGAAGTGCTTTTCCTATCCACTCTACAGCCTGCAAAGTCAGAATCTGAATAACCAATAATTTCAAATGAAGAGCTAAACTTAGGATACCAAATTCCTAAGTTTTGAGTTCCTAGTAAGTATCTTAAAATCCTTTTCACTGCTGTCAAATGTGATTCTTTTGGATCTGATTGAAATCTAGCACATAAGCAAACACTGAACATAATATCTGGTCGGCTAGCAGTCAAGTAAAGCAAAGATCCAATGATCCCTCTATATTTCTTTTGATCAACAGATTTTCCCTTAAGGTCCTTATCTAACTGAACTGAGGAACTCATTGGTGTACTAACAGGTTTAGCATTGTCCATTTCATATTTCTTGAGGATGTCCTTAATATATTTGGTTTGACTAAGAAATGTCCCTTCCTCAAGTTGCTTGATGCTAAAACCTAGAAAGTAATTTAAATCTCCCATTAGACTCATTTCAAATTCACTACTCATTGTATTAGAAAAATCATTACAAAGATTTTTATTTGAAGATCCAAAGATGATATCATCCACATAAATTTGAACAATGAGTATTTCCTTTCCAAATTTCTTTAAGAAGAGAGTTGTATCCACACTTCCTTTTTCAAAAGATCTTTCAAGTAGGAAAGTGCTCAATCTCTCATACCAAGCCCTAGGTGCCTGTTTCAATCCATATAATGCCTTTTTTAACTTAAAAACATGATTTGGGTATTTTGAATTTTCAAATCCTGGAGGTTGTTCTACATAAACATCTTCTTCAATAATACCATTCAAAAAGGCACTTTTGACATCCATTTGAAACAATTTAAAACTTTTAAAACAGGCAAAGGCAAGTAAAACACAAATTGATTTAACTCTTCTTGCATGGCCAATATCCAAAATTCATCAGAAAGTGCCTGATCAATATTAGTGGGTTCTATGGTTGAAATAAAGGCTGAATGATTGACTTCCTTATTTAATCCACGCCTAGTTCTAACACCCTCACTAGGTTCTCCTATAATCAATTCTCTTGGGTGGTTTTTAGAAAATCTCAAATCTTTAGGCAAAGGGTTTTCTCTTTCAAAGTTTTCTTCCACATTTTCTTCCAAATTTAATCTATCAATCTTTTGGGAGTTTTCCTCAATTTCTTCTTCAACAATATTTGGCTCTTCTAAATTTCCAGATTCATCAAATACAACATGTGTGGTTTCTTCAATAACTAAAGTTCTTTTGTTGAATACCCTATAAGATTTTCCAACACTTGAATATCCAAAAAAAATTCCTTCATCTGATTTTGGATCAAATTTTCCTAAGACAGATTTTCCATTGTTATCAATGAACACCTTGCAACCAAAAACATGCAAATGAGACAAATTTGGTGTTCTACCTTTTAGTAACTCATAGGGTGTTTTATTTAAATTTGATCTCACATTCACCCTATTCAGAACATAACATGCAGTGCTAACCGCCTCAGCCCAAAAATATTTAGGAAGAGAGTATTCTGCCAACATTGCTCTGGCGGCTTCTATTAATGTTCTATTTTTCCTTTCAACTACCCCATTTTGTTGAGGGATTCTAGGAGCAGAAAAGTTGTGATCAATCCCTTTTTCTTTACAAAAATTTTCAAATCTATCATTTTCAAATTCTCCTCCATGAGCACTTTGTATAGACATTATTTCACATCCTAATTTTCTCTGAATCCAAGTTGAAAAATTTTTGAATTCCTCAAATAATTCACTTTTATGAAAAAAGAAATCTAACCCAAGTGAACCTAGAGAAATCATCCATAATAACAAATCTGTATACCTTCCCTCCTAGACTTACAGTTCCTACTGGTCCAAAAAGATCCATGTGAAGAATTTCCAATGGTTTACTAGTTCTAAGATCATTATTGGACTTAAAAGAGGACTTCACTTGTTTTCCTAATTGACATGCATCACAAAGATGGTCCTTAGTAAAGTCTAGTTTTGGTATACCTCTTACTAAATTCTTTTGGGTAATTCTCCTAAGATTTTTCATACTAGAATGACAAAGTCTCCTATGCCAAAGCCAAGATTCATCAAAAACTGTTTTCAAACAGAAAGCAATAGGAGTATGAAATGAATTCAAATCTAGCATGTAAACATTGTTTACCCTTTTTCCATTTAAAACTTCTTTCCCATTTAGGCTTAATATGCAGCTAGTAGGTAAAAATTTCACATTATAAACCTTGTCACATAGCTGACTTATACTTAACAAATTATGCTTTAAGCCTTCAACCAATAGCACATTGTCTATAAAAAAGTTTTTAAAATTACCAATCATACCTGATCCAACCACTTTCTTTGTGGTATTATCTCCAAGTGTAACCTTGCCTCCATTCCTGGCTTCTAGCGATATGAATTGTGTAGTGTCTCCAGTCATATGCTTTGAACATCCGCTATCCAGGTACCATATGCTCCCACGAGGTCTTGTGTGAGAGCAATCTTGCAAAAATATCAAATGTTAGACCTGGGAACCCAAACAAGTTTGGGTTCACCTTTTAGCAATTTATAATCAGATGCATGTATGATATGTTTAGGTTTATGCATCTTAGGTCTCCACACCAAATTAGATTTCATCATCAAGGTACAGGTGTGAGCTATATGTCCCAAAAATCCATAATTATTACATTTAACATTAGGAAAAATATTCCTAAGTTTTCTTCCATGTGATTGTCTTCTAAGGGATTTCATGAATTTAGGATAATATTTAGGATTTGTAAAATCTTCAAGTCTGGGGGGTTTCCTATTATCCTCGAGAGCTCTTATTGTTAGTTTGTAAAATGAATTCATATCTTCCAAGATTCGATTGGTATAATTGATTCTATATGATTTGCTCTCAGATTCATCCTTAAAATTTTTAAATTCCTTTTCAAGATCAGTTAGGATGACTTTAGATTTTCAAAATTCTTATTCAAGTCATCATATTCATCAAGTAGTTTCATGTGGTTGTCATCTATTAAAGCATGATCTTTTCTAAGGATTTCATTTTCCTTCTTGAGCTCTTCAAATTCTATACTTAAACTAGCATGCATCTTTTTCATTTTCCTATATGCATCATGCATGTGTTCAGAAACTTCAAATAATTCATCATAGGATAAGTCACATACCTCTTCTTGATCTGAGTGATCCACTTTGTCTGCCATCAAACAAAGATTAGTGACTTCTTCTTCTTTTTCTGTCTCAGATGAGTCTGAAGCTGAGTCCGCCTAGAAAGCTCTTTGAAACTTCTTCTTGCCCTTCTTTACCATAGGTTTCTCCTCCACCTTCTCCTTAGCAGGAGTGGCTTTGAGTTTTGGGCAATCAGTCTTGATATGACCTGGTTTCCTGCATTCATAACAAATCACTTCATTAGAAACCTTGTCATTTCTGTTAAACTTACCTCTATTCCATAGCTGGCGTTTCTTCTGCTTCCTCTTTAAAAAGTTTCTGAATTGTCTAGTCATTAGTGCAACATCATCTTCATCCTCAGGTTGTGAGTGTTCACTCTCTGACTCTTCCACTTTTAGTGCTATATTCTTCTCCTTTTGTGGTTCACCTGCATCAATCTTCCTTTGACTTACTCCTTGCTCATAAGCAATGAGTGAACCAAGAAGATTGTCAATAGAATAAATGATTAAATCTTTAGACTCTGTAATTGCAGTAATTTTTGCATCATAAGCAGTAGGTAAACAACGAAGAATCTTATTGACCATTTCAGCATTAGTTAATTCCCTACCAAGTGCATGCAAAGAAGTGACAATTTGTGTAAATCTTGTGTACATGTCGGAAATAGATTCATTAGGTTTCATGCGAAACAATTCATAGTCATGTAACAAGATATTGAGCCTTGATTGTTTAACCTCATTTGTCCCTTCATAAGTTTTACAAAGTCTATCCCATATGTCCTTTCCGCTTTTGCAAGTGAAAACCCGCATATAGTCTTCAGATTTTAAAGCACAAAAGAAACTGTTTAAACATTTGGCATTTAATTGTGCTAAGTCACGTTCTTCTACAGTCCAATCAGTAAAAGATATTTCTACCATTACTCCATCAACTAATCTAGTTGGTTTTGTGTATCCATCCTGGACTAATATCCACATGCGATAATCAAGTGACTGTAAGAAAGTAGACATGCGTGTTTTCCAAAAATCAAAAAGAATATTGTCAAACAGTGGAGGTCTAGTAATAGAGTAACCCTCAGGTGTGTTCCGGTTTCCGAAAGTAGCCATCTACGTTAATCAAAAAGTAGTTCAAACTTATGATATTGAAACGAAGCTCTGATACCACTTGTTGAGTCTAGTAATTAGGTTGTTAAGCCTAAGTGAATGTCCCACGGCTACCAAGAGAGGGGTGAATTGGTAGTTTTAAAAAACAAAGTTAAAATTTAAGACCCCTTTTTAAATATTATTGAACCGAAATAAAATCTCTTTTAAATTATGTAGAAAAAGGTTTTTCAACCACAGAGTTTTTAAAACTGAAATAGAAAGTGCGGAAACATAAAAACAATAAAGTAAATGACACCAGATTTATAGTGGTTCGGTCTATAACCAGGCCTACATCCACTCCCCAGAGGCACCCTCTGAGTATTGCACTAATACCAATAGTGACTCTCCTTTTGCACCCACAGCAAGGCGGAGAAGCCTTTACAACACACTCTTTTCACCACTCCCCGGTGCGGCAGAGAACCGTCCGTCCTTTTACACAATACCCAGTGTTGGCAGAGAACCGTTCGTCCTTTCACACTCTCCTAGTGTCGGTAGAGAACCCTTCGTCCTTTCACACACTCCTAGTGTGGGCAGAGAACCCTTCGTCCTTTCACACTCTCCTAGTGTGGGCAGAGAACCCTTCGTCCTTTCACACTCTCCTAGTGTGGGCAGAGAACCCTTCGTCCTTTCACACTCTCCTAGTGTCGGCAGAGAACCGGATCTCCTTGACAGATCTTCTCACAAGAATCTAGAAGGAAGAAAGAAAAGAGTGAAGTAATCTCAATTCACAAGTAGAGACTCTTACCTTTGAAATCCAAGTGAAGCCTTCTCGCTTCAATGGTAGGAATCCTCCCTCGAATGCTCTCTTCAACTCTCTCCTTGGCTATTCTCTAAATAGGCACGAAGATCAAATGACAAAAAGATTGGGTGGCAGTCTAATTTGAACTATTTATACAAAAGACAAGAAAAACCGCCCAAAAACTGCAAGTATTCAATTCTATACGCAGTGGATCGTCCTGTACGATCGGGGATCGTCCTGGACGATTTTACTTAAACGATCTGAAACGACCCTATTTGAATATGTGTACGAAATGTCTTCGTACAGCTGACGTCCCGTACGAACTAGGTTCGTCCAGTACGAACGGTTATTACAAGGTCGATTCTAGAAACTGCTGAAAACTGTCCTAAGTCGGTTAATCGTTTGGACGAAAATATATTCGTCTGGACGAAATTTTTACAGAGGACTGATCGTCCTGTACGATAAATTATTTCGTCTGGACGAAAAATTTCCCGAGGACTGATCGTCCTGTACGATAATTTATTTTTGTCTGGACGAAAATTTTCCAGAGACCCAATCGTCCTGGACGATAATTAATATCGTCTGGACAAAAATTTTCCAGAGAGCCAATCGTACTGGACGATAATTTTATTTCGTCCTGGACGAATAGGACTTAGAAAAAATTTCAAGCAAGTTCCTATTCGTTCCAAATGCTCTATAGGAGATAACTGTCTGATCGTCCAGTATGAACTGAAGATCGTCCTGTACAATCAGTATAAATTCTACATGATCTCCTTATATGTGAATGTTTTTATTTTCTCAACATACAATCACTCCCTTTCAATTTGATTTCTAAGAAAAGTGCAAGTTTCAAATTTTACAAAGTATCTCATGCTGAATTTAATTTGAAGTCTTCGTAGTCTGGAGTTCGTTTTTCCTGAAATGTTAGTACACACAAGAGCAAATACAATTCTTCCAAAATTGTTAGGAGATAACTACACATTTGAACAATAATGTTTGAAATCATCAAAACTTTATAAGTTGCAAAAATGAAAAGCATGCAAATAGCAACTATCTTAACATCCTATTCGTGTGGGACGAAATTAAATATCGTATGGGACGATTTGCTCTCTGTAAGAATTTCGTCCAGACGAAAATAATTATCGTCAGGAACGATTTGCTCTCTGTAAGAATTTCGTTCAGACGAAATTAAATATCGTCCAGGACGATTTGGTCTCTGTAAGATTTTCGTCCGGACGAACAAATTTTCGTCCAGACGATACAACCGACTTAGGACGGTTTTTCTATATTCATTTTTGGAACCGACCTTCTTATAACCATTCGTACCGGACGAACTTGGTTCGTACGGGATGATCAGCTTGTACGAAAATATTTCGTACACATATACAAAGAGGTTCATTTCAAGGCTTTTAAGTAATATCGTCCAGGACGATCCACGATCGTACGGGACGATCCACTGTGTACATAATTGAAAACTTGCAGTTTTTTGGTAGTTTTTCTTATCTTTTGTATAAATAGTCCAAATTAGACTGTCCGCCCAATCTTTTTGTCATTTGATCTTCGTGCCTATTGAGAGAAAAGTCAAGGAGAGAGTGAGAGAGAGCATTCAAAGGAGGATTCCTACCACTGGAGCGTGTAGGCTTCACTTGGTGTTTAAAGGTAAGAATCTCTACTTGTGAATTGGGATTACTTCACTCTTTTCTTTCTTCCTTTTAGATTTCTTGCAAAATGATTCAACTCTTCATGCATGGCCAATATCCAAAATTCATCAAAAAGTGCTTGATCAACATTAGTGGATTCTATAGTTGAAATAAAGGCTGAATGATTGACTTCCTTGTTTAATCCACGCCTAGTTCTAATACCCTCACTAGGTTCACCTATAATCAATTCCCTTGGGTGATTTTTAGAAAATCTCAAATCTCTAGGCAAAGGGTTTTCTGTTTCCAAATTCTCTTCCACATTTTCTTCCAAATTTATTTTATCAATCTTTTGGGAGTTTTCCTCAATCTCAACTTCAACAACATTTGGCTCTTCCAAATTTCCAGATTCATCAAATATAATATGTGTGGTTTCTTCAATTACTAAGGTTCTTTTATTGAATACCCTATAAGATTTTCCAACACTTGAAAATCCAACAAAATTCCTTCATCTAATTTGGGATCAAATTTTTCTAAGGCAGATTTTCCATTATTATGAATGAACATCTTGCAACCAAAAACATGCAAATGAGACAAATTTGGTGTTCTACCTTTTAGCAACTCATAGGATATTTTATTTAAATTCGATCTCACGTTCACCCTATTCAGAATATAACATGCAGTGCTAACCGCCTCAACCCAAAAATATCTAGGAAGTGAATATTCTGCCAACATTGCTCGGGCGGCTTCTATTAATGTTCTATTTTTTCTTTCAACTATCCCATTTTGTTGAGGGGTTCTAGGTGCAGAAAAATTGTGATCAATCCCTTTTTCTTTACAAAAATTTTCAAATCTTTCATTTTCAAATTATCCTCCATTATCACTTTGTATAGAAATTATTTCACACCCTAATTTCCTTTGAATCCAAATCGAAAAATTTCTAAATTTTTCAAATGATTCACTCTTATGAATAGAAATCTAACCCAAGTGAATCTTAAGAAATCATCCACTATAACAAATCCGTATACCTTCCCTCCTAGACTTACAGTTCCTACTGGTCCAAAAAGATCCATCTGAAGAATTTTTATTGGTTTACTAGTCCTAAGATCCTTATTGGACTTAAAAGATGACTTCACTTATTTTCCTAATTAACATGTATCACAAAGGTGGTCCTTAGTAAAGTCTAGTTTTGGTATACCTCTCACTAAGTTCTTTTGGGTAATTCTCCTAAGGTTTTTCATACTAGAATGACAAAGTCTCCTATGACAAAGCCATGAATCATCAGAAACAATTTTTAAACAAAAAGCAGTAGGAGATTGAATACAATTTAAATCTAGCATGTAAACATTGTTTACCCTTTTTTCATTTAAAACTTCTTTCCCATTTAGGCTTAATATGCAGCTAGTAGGTAAAAATTTTACACTATAGCCCTTATCACATAGTTGACTTATACTTAACAAATTATGTTTAAAGCCTTCAACCATTAACACATTGTCTATGAAAAAGTTTTTCAAATTTCCAATCATACTTGATCCAACCACTTTCTTTGTGGTATTATCTCCAAGTGTAACCTTGCCTCCACTCCTGACTTCTAGCGTTATGAATTAAGCAGTATCTCCAATCATATGCTTTGAACATCCGTTGTTCAGGTACCAAATGCTCCCACGAGGTCTTGTGTGAGAGAAACCCTACAAAAATATCAAATGTTAGACCTAGGAACCCAAACAAGTTTGGGTTCACCTTTTAGAAATTTATAATCAGATGCATGTATGATATGTCTAGGTTTATGCATCTTAGGTCTCCACACCAAATAAGATTTCATCTTTAAAGTACAGGTGTGAGCTATATGTCCCAAAAATCCACAATTATTACATTTAACTTTAGGAAAAGTATTCCTAAGTTTTCTTCCATTTGTTTTTCTTTTAAGGGATTCCATATATTTAGGATTTGTAAAATCTTCAAGTTTGGGGGGTATCCTATTATCCTCAAGAGCTCTTACTTTTAATTTATAAAATGAATTCATATCTTCCAAGATTCGATTTGTATAACTGATTCGATATGTTTTCCTCTCAGATTCATCCTTAAAATCATCCTATGCTGATCTTGAAAGAGATTTTAAAATTTTTAAGGATGAATCTGAGAGGAAAGCATATCGAATCAGTTATACAAATCGAATCTTGGAAGATATGAATTCATTTTATAAATTAAAAATAAGAGCTCTTGAGGATAATAGGATACCCCCCAAACTTGAAGATTTTATAAATCCTAAATATTATCCTAAATATATGGAATTTCTTAAAAGAAAAACAAATGGAAGAAAACTTAGGAATACTTTTCCTAAAGTTAAATGTAATAATTATAGATTTTTGCTTGTTGAGTCTAGTGAATAGGTTGCTAAACCAAAGTTAATGTCCCAAGGCTACCAAGAGGGGGGGGGGGGTGAATTGGTAGTTTTAAAAACTTAACCCTCTTTAAAAAAGTGTTGAACCGAAATGAAAATTTTTTTATTAAATTTTATAGAAAAAGTTTTTCAACCACAGAGTTTTTAATCAAAAGTAAAATACTGAAATTAAAAAGCAGTAAAGTAAATGACACAAGATTTATAGTGGTTCGGTCTAAACCAGACCTACATCCACTCCCCAGAGGCACCCTCTGAGTATTGCACTAATACCAATAGTGACTCTCCTTTTGCACCCACAGCAAGGCGGAGAAGCCTTTACAAACACTCTTTTCATCACTACCCGGTGCGGTAGAGAACCGTCATCCTTTTACATAATCCCCAGTGTTGGCAGAGAACCTTCCATCCTTTCACACTCTCCTAGTGTGGGCAGAGAACCCTTCATCCTTTCACACTCTCCTAGTGTGGGCAGAGAACCCTTCGTCCTTTCACACTCTCCTAGTGTGGGCAGAGAACCCTTCGTCCTTTCACACTCTCCGAGTGTGGGCAGAGAACCCTTCGGCTGTTCACACTCTCTAAGTGTCGGTAGAGAACTGGATCTCCTTGACAGATCTTCTCATAATATATCTAAAAGGAAGAAAGAAAAGAGTGAAGTAATCCCAATTCACAAGTAGAGATTCTTACCTTTAAACACCAAGTGAAGCCTACTCGCTCCAGTGGTAGGAATCCTCCTTTGAATGCTCTCTCTCACTCTCTCCTTGACTTTTCTCTCAATAGGCACGAAGATCAAATGACAAAAAGAATAGGTGGCAGTCTAATTTGGACTATTTATATAAAAGACAAGAAAAACCACCCAAAAATTGCAAGTTTTCAATTATGTACGCAGTGGATCATCCCGTACGATCGTGGATCGTCCCGTATGATCGTGGATCGTCCCGTACGATCGTGGATCGTCCTGGACGATATTACTTAAAAGCCTTGAAACGAACCTCTTTGTATATGTGTACGAAATGTTTTCGTACAAGCTGATCGTCCCGTACGAACCAAGTTCGTCCGGTACGAATGGTTATAACAAGGTCGGTTCCAAAAATGAATATAGAAAAACCGTCCTAAGTCGGTTGTATCGTCTGGACGAAAATTTGTTCGTCCGGATGAAAATCTTACAGAGACCAAATCGTCCTGGACGATATTTAATTTCGTCTGGATGAAATTCTTACAGAGAGCAAATCATTCCTGACGATAATTATTTTCGTCTGGACGAAATTCTTACAGAGAGCAAATCGTCCCGTACGATATTTAATTTCGTCCCGGACGAATAGGACTTAGAAAAAATTTTCTAGCCAGTTCCTATTCGTTCCATGTGATCTTAATAGGAGATAACTGTCTGATCGTCCCGTACGAACTGATATCGTCCCGTACGATCAGTATAAATTTTATATGATCTCCTTATGTGTGTGTGTGTGTGTTTTTATTCACTCAATTACAATCACTCCCTCTCAATTAAAAAGATAATTTTAAGCTTCAAAAACTAAAGGTATTTCTTGCTGAATTTAATTTGAAGACTTTGTGTTTGAGAGTATGATTCACCTGAAATGTTAGTACACACAAGAGCAAATATAAATCTTCTAAAATTGTTAGGAGATAACTACACATTTGAACAATAATATTTGAAATCATCAAAACTATACAAGTTGCAAAAATGTAAAACATGCAAATAGCAACTATCTTAACAAAAATACCACCAATATGGACAAATTTTACTTATCCCACATGATTTTCTTTAAAATATTTCTTTAGTCAAATCTGCATAGATTAATATTAAACCATCCCGAGGGGCAGGCTAATGTTTCACTATTGATAAGAAAAGAGAAACTTCCAATTTATTTTCTTGAACAAACATAACATAAAAAATATCCAATTCATATTTAAAGATAAAAATAATATTCATTTATCATTTTAATCATGAAATTAAATCAATGAATTTATTTTCAGGATCAAATTGCATAAAATTTTATTTCCAAATTCTTAAGCATAATTACCCTACATAAGTCAAGGGGTCACTTAGGATCTGCTCTAGATGTCTGCCACAATTCCTTAAACTTAATTAATCAACATCCATATCACTCTTTCATTAAAGACCATACATATGGATTTTAAGCACATAGGTGGTTAGCTGGCTCCCTAATCCAGGCTAGAGTGAGTCTATATTTGCAATACATTCTTTGGATTAATATGGTTCAGTGCCCAACTTAGGCTTAGGACCAGGGCATACTCCAAATCATAAAATCCTAACTTTTGAGAAAATAATCCTTACTTTCTAATAAATTACCAACCCAAATCAAATTCTCTTCAAATCAAAATTTAAATCCGAACACATAGGGCAAACTAGGGCATTTCTAAACAATTTTAGAATCTCAAATGCCTCCTACTTCTCTTTCCTTGACCTCCAAAAATAATTGTTCAAAATTTGATCCAATCCTAATTGAAATTCCTTCCTCACTTCCTTTGATATCATTCCTCTAGAATTTCAAAAATAAAATTTCTGTCATTATTTCAATCAAAATTTTTCACAGGAAACTTATGTTTACTATGATGTAATTAACTATGAGGTATTGCGTTAGTATGATATTTAAAGGCTAGATCTACTTCCAAAATTGATTTTTAAAAATTTAATTAATCTTCTTAGGAAAAATAAAAATCAATGAAGTACATCATCATCATATTAAGACAATTGATGGTAAATGATATTTTCTTCTATTGTGAAGATATATCCTCTGTTATCATGACTCTGAATAAGAAAATAAAAACATTTCACCAAGACTATAATAGGTAAATACTTGATAGAACATCATCTTGACCCTCCGGGGTCATATATAGTTCTTCCATAAATTTGAATATCATAATCAGGATGAATCTGAACCCATTATGGAATGGTTTGTTTTCCTCCCGAGGTGATATATTATTCGTAATGACGTGTTCGATTTCAAAATTAAAATTCTAGAAATTAAAAATTTTTAATGACAATTAACTCTTCAAAACCTCTTTTTCAAACTCAACTTTTCAACCAAACATCCACGTTGGAGGAACCACCCTAATTTAAGTTAGTTTAATAGCAATATTGGTAGAAATAATCAGTGGAATGTAGGTCATTTAAATCAAGGAGGAAAATAAAAAAAATAAAAATAAAATCAAGGAGGAAATTGAAGTAATCATCAATAACGTGTAGTCTTATCCCCTAAGTTTTAATCAAAATTATTAATTTATAGATAGGAAGACACCTTTGGAAGAGGTCATGATTCAATTGGGAGCTCAATTGTAAATTAAAGCTATTTCAATTAACAACTTGGAAAATTTATTAAGATAGTTTGTAATCTCTTTTAATAATAAATCTCCTGGATCATTGCCCAATAATAATAAAATAAATCATAAGGAGAAAGGGAATGATCTTAGTGAGGACCACTTAAGGAGTGGTTGTGATGAATCCCAACCAAAATGAAAAATCTAGACAAGCCTAGCTGAATATATACATTTAGAGCTGCTTGGGAGGCAAACAAAATGTTTTATGTGTTGTTGTGAGTATTTTTTAGTTCCTTTTCAAAAAAATTATTCAGTTTATCAATAGTATAATTTTGTTTACGATGATTGTTTATGTTATTGTTGTGTTAATTCAATTTACATTTCATAAAATCCCATAATTGCTTAAATGTTTAAAATATCCTTAACATAGCTTTTGCAGTTTGATTGATTATTTAACTTATATATATATATATATATATATATATATATATATATATATATATATATATACATACATATTTAAAATTAAGAATAATACTGAACTCTAGGTGATAATTTGGATGAATATAAAAACATAGTTTTAATTTGAAAATTATAAAAATTAACTAAAGAAAATCATCAAAATTATTATCTTACTTTGAACTTAAAAACTATATACATAAGCACACACTAAAGATTTAAATATTGAATAATTGACTTTACAGAAAGGTTGTGTGTAGATTAAATTATAAAAATCATTATAGATTATACTATGGAATAAGTGAGCTTACGAATATCCATACATTAATTAAATTTAGGGTAACTAGAAGGAAAAGAACAATAAGATATTCAAAATCATTATTAGTACTCAAAAGATTAAAAAATATGAAAAATTATTAAAATTAAAGAAAGGAGAAAAGGAAAAGAACATTGAGTACGTCAGAACTTGGTATTTGATAAACTTTATTCCTAATTATATCCTAATATTTAAATCAAATTAGAGAATATAAGTAAATTATATATTGGGCAGATGACTAATAAAATTCTAATTTAACTACAAGCACAAATAATTTTTAAATGACATATTATTCATATCAAAAAATCAATAGTAATCATTACACTTACACTTAGAGTGGATAAGGTCAAAGAAAGCAGCAATAAGGATGATTGATTAGGATAATTATATCTGATCCTTTAAATTAAAATTTCATAACTTTAGTCATTCCAAATTACAACTAAATGGTAAAGTATTTTCTTATATTTTGATAATCTTAAGTTGTCAATTTTTATTTAGGCTACTTGGTTAATTAATAGGTGATTATAAGATTTCTTAAGGATAAGTAAGAGTTAAGCTAGGAAAAAATTATTAAGTATAAATTTTCTAGTATTATATTATCTTAAATATAAACAAATATTATTTTTGGTTGATATTGTACAAGAAATGCTCATGAAAAAGAGAAAAATTCTTAATTATTGTACCAGAACTGTACCTCTCTAACTACCAGCACTACAACATCCACAATGCCTTGCGGCCATATCAAGAAATTACAGGATTGGAGCCTTGAGAAAATGGATATTAATTCAACGCCCCATCATAGCTAGCATCAGCACTGTAGCCCTTCATAGTGCCACATCACTAGAAATCAGTGTTTTAGCACCTGAGTCTTAGGAATTTGAGCTCAATAGCATCGAGCTTCACTATATCGTAGTTCTAGATTGCATATTAAAGCACTATGACACTCAACTTTTGTAGTGCCATAGTGGAGTAGCTGATGAAAAAAAGAGCTACACAAGATCAGCCAAATGGCACACTAGTTTAGCCAATAGACATGTCAAGTCAGTGCAATGCCATAATAGAGCAAGGTCAAAAGCATTAATACACTAGTTTATTTTATAATACCTCGGCACCACCATGTCAAGTGTCGTAATGCCTAAGTCCATTTTTGTATAAGTATAAATAGTTTTTTGTTTGTTTTTATGGAAGTAATATCATATTTTTTATCTAGTTCAGTCTAGACAATAGTACCCCTAGAGTAAAGTCTAAGAAAGGCTAGGAGAGAGTAGGATACTCCATTTAGGAGTCATTAAATTATCTCTTTGAAAGCAGTCACATATTTAGAGGATGAAAAGTGTGGAGAGTGCATTTATACTATCCAAGTGATATCTTAAATAACTTTAACTCGTGTATTTTCTCATTTATGCAAGCAATGAAATCTAATTTATTTTATTTTCACATAACGTCTGGTTGATTCCATAGTTTTGGGATAATGAATTTAACCTAATGTTAGTACTAATGTAGTCTGTAGTACTTTGAATGAGAAAGGAATGTTTTTAATATCTCTTGAACTTAATTTAATTCATATAGTGGCCATGTGTGCATCTAAAAATTAGTATGATATGTTGCATAGATGCAAAAATATTAGAATAAATAGGAGCATTGGATTAGAATATTTGCATGCCTAGACATAGGATGCTTAACCTTCTAAGTTATATGGACATGCATTCACTATAAGAAGGCTATAAACATCCATTTACATCACTAAAAGTTTGACGGAGATCTATGGATGAATATGCTTTTATCCACATCAATAAAGAGGGTCACATTAAGAAAATTTTGGTAATTTACACTCAATAGCATAAAATAATTTATTATATGATATCATATCTTTAATTTTATAGTCCTCTATAGTGATAGAAACTCAACCCTTATCTTCAATTCATAAGATAAACATTATAACCATATTAGGCAGAACTAGTTTATTTGCAAGTTAGCAGAATACTTTCTTATAGGATTGAAACTCTCTCAATCAGTTTATTACTTGATCGACATGTGCACTTACATATCTAGTGAGTATTACATATCAAAGAAAACCTTAGCATAACATGTTTCAGCATAAAGCATAAACTTAATTCACACATTAAATGTAGCATGTGCAAACCCTCACTTCATTGCTCAAGCATCTTATCAACATCCCGCTCTTCAATCACCTCTATGATGGCCATTCACCAACTATCTTTTACTAAGGCATACTTTCCCCATATGAGGGAAATTCATTTGTGCTCACTATAGGAAATTCCTCGATTACCGGCGGTATGGACTGGCAGTTGTCCAGCCGCCTGTAATAACGATGGTTTAAATCGGCGGACTGACCGCCAGTTATTACCAATGGCCCAACCGGCCATTATGTAATTTGAAGCCACCGGAAATAGCGGCGGTCCAAAAATCGCCAGTTAAACAGCCGGCATTAAAACTTACCGGCGCGTTACCGGCGGCTAGAATCGCCGGTGTTAAATAATTTTGGTTTCGACAGTTTGAACTACCAAAACGCCATAGAAAATGACCTAAAATTAACCATCTCGATCCTCCCATTTCATTCCATCTCCTACTCTCTCTCTCTCTCTCTCTCTCTCTCTCTCTCTCTCTCTCTCTCTCTCTCTCTCTCTCTCTCTCTCTCTCTCTCTCTCTCTCTCCTGTGCTGCGCTCGCCCCCTCTCCTCCGCCTGACCTCTCGCAATCGACATGCGTGTTCCGACTGCCAATGAGGTCTCTCGGGTCGCCGAAGAGCTCCCCATTATAAGGCCAAAGGCTCTCGCTTCTCCCGTGTGCAATGCCTGCCTCCGAGGTTTGTGTTTTTAATTTTTTTATGCTTTTTGTTATTTTGGTTAGATTACATCAAGGATCCGCCTTAAGCCAATATCTTTTTGCTTTAGTCATGGATGTTCTCACTACACATTTGCGAGAGGATACCTTATTGTATGCTTTTTTTTATGATATTGTACTTGTTGATAAAAGTAGATAAAGCCAATATCTTTTTGCTTTACTCATGGATGTTCTCACTACACATTTGCAAGAGGATGCACCTTATTGTATGCTTTTTGTTGATGATATTCTACTTGTTGATAAGACTAGAGAGGGAGTTGATGGTAAACTTCAATTATGGAGGACAACCATAGAGTCTAAAGGTTTTCGCTTGAGTAGATCTAAAACTAAAAATATGAAGTGTATTTTTATTAGTAATAGACCTAGTGAGGGGTTTGTGATTTGGGTTAGATTACATCAAGGATCAGTCTTAAGTCAATATCTTTTTGCTTTAGTCATGGATGTTCTCACTAGACATTTGCGAGAGGAGGTACCATGTTGTATGCTTTTTGTTGATGATATTCTACTTGTTGATAAAAGTAGATTAAGATAATATCTTTTTGCTTTAGTCATGGATGTTCTCACTACACATTTGCGAGAGGATGTATATACCTTGTTGTATGCTTTTTGTTATGATATTCTACTTGTTGATAAAAGTAGATTAAGTTAATATCTTTTTGCTTTAGTCATGGATGTTCTCACTACACATTTACGAGAGGATGCACCTTGTTGTATGCTTCTTGTTGATGATATTCTACTTGTTGATAAGACTAGAGAGAGAGTTGATGGTAAACTTGAATTATGGAGGTCAACCATAGAGTCTAAAGGTTTTCGCTTGAGTAGATCTCAAACTAAAAATATGAAGTGTATTTTTATTAGTAGACATAGTGAGGGGTTTGTGATTTGGGTTAGATTACATCAAGGATCAGTCTTAAGTTAATATCTTTTTACTTTAGTCATGGATGTTCTAACTAGACATTTGCGAGAGGATGTACCGTATTGTATTCTTTTTGTTGATGATATTCTACTTGTTGATAAAACTAGATTACATCAAGGATCACTCTTAAGCCAATATCATTTTGCTTTAGTCATGGATTTTCTCACTAGACATTTGCGAGAGGATGTACCTTGTTGTATGCTTTTTGTTAATGATATTCTACTTGTTGATAAGACTATATTATATCAAGGATCACTCTTAAGCCAATATTTTTTTGCTTTATTCAATGGATGTTCTCACTAGACATTTGCAAGAGGATGTACCGTGTTGTATGCTTTTTGTTGATGATATTCTACTTGTTGATAAGACTAGAGAGGGAGTTGATGGTAAACTTGAATTATGGAGGTCAACTATAGAGTCTAAAGGTTTTCGCTTTAGTAGATCTAAAACTAAAAATATGAAGTGTATTTTTATTAGTAAGAGACCTAGTGAGGGGTTTGTGACTTTTGGCGATCAAGTAATTAATAAAAGTACACATTTTAGATATCTTGGATCTTTTGTTCAGAATGATGGTGAAATATAAGGGGATATTATCAGCACAATTCAAGTTGGATGGTTGATATGGAGGAATTAATCAGGCTTGTTGTGTGATAGAAAAACCCCCCTCAAACTTAAGGAAAAATTCTATAAGATGGTGGTGAGATCTGCAATGCTTTATGGTGCTGAATCTTAGTCATTAAAAGAGAAGCATAATACTAAGTTAAGTGTTGCAGAGATGAGAGTGCTTAGGTGGATTAGTGGTTTACCCCTAGAGATAGAATAAGAAATGAGAAAGGTAGAGATAGACCTAAGCATCATCATCTCTGTAACACTTTACTTAGTATTATGCTACTCTTTTAATGTCCAACATTCGACACCATAAAGATTTGCATGCTTTTGTCACACTAAACGGAGGCCTTCTAATGACCCAGTAAGGAAAGTTGAGGTATTAGATTTGACTTATGTTAATAAAGGTAGAGGTAGACCTAAGCATCCCATCTCTGCAACACTTAACTTAGTATTATGCTTCTCAACATAGGCATTATTAACTCCTTTTTTTCAAGAACTCTCCATAACACTTCTCTTGGAACTTTATCATATGCTTTCTCTAAATCAATAAATATCATATGAGATGGTTGTGAGACCTACAATGCATTCCAATTTAAGTAAAGTACACTTGTTCGAAAGTATAGCACGTACACTTGTTAAGGTTGCATATCTTCTAATAAATATTTTCATAACTATGTAGGGGGACGTTTGCTTCAACGTCCAAATGACTATCCAATAAGAGAGATATTGGATGTATAACATATTATTACCAGGTCTAAAAGGATTGGCAAATAAATTTATACAGGGAGTTGAGACTTTCATTCAAGTTGCATCTCAACTGCCTTCCTTTATGTTTGATTAAATGTTTAGATGTCCATGTTCAAAGCATAAAAATCAAGCATTCCTCAAGCCCGATAATGTGAAGCTTGATTTATATCTTAGGAGATTTCTTCCAGACTATTGGATTTGGACATCACATGGCGAGTACGAGCCACACAGAGATACTCATGTCAGTTCATCCACATCTTATGAAATATTTGATGAAGATCAAATGAGTATACCATATGAAGAACTTATTTTTGATGTAGTAGGTCCTAATTTAAGGGCTAGTGTGGAAGAGTCACCAAATGCAGAAACCCAAAAATTCTTTGAGTTACTACATGCACCTCAAAAACCAATTTGGGACGGTTGCAATACTCATTCAGAATTATCAATTCCTGCCCGGCCCAGCAGAGCTTCCAGCCCACTGCCCCGCAACTGCCCTCAGAGCTTCCCGCCCACTGCCCCATAGCTGCCCACGCACCCGCCACAGGCAGCCCCAGCCAGCTGTGCACCCACGCGCCCGCGTCCCGAGTACCTGCCCGCGTCCAACGCACCCATCGCCCCAGCCAGCCCGCGTCTGCTCCTTCCAGTGTCGGGTCGGGTCAACCCGGCAACCCGCCGGGTCGGGTCCGGGTTTGAATATTCAACTCGTTTACCTACCCAGGTTGGGTTAGGGTCGACCCGATTGAACCCGGGTCAATTGGTAAAGGGGTTCGAAAGGGCTAAATGTAAAGGAGACTCGAAATAGCCAATGGTAAGGAATGGCTAAATGATCATGTGTAATTGATTAGTACAAAATTATGGGCACATCCGAGACCAGTGATATTATAGATATTATGCATAATATTTGTTTTCTTTATGTTTTCTACAAAATATGAAAGACAATGTTGAGGAAAAGGTAAATGAAATGGTTTATGATTGAGGAAAATTTTATGAAAAGATTTCTTATATAAAAGTTATGAATTTATGCAAGTTTAATCATCTTTTATTGTTTTATTTTAATTTTATGCAATTTTTTTTGAAAGACCTGAATTACCTTTTGAGCGAGTAAGCTCACCCCTACTTGTGAGATTCTTTTTCAGGAGAACCTTCTGGAAAATAATAACAACGAGATGATAGTACACTTACCGTCGTAGAGGACCTCAGGAAGAAAGGTTTTTATGTTTTATATATCTATTGAGTTAGTGGTTTGTATATGTGAAGTTTGTGGGAGTTTATGTAACTGTTGATGTTGATGTTTTTAGTTTTTGTGAGAGAAGAAATAACTTGGAATACTTTTATTTAATGTTATTAGTGGCTCTTTCTTACTTATGTATTGAGGATATTCATGTTCTGTTATAAAAGTTTAAATGAAATGATTATGTATTATGGTTTACATGTGTTTTTCATGTGACCGAGTGTTCCCTCCCTCTTATTTCGAGCTAGCCGGGTCGTGACAAGAGTAATATTAGAGCAATGAATGCTCAACCATTGAAGCATAACACCCACACACTAGAACCATCACTTGTGTAGCACAAGGGAGAAAACAAACACTAACTCTCTTTGAGAAAATTTTTATAATCATTTAATAAAGATAGTAAAATGAGTATTTAAAGGATTCATGACGAAGGAATGCATCGAATCAATTAAATTCGAATTAATTAAATTTTTTTAAGAAAAAACCAAGAACTGTCATTTGCGTATGATGTGCGTGTGGTCTGCGTCCGGAATGCGTAATATATGCATATAGAGTGCGTACTTCACAAACCCACATGAAAACCTTCTTAATCGAATGGAATGAATGTTCAATGGTGAGAAACACTATATTCAACGCTCCCTGATTCATGTATTCACGAGGCGAAGAATTCCAAAAAACTTTGGTTCTCCATATACACTAATGAATGCTCAACCATTGAAGCATAACACCCACACTCTAGAACCATCACTTATGTAGCACAAGGGAGAAAACAAACACTAACTCTCTTTGAGAAAATTTTTATAATCATTTTATAAAGATGGTAAAATGAGTATTTAAAAGATTCATGATGAAGGAATGCATCGAATCAATTAAATTCGAATTAATTAAATTTTTTTAAGAAAAAATCAAGAACTGTCATTTGCGTATGATGTGCGTGTGGTCTGCGTCCGGAACGCGTAATCTATGCGTATAGAAAGCGTACTTCACAAACCCACATGAAAACCTTCTTAATCGAATGGAATGAAGGTTCAATGGTGAGAAACACTATATTCAACGCTCCCTGATTCTTGTATTCACGAGGCGAAGAATTCCAAAAAAACTTTGGTTCTCCATATACACTAATGAATGCTCAACCATTGAAGCATAACACCCACACTCTAGAATCATCACTTGTGTAGCACAAGGGAGAAAACAAACACTAACTCTCTTTGAGAAAATTTTTATAATCATTTTATAAAGATGGTAAAATGAGTATTTAAAAGATTCATGATAAAGGAATGCATCAAATCAATTAAATTCGAATTAATTAAATTTTTTTAAGAAAAAACCAAGAATTGTCATTTGCGTATAATGTGCGTGTGGTTTGAGTCCGGAACGCATAATCTATGCGTATAGAAAGCGTACTGTTGGAGTTGTTTTGAGGAACACTATTTTCACGATACGAAGCATTCCAAACACCTTTAATTACACGGAAAAAATACTAGTTATTTACATAAATATATGAAAAGTTCATTTTTTTTTTGAAGCACAAAACAATCCGTATGCGAATTCGCTCTATATTTTGGCATTTTTTTTTGCCAATCCGTACTCTCTGTCCAGTTGGAGTTATTTTGTCGAACAATATTCTCCATGTATTTGCAAACGAACATACCGCAATTTGTATTGTTGGTCTGAGTTGGCGTCTTCTTGATTGTCTTGAAACTCCATTTGTTGATATTTTCATCAAAAGCTTTTTTGCAATCCTTATATAAGCAAGCAATCTGAACAATATATGGAATAGAATTTAGTTCATTGAAAAATAATTTCAAAATTTTTTAGCAATACAAGCTTACAATCAAACTCACAATCTTTACAGCAATACTTCTATGCATAGGGTTGGGTACAAAATCGTAAAATTCCCACTTTTTCTGATTTCGGTAACCAACTGGAAGGGTCCAGTGCGAGCCGTCAATAATTGGATTAATTATAATACATGGAGAACAGAACTGTAGTCTACGTGTTTGATGAACAATTTTGAATTTTCATCCTTCGCCTTGTAGTGCTGAAGAATTAAATAGTTGAAATATATAATTATTTATAAATAAACTAGTATACTAATCCAATACATTTGTGAGATGTATAGATATTTATGATACTTTTCTGATGAAATTCTAGCCTTCTCATTTAATAAAATGGCAAAGGAATCAACATGGTCATTGTCAAGGTAACTATCTGATAATATTTCATCCATCATACGTCTTGAAATTATAACGTTCTCAGCTTCAAATATTGGCATGCTACTGAAATATTTAAAAATAAAATACGCATATAAAACACATTTTATACGCAATCCGTACGCACACATTACGCACTAAGTACGCATTGGTTACGCAAGGCATACACACACAATACGCACACAATACGCAAATAAAATACCGGTCAAGATATTTCTTTATGTTCTCCCTGATAAAAAGTTCCTTCTCTGGACTCAACATCTCCAAGCCTTTGAAGTTAACTGTAGGACTTGCAGGGTAACCCTTTACTATAACATCATCAACATTGATTACTTCTTTTGTTTGTGGAACGTTTTGGGCAGGTTTTATTTTCTGAGTTTCATTTGGGGAAGGAACAATTTCTTTTGTGGATGGTTTTTCTTGGGTAGCATCTTTGGCAGGTTCTTCTTGGTGAGCTTCTTTGGCAGGTTCTTCTAGGTGAGCTTCTTTGGCAGTTTCTTCTTGGGGAGCTTCTTTGGAAGGTTCTTCTTGGGGGGGGGGGGGGGGGGGAACTTCTTTGGCAGGTTCTTCTTGGGGGGGGGGGGAGCTTCTTTGGCAGGTTCTTGTTGGGGAACTTCTATGGTAGGTTCTTCTGGGGGTGCTTCTTTAGAAGGTTCTTCTTGGGGGGAGCTTCTTTGGTAGGTTCTTCTTGGAGGGGAGCTTCTTTGGCAGGTTCTTCTTGGGGAACTTCTTTGGTAGGTTCTTCTTGGAGGGGGGGGGACTTCTTTGGTAGTTTCTTCTTGGGGAGCTTCTTTGGGGGATGGAAGTTTCTGTGATGGCTCTTCTTGGGCAGGTTCTGCTTGGATGTGGTGTACCCTTTTCTGCTTCTTGTTTTTCTTTGGGATTGATTTTCTCTCTAATTTCCTCTTTTTGTAAACCCTTTCAGTAGCCTGGGTCATCTCAGCATCATTGATTTTTTCGGGGGCGTCGGTCTTGGAGTGTTCAGATGATATCCGAATATTCTTGGGGGATGGAATTGTATGGGGAATGAATGATGAGGAGGAGGGAGTAGCTTGCTCATCAGGCTTAAGAATTCCTTGAACAATGCAATGTTGGAGCTTGTCATCAATAAGATTAACTCTTCTCACAATTTGTTTAAAATTCTTGCTCATCCTAGCTTCAAATTCTTGGAAGAGCTTGACCATAGACTCATGCATAATATTTATTACTTTCTTTTCAAGATCATCTAATGATTGGGGTTGGGTTCTCAAGGTGGATTTGGGTTCGGGCTGCTGAGGAGACTGTGGGGGGAGATGATGGTCAGGTGTGTTAGTTTGAATGGATGAAAGAGTGGTTGATGGATATTTCTTTATACCCAAGAGATTAGATTCTTCAGGGGTAACTCCTTGGATGTCAACAAAAATCTGTGAACAATTAATCTCAAATAAATACGCAATCTAAACGCAATAATATACGCAATCTATACGCAAAACGTACGCAATACATACGCAAACCGTACGCAATAAATAAGCAATATATAAAACTATTCACAATATATACCTGTATTCTCTTTAAATTAACAAATAATTTAGCAGTCTTCTTAGTGTTATATACAATGTCATCACCCCATCGAAGGAAACGGGGCCTTCTGTTAGGGTACTTCGGGAGATGAATGGAAGTGTGCTCCATGAATCAAACCTGCATAAAATTGAGATATTCTCAGTAAGTTTTAGTAAATCAATCAGTCAAATTAAATATTTAATTAGAATTGTTTTAGCACTCATAATTAGTAGTGGCACAAATCCATTGACATAACCTGCTGGCCTGTTCTTTGAGATCTTCAAAGATACATTATTAAAATCTTCAACCAGGCATTCCCAAATTGACCATGACCAGTTAATTGATGAAAAATCATCAATATTATTTGCTATTGTCTTTAACATCTTAGGAACTTTAAAGTTGCTTTGTTGGAAAAATAAATTAGAGCATAAATACATAATAAAAGTTTTCAACATAGTATGTGGGGCGCTTTCTCGAATCAACTCAAGCATTTCACTCTTAATATCCTTTGAAGTGATTGTTGAAGTGGGCAAGGTCATCCAGGTAATCTCCTCACCTCTGTTTGGTAAACCAGTAAGGAGGGTCACTTCATCAGTTGTGAAAGGTACAACATGGCCCTCTATAATAAAGCTTTGCTTTTCAATATTCCACATTCTCAGCAGTTGGTAGATTAGTGGGGCGTTTTGCTCAAATCCAAGAAATTGAAGAAATTGGAAAATATTCAGGTCCTTCAATTTTTCTTCAATTTCAACAGGAATTATCTCGGAAAAAGTATCACACATTGTTCTAAATCTCGAAACATAACATCTATAAGATATAGGACGGACGTAAATCTACGTAAAATAAGAAACTAAAATTAATTTAGAGAAGCAGGTTATACGCATTACGTACGCATATAAAACGTAATAAAATATGCAAAGCATACGCATATTATACGCAATGTGTACACATACTATAAGCGTATTATACGCATATTATATGCAGTGTAAACGCAATCTACGCAAAATATACGAAAAGTATTAGCAGAAATCTAGGGTTTTTTACACTAATCGTTTTTCTTTATTGGAAGTTTAGTTTTATGATTTAAAGATCCAAAGTATTTATTATAAAATATTAGGGTTTGTCTTCAACATATACACAGAAAATAAGCGAAATTTACGCAGATTATACACATTGTATACAAAGAAAATACGCAGAAAGAATGAAAATGGTGAGATAAATATAATCTTTTATAGTTACTCGGAATTATTTTATTTTATTTTTTGGTTTCTTCAGCAAATACGTATTGAATACCAAAGATATCAGTAGTTCATTTTTTGTCAATGTAAGAATTTACGCACCTTTCTCTTTGTAGGTGAATCCTTTCCCTCGTCCATGATGAGCAGAAGAGATTGTTGGAGGAATTCAAAAGATATTTTTTGTAGGAAGCTCGGGAGAACTGGAGCGAATGGCCGAAATGTGGAATTTGGAAAATGTTAAAATTTTTCGCCTTTTTCGTTGTATTTACTGGGTGGGCCTTGTGTTATCTAGTCTCGAAATGACAAACGGATCGGGCCTTAACTTTCCACGTTAGCACGCCACGCGTTATGTTTTTATTGGCGACTATTGGCGACCGAACACATCTTTGTGAGCGGATTCCACACAGAATAATTTCTCCTGGCTCCTCGGGTTGTAGCTCTTCTTCTTCTTCTTCTACTTTGCTGCTTTTGTTAGGTTTCTGTCTTTGCCGGCTTCTGATCGAAGTCAGTAACGTATCAGGGATCAAGCCTTTTTGTGCCGGGTACCTTTTCTCCATTGTTTCGGTTTTTTTTCTTTCGATTGGTTTTCTAGTTTTTAATGGGGTTGCGCTTAGCTTGTCTCATTTTGTTAGTGCTTGGAATATGATCTTGATTCTGTTGATAGTTGAGATTTTAGATTCTTGAGTTAAATGGTTGTGTCGTACCTGTAACCGAGTTACTGAACGTTCTCAAGAAGTGTGTTCGAGGATTTTCATTTTTTTTTCCTTTCTTATCATAAAATGTGGAATGGTATTGGTTCGTCGCCGAAGTTACCAGTCTTCCTCATGCCGGTAATTTATTTGGTTGCGTTTATTTTTAGTATGAAGTTATGCGTACATGCTTTTAAGGTAGAAATTTGATTTATTAGGTTTTTATGTGATAGTTAGTGATTGTCTGTTTCGTCTGAATTTTTTTGCATTCTGATTTGAGGTTCTGGGCGGTTGGCTTAAGGAATAGTTACAATAGGAATGTTCTGTTTGGATTAGGGAAAAATTACAGTATAACTAGTGACTGATGATTCATATTGGTTCAGCCATTTGTTATATACACTATTGCAAAACTACGAGAATGTTTTGAGGATGTGGATTCTGTTTTACTTCGTTTATTTATTTTTCACTTTTGCATTATGTCGCTGAATGAATAACTTGGGATGATTTTAGGCTATTTTGTCGCTGACAAACTTCTTCCTACCCTATAAAGTACTTGGCGTTGCTAAACATGTTTTGGAAAGTGATGAAATATGACGGACTCTATCATTTGGTTAAATATAGTTAGAAATCAGCATTATGAAGTCTAATATCGATATTATGATATGAATCTTTTACGATATAGACAACAGAAATCTCCGATTTTCGGGCCATGTCAACTATTGACACCCATGGACATGATGGATGCCAACGACGAGGAAAGTGTAACTCCATATGCGAGAGGAAGGAACGTCCCAAGCAAAATTTGTAGGAGCTAGCGGGCGCGGTCAAAATAGAGCGTCGAGTGAATGAAAGAAAAGGTTGCCAGTCGGGTTACATAGTGTTAAAAGAATTAAGTTGACATAAGATTAGAAGGGACATTCATATACACAGCTAAGTAAATTAAAAGAACTAAGTTGACATAAGATTAATAATAATAAAAAAAATATTTAAATTTTGGTTTCCATCCACTAGGGTGACTCAAATTCATAAATACTTGTTCCAACTAAGTCAAATGAATAGAGTTCAAACAAGATTTGAATCTGCTTAATGCTTTAAACTACATTTAATTTGGCCAAGCGTTTGGTGGAAAACACAATTTGAAAAGAGAATGTTGAGAAATATTTGTATTCAAATGCATTAATATTAGTGAATATACTCCTTTTAATTTGGGTAATATCATTCAAAATGAATTTTCTAGTATAGTTCTTCGAATACAAATATTATGACTTAGGTTTTGTTTGGTATTATTTTCATTGTTTCTTAAAACAGCTCTTTAGTACAAAAAGTAAAAAAATTTTACTAGATAGTTGCTATAAGAAGCAGGAAGAAAGACGTCCCAAATGAAACATTATTTATCCAAGTAGGCACATCATGAGATCTATAGTATAATATAAATCATATTTAAATTTAATGTTAAATTGTATATTTATTTTAATATTGATTTATTTGTCTTATCTTAAAGTAGAAAAAAAAAAAAAAAACAAAATAAGGGAGAAGAAATTAAGCTCTTCGGGAACTAAGTATTAAATTATGTATTTAGTTGGTACTTTAATATGTATTCGATATCTATTTAATCAGTTCATTATTTTTTGAAATAACTAATTATTTCATTAATACATATATTAAAAGTTTCATTAATTTTTAAGTGTTATTTAATTAGTTTAATTATATTTTAATTAAGCTAATTATATTAATTTTTAATTACTTATTATAAAACAAATTATTTTGTTAAGTTAGTTTTAATTATAAATTTATTCATGAATTATTTTATTAATCTAATTAATTATCAATATTTAAAATTATATTAATTAAGCTAAATTAGATTATTTCTAATTTGGATGGTAGATGATTTAGGGTTGAATTTTAAATTTAATTTATATTTTAAGTACAAATTATCTATTAATTTAAATTTTTATTATCATTAATTAATTATAATTTAAAAATAGTTTAAGTATGGAATTATTTATTTATTTCAACATTAATATTATTTTAATTATTTACAATTTAATATTAATTATTAATTTTAATTTTTAATAATAACTAATTATTATAAATAATATAATTAAAATTTTAATTAATTAATAATTAAATTTGATTAATTTAAACATTCCCTTCACGACAGCTCGCCTTTCTTTTATTGGTTGGAGGTAACGACGATGATGAGAGGGATCTCGCATGTCCCTACTTCGAATGATTTAGGCTAAATCCTACACGACTCATGCATCCAAACAACCTCCTAAATCATGGTTCAATATTGCAAATTAAACTGCTCATTCAATTCATTAAATCCTTTAAATACAAATTTAGTAAATCCTACGAGTGTTAAATCTTGAAAATTGTTTGGTATGTCAAATGATAAATTATGTTAAGTCTTCATAAACTGTTTAGCAAGATATTTCATGATTTATGGCAGTTAGGAATTTAAATTTGGAGGAGATAATTATGAAAATGTGATCAATGGATAAAATATAATAAAACTAACTTGAGTTCATACAAAATATTACTGAAAATTCAATAAAGGGCACATGACAAGCTAATATTGATTAATTAATTATTTTTTGAAAGTTTATATTATTTTTATTAGTAATCATACTAATGAGTTAATTAATTAGTTAAAGATTAAATTAATCTAATGATAATTATAATACTAATTGGATAATTAATTTATGCACTAATTATACTATTAAATTTTTAACGAATTTACTTAATTATTAATATTTAAAGTTATATCAATTAAGTTAATCAATAATACTTAAGGCTTCTAGGGTTTGCCTTTCATCTTCTATTTTCGTCGTTGCTGTTCGGCTTTGCTTCGTAGGAGGTGTAGAGATTGCACATTTGCACGAGTCGTTTCTTCGGCTCCTTCGTTCCTCTTCGACTTTGCTCCTTCGACGACTTCTCTTTCCTTTCGGATCGGAAGTTGTGACATTTTGATCGGAAGCAACGGCGGGAGCTCAGCTCGCTAGCTGTGAAGGTAACTTTCTCCATTTCGCGCGCTTCTTCGGCTAAATCCCGTATATCCGGCGAACCGAGGTATTTAGTAAATCCCGGATTTATGCCGTAAATCCTTAAACCGGGATTTATCCATCGCCGGGATTTAACGCTCGCACAAAAACCGTTTGGCTGGATTTAACGTAAATCCCGCTGTAAATCCGATACCAAACAGCCCCTGAATGTTTTTTTAGGTATGCAAATAAAAGACGGAGATTTAAAATTTTCTATGGTTGTTAGACATGAAATATTCAAATTTTGGGTGTTAGATATCCAAATAATAAGATATAAAAATGGTAGATATGTAAATCCCCCAAAATAAAATGACGAGATTTTGTTTGCTTCTGATTTTATCTTTTATGTTTGGTTCAGAATATAGTTAATGATGGCAGAAGATGGAGATGAAAGAACCTTTAAGAGTTTGGGTGTGTGCGGCGAGTTGGTCAAAGCTTGTGAGAGTTTGGGGTGGAAAACCCCATCGAAGATTCAGGTGGAGGCGATTCCTCATGGTCTTGAAGGTGCTTTCTTGACAGCCTTTTAGTTGATTTCAATTATTAATTTCATAAGCCTATTTTGGAGTATTTTTCTTGATCTCAAATGGTCATTATTTGATGATTGTTGGTGTTGGCAGGGTTCTTAAATTTTACAATTATCTAGTAGGCTAGGCTGCTTTAATTGAAATATTTACTCATTCTCTATTCACCTTCCGACAAACAAGATTTTGGACTAACATTGTGCTCTCTTTCTGTTCTAGTTTTAAGTTTTTTCTTTCATTCTTAAAAGTGTTGATGTTAGTCCTCTTTACTTGTTTATAAATGTTGCCGTACTTATCTGGTGTAACATAATGTTTTGTTTCATTTGTGCATCCACTTCGCTTTCCTAATTTTTAGATGATTTTAAGCGATGAACTTGTATTTTTGGATATTTGCAAATGTATTTATCTTGGAAGACTCTGAATGGTTGAGATGACACTTTAGGATTTGGTTGCTATATTATTTTATTGGAGAAACTCATGGTCTAGAATTATTATAGCATACATGATTGGAAGTTGTGCGATAACATATATGTTTTTCATGAAATTGTGTCTCATTTATACAACAACAACAACATCAAGCCTTTGTCTCACTATGTGGGGTCGGCTACATGAATCCTTTTTCGCCATTGTGTCCTGTTAAAAGTCAAAATTTCATTTAATTTTGATGACGAAAGAGCATTTCTAATATTTCCTAACCAAGTTTTTTTAAGTCTACTTCTATCTTTTTTAACAAAAGTCACATCTAATAACTCAACTTTTCTAACCAGGTCGTCGGAAGGCCTCTGTTTAATGTGACCAAACCATCTAAGGCGACTCTCTCTAATCCTATCTTCCATTGGAGCTACTGCAACCTTTTCACGTATATGCTCATTTCGTATCCTATCTCTAAGGGTAAAGCCACTCATCCACATAAGCTTCCTCATATCTGCAACACTTTACTTAATATTATGCTTCTCTTTTAATGGCCAACATTCGACACCATAAAACATTGTGAGTCTCACCACCATCTTATAGAATTTTCCCTTAATTTTGAGGTGGACTTTTCTATCGCACAACAAGCCCAATGCATTCCTCCACTTCAACCATTCAACTTGAATTCTGCTGATAATATCCCCATCTATTTCACCATTGCTCTCAATAATAGATCCAAGATATTAATACGTGTACTCTTATTAATGACTTGATTGCCCAAAGTCACAATCCCCTCACTAGGTCTATTGCTACTAAAATTACACTCAATATATTCAGGTATATATCTACTCAAGAGAAAACCTTTGGATTCTAAGGTTGATTTCCATAATTCAAGTTTACCTTCAACTCCCGCTTTAGTCTTATCAACAAGAAGAATATCTTCAGCAAAAAGCATACACCAAGGTACATCCTCTTGCAAATGTTTAGTGAGAACAGCCATGACTAAAGCAAAATGATATGGCATTAAGGTTGATCCTTGATGTAATCCAACCGAAATAGGAAAATACTTGGTCAAACCTTCTTGTATTTGAATACAAGTAATAACTCATGCATACATATGTTTAATAATTTGAATATAAGTATTATTAACTCCTTTTTTTCAAGAACTCTCCATAGCACTTCTCTTGGAAATTGTGTCTCATTTATAGTTACTAAAAAAAGATGACTAATTTGGTTTTTGTATGTTGTTTTATGTTATATTTAAGTGGAATGAGCTGCAAATTTGTCCTCAATTTGCTTTATGTATCCTCTTACCCACTTTTCATTCCTATTTTGTATTGCATTTCCATTAAATTCTGATTAGACCGCCATTTTTTGCTACAACAACAACAGCAACAACAACAACAACAACAAAATCAATATCAAACCTTTAGCACACCACATGTGATAGGCTGAATTATTTTTCTCTATTGTGTCATATTAAGAGTCAAAGCCAAATTCTCATTTAAATCTAATAAAAAAGGTCATTTATAATACTTTTTAACCTAATTTTTTTATGTCTACCTCTACCTTTCTTAACGTAAGTCGGATCTAATATATTCACTCCTAACTGGGTCATCGGAAGACTGACGTTTTATGTGACCAAACCATCTAAGGCCACTCTCTCTAATCTTATCTGCCATTGGAGCTATTGCAATCTTTTCATGTATATACTTGTTTCATGTTATGGCTCAAGTGTAAAGCCACTCATCCACTAGAGCATTGTCATCTCTATAACAATTTTCTTAAGTTTATGCTTCTCTTCTAATGTTCAACATTATGAGCCATAAATAATTGCAAATCTCATCGCCATTTCATAAAATTTTCCCGTAAATGATGTGACACAATGATGATAAACAATAATTGCTTTTAAAAAATTAGTAAAATACGAACTTTGCTTTGCTAAATATAAACGGATGCTTCTTCAAGTTAGATCTTAGAAAATTCCTTGGAAGGACTAAGTAACGACAAGCGATTACAATTAAGATTATTAGGATACTTGCAAAATAACAACAATAAATAAATGAGTAATGCAAATAACAAGTTAGCAAATTCACAGTTTAATAAATTTGATCGTTCACCTTGGAATCCCTCACTCACACTTTTGATAGTGATTGATTTAGCGGAAGAATGTTGCTAGCAAACTTAGAGATGTCACTAGAAGACACACGATGCCGAGGGGGCTTGTCGCCGGGGAAGGAGTTGGAGTTGAGGAATGAGTGGGCATCTGGTGATCTTACACTCTCCATAGATCTTTGTTCGTCGATGACGTTTGCTAGATGGAAGAGAATACGGTCGACCTATTCCTCGACTGTGTGATCGAATCCAAATCCACGGTCAAAGAAAGGGGATTGGATGATGTCGATCTCCCCTTGAGAATTGAACACAAAATCGTGATTGAAATCCAAGTTGGAAACTTTCCTAAATAACTTGAGCTTATTTTAGGAAGGTAATGAAGTCCCCCTTTTGAATTTGAAATTCAAAATAGAGCCAAGGGGAGCCGACGGGTTGAACTTGGGGGGAAGGGGGCGACGGGATGGTGGTTGACTACTGGTTTTGATAGGAGGCCGACGACTAGGGAGCTAATGGAGGCCGGTGGTATGGCGTTTTGGGAGGGGTACGGGTATGGGGGGAAACTAAGGGGAAGGTTGGCAGTAGGGAGGAGAAAGAGGAGTATGAAGTAGATAAATCAAAAGACTAATCGAGAGCTTGGAATCCACCGGCGGTTGTCGGGTATTGCATATCCCTCTCATAGGGTTTTCTCCACTCAAGAGCTCACAACTTGAGACAGAAAAATCTGAAATTTTACTTAATAATCATCATCCATTACAATGTAAGAGGCCTCCTATAAATAGGCCTAAATGAAAGAAAACATAAAAGACTAAAGTGCCCTCGGGCTACAACATAGACTCAACTCCCCATAGGGTTAAAATGGGAAAACTCAAATGCAACATAAAACATAAAACATAAAAACATCAAAAATACAGACTCTGAATCGTAGTCGTCGATCCACATACACATGTCGAAATCTCTGACTGATGTCCTCATCAGTAAGTTTGAGGGGTACTTTTCTATCTCACAATAGGCTCGATGCATTTCTCCACTTCAACCATCCACTTGAATTTTACTAATAATATCCCCATCTATTTCACCAACGTTTTGACCAATAGATTCTAGATATCAAAAACATGCACTCTTATTTATGACTTGATCACACCCAATATCACAAACCCATCACTAGATATGTTACTACTAAAAGTAAACTCAATGTATTTAGTTTTAGATTCACTCAAACGGAAAGACTCTAAGGTTTACCTCCATAATTCAAGTTACCTTTCAACTCCCTCGTTATTCTGATCAACAAAAAGAAAACCCTCAGCAAAAAGTATATGCTAGGGTACATCATCTTGAAAATGTCTAGGTAGAATATCCATGACAATAAAAAATTCAAAATCCAGTAATATATGGGAGGGGGTTGGATTTGATATGGGTGATGCCTACTATTATTTTTCTGCAAATTGATTTCACATCTTTTTATTTGCAGGAAGGGATGTAATTGGCCTTGCACAAACAGGATCAGGCAAGACGGGAGCTTTTGCCCTTCCAATTATCCAAGCTCTTCTTCAGAAGCCACAACCATTCTTCGCTTGTGTACTGTCTCCAACTAGGTTTTGTTCATCTTTTACATGATTTTTTTACTTGGAATCCTTTTTAGTTTATATGCTAATGACTTATTTTTTTATTCTCTTGATATAGCTCTTATATATATTTTTTTTCTCTTTTTTGTCTAAGGGAGTTGGCGATCCAAATTTCTCAGCAATTTGAAGCATTAGGATCTAGCATTGGTGTGAAATGCGCGGTGGTAAGCTGTTTAAAATTCCAGTGAATGCTTGAACATTTAATATTTACCAATTCTGATCCATGTTTTATATGGTTGCTGAGCAAATGCTTTTAAGTGATAGTGGGGAAATTACCATACAGTTAACATTTCTAGAAGTGCAGTTTGATGGTAGGAAATGCCTAGTACATTGGCAAGTAGCTCACTTTTTTTGGATGCTGACTACACGTGTTGGTAGAAAGCCACCAGGAGCAAGGGGTAAGCTTACCATATGATGCTAACAACCAGACTTTGGCTGTCATCTCGAAGGGTAGCTAAGGTTAAAATGCTTGGAGTGCCATCTCAATTGTTCTTGTTCCTCTTGATAAAGAATGGGAGTTCTTTTATTTGGTTTATGCCCAAGTGGTGGATTGCTAGATGGCACGTCAAAGGAGTCTGTGTGTTCACTATACATAGGGGTTATTGAGGCAAGTCTAATTAATATTTACTTTGATTGATAGATATATTGTAGTTTAATTTTATCTTCTTAGAAGGGGAAAAGTATTCTCCTTGCACTTAGATTTGAGCCTTGATGTTGTGAGTTTTCTATTACCATTATCTTTGGGTGGCCTTCTGTGATAGAAATTCAGTCATTGTAATCTTCTGCAAGAGAGGCTACTCATTCCATCTTTTTATTTGGTTATCAAAATTTTGGAAGAATTGTGTTACATAAAAGTTTCTAAAGCATGAAAAAATAATTCTACTTGATATTCTGCTTTGATTCTACGTGAATTTTTAATTTGATTGATTACTAGTTAAATGTGGTTCTTTCTAGTCCAATGCAATCGTGGACTAACATCTTTGGGGTAGTTATGTTGCTGTATATGTTCGAAGGCCTTAAGTGTTTTTTTCCTTTTGTTTTTATATTTATATTGTCTAATTCAGTGAGTGAATTGCATTATTGATTACTCTTTTCAGCTTAAAAGATACAGATTCAAATGTATGGCTTGTTAATGATATATAATATCACAATAATTGAGATTTTCATCACAAAGATGAAAATCAGTATGTATCAAACTTGAGAAGATCATAATAACACACACTAGCTTGTTTAGATGAAAGAACAAATATATAAAGCAACAATTTGAAAATTGAAGTCTCATATCAGTGCAAGGGGAGTCGTGACATAGAAGTTTTTTTGTAAGACTCACAAGAATCACCAATTAGTAGCCCATGCCCATCAATTTTATAAGAAACATGTTGATTTTTTCAAGATTTTTATAAAAAACTACAAGCTTTAATTCAGCACACTTGGATTCCATTAAAAAAACTTGAAATTTCCAAATACCGTTTTTAGTTCCAAGCAATTCTTGATTTCATGTCCTACTCCAGCCAGGTGTAGGATATGATATCCTACAGGAAAGGAAAATCAAAACTCCAATCTCAGTCACAACATATTGGCGTATGAGATTAGCATCTTTTCGATCTGTCTTAACTATCAACATGGTTTAAAATTGCGCAATATGAGGCTCGCCTTGAGGCCCGCCTTTGCGCAATTCCAGTAAAAAACGCCTCCATGCTTACGCCTCGAGTTTTTGTTATGAGGCTTGCGCCTCAACTTGGTTGAGGCCCGCCTTAAGGCCCGCCTCGCCTCACTGGCATGAGGCTTACGTCTCACGCTATATATATTAAAACTTACATAAATCTTGAAGTAAATGCCCGACATTGGACTCTATAGTAGAGGAGGAAGGGGAGAGAGCAGTTCATCATAATGATGATTCAAATGAAGAACCCCTTAGTGATGACAGTGCTGATGATTTATGAGTTCTTATGTGATATGTCATTGCTATTTATTTTTAGAAATTGGAATTATATGTTAATGAAAATAATACTGGGATTTTGGAAAGATAGAATTTTGAGTTGAACTATATTTAATGTTGTCTTATTATTGAGATATTTTGATTTCACTTCATATTTTATGCTTTTTTATGTTTTATATTATTCACTCATTAGTATATAAAAAAATTATCATTTTATGTTTACGCAATCTTTTGATTTTGAGGCTTACGCCTCAAAACGCCTTGAGGCTTACGCCTTGCCTCACGAATGAAAAACGCCTCAATACCCGAATACGCAATTTTAAACATTGACTATCAAATCTGAAAAATTCTTTTGTTTGTGTGTCAGCTTATTTTTCCATTTGATAATTGGATTCTTTTGATTGTTTATTTTTTTATTAATACAAGTTTATCATCTGCTTAAATAGTAATTGCTATATAAGGGTTTCTATCCTTTTTGGTTCTTTGCAGCTTGTTGGAGGAGTTGACATGATGGCACAGACCATTTCTCTTGCAAAGCGTCCTCATATTATAGTATGACTTTTCCTTAACTTTTTTCTTTATTTTATTAGACTTCTTGCTAGAAATGTTATCTTCCATTGGCAACATAATGGGTTGACTGTTCTAAATATACAAAGCCAATTTGATTTATCATTCGGAAATTTTGTTTTCATGTATTTTTAGTTTTTTTAGTCTTTTGAAGTTTTATGCTTCTGTTGACTGCTAACCAGCTCGTCCCCATCTCTTGCCATTTCAGTCCCAAACAACGCTCCCAAAGGAACCAACCATTCATTTCCTCAAAACTACATGCATGAGCAGTTGGAGGAATGATTCATCCTCACTATTTACATGCAAGGACCAGAGGCGCACGAACTCTTTCCTCTCTCGATCTCTCTGTGCCTCACACAGGAAGACATGCTCAACTCGACTGCTCTCTTGTTCCCTCTACTGCTCTTTGGTTGTCGCACCCAAGAAGACCCAATTGACCCAACTTAGTCTCATGTGATCGGCTCGACCTGGTGTCGTGCACAATCAACTCCAATCGGTCGTCTCTGTTTAAGTAATTGAAATAAACTTCCTGGATAATTAAATTAAAAAATATATAATAAACACATACAGCGAGTAATTTGAAGACTTGAAGACCTACATTGGGACCAATTGTCCCAAAGCTCTCGACTGTCGAATCTTTAATCCATCCGGACAAATTTGAAAGGCAAGTTTCTTCTTAACCTCTCTTCACAAGAAGGGACGTTGGGAGGTTGTTAGATTTTCAAAGAAGATGAAAAAAGCATCTTTAAATTAAATCATATTTAATTAATAGGTACTGCGAGCAAATTGAAGACCTGTGCCAGGGCCAATTGTACTGAAGCCCTCTGTCGACCAAAAAACTATCGGCCTAATCACCTCATGGACCTCCAACCACCCGCAAAAGCACTGACCCACATCCTATTATTCCATGCTCACTCCACATGACACAAAACATCCTTACAAGCATAGAAGAATGAGTGATCTCTCCCATTCAATCTAAAGCACACAGGACTTCATTCTTCAAGCTCTCAGAACCAAACAGGAAGCGGAAGCTCGCTGCCCTCGATCCAAACTTTTCACCTGCAAAAGCACTGACCCACATCCTATTAGCTTTTGCGTGCATTGACCTCACTTCAGGCTCTTTAAATCCGTTGACTTTGATACGCACGGACGACCTTCGTCCGTCTCCTCTGTGTGAGCTGACTCCCTCTGCGCACCACTTGCCTGATTTTCGATTATTTGCCTCAATTCCACCTGTCTCGCACCTGCTCTCTTGTTTCAAATAGCGAGTTAAAAAAAGAAAGGGAGAAATCATTTGTATATACACACACACACACACACAATTTGACATCGTAATTGTTAAATTTGAAGCTTGCACTCGTCAAATAGAGGAATCCCAGGGTTGATTTGGTCCCCGAAGCTCTCAGCCGTCGATCTGATCACAGGGAGGGGATGCCGGTAGGATGTCAAAATTGCCCCGTAGAACTGCCAAAATTATGTTGAGATATCGTTGAATTAGAGAGTTTGGAAATTTTAGTTAATTTAAACTTTAAATTTAATGAATATAAAATTAAAATTGAAATTTAAATTAATTAATTATCTTAATCAATGAAATCGCTTTAATAAAATTTAATTCCAATTTCATTAACTAAAAGATTAATTGACTTAATTATTTAACAAACTTTAAAGTAAAATAAGAATTCAATTTTAAATTGGAAATCTAATTAAAACTCAATTTTAAAATTAAAGCTCTAATTTAATTAAATTTTAAATATTTTAATTAATTAATAAAAAATTAAAATCAATTAACTAATAAAGAGAAACTAATTTAATTAATAATTAAATTAAAATACTTTAAAAATAAAAAATGAAATTAATTGAGCAAGTGATTTAATTAATAATTAAATAACTTTAAAATATTTAATAAAACCAATTAATTAAATTTAAGTTCCTTAAATTAATTAAATTTTGAGCAAATAATTTAATTAGTAATTAATAATTTTAAAATACATCTTAATTGGAGAGATGAGCAATTTAATTTAATTTTAATTACATTTAAAATTTAATTAATTAATCTAATTAATTAATGCAATCAAAATAAAATAAAATAAAAAGCAGGAAATAAATGTTTTCCGCTATCAAACTTAGGTACAAGTTACATGTTTTTGAGCACAACAAAACGACAAACTTCCAATAAACAGCTCTCCAACTAAGCAGTAAAGAAGCTATCACAAACAATGAACTCTTAAACTCACAACTCACCTACGGTATTCACGGTATGTTCTCTATTTGAATGTTCTCTTAGATTTTGTAATGACTTTCAAAAGGATCTTAGCATTTGTTTAGGGCCCTTCCAGAAACAAAGCAAGTGTATAGAAGCTTATGTTTTCCTTTGGTTTAGATTGCACCAATTCAATTAAAACACTTCCCATACATATGCTTTGTTGTAGCACTCTTTCTAAATCGTACATAAAGGCTCTTTAATGATTTGGAAAGGATTATGGATTAGTGTTAACCAATTCTTTGTATGGTGATCATGATTATTATGATATAAATAAAAATTACTTTTGTCCAGGCCTTCAGATGATTTCTTCATTAACCCGGGTAACCCTATGTAGTCTCAATTTGGAATTGAGGCCATGATAATAGAAATTAATTGATTAATGGGAATTAGATGAACATCTTAAAAACATATTAAAGTAGACAAGGTGCATAATTTACTTATGCAAGAGTTATTAGCAAATGCAAAATACATTGGACAAATGTATTTGGAAGGAAAACATATTATACAAGTGTAATGAAAGTGAAAAATACGTTAAAACAAGTTTCACACGTGTTCTAATCCTTATGTCAAACTCCTAAATGCAAGATCTGAGAATATTTCATTGATTTGTTAAAAGTGCTCAAAAATCCTGATGATGGCCATTTTCAGAGCCTCATATCATAGGATCGTTACCCTTTCCTTAATACATACAAAACCACGTAGTGAGCACATATCCCAACAAGTAATTAAAATCTTATAGTTGAAATCAATACAAAATAAAAGATAAAAGAGAACAATATGCTATAAGTCATATAATGAAATATATGTATCAATGTTTATATTGATTATCAGTATTAGTTTATCCTTCTATAGTACATCACATGTCAATCAATTAGATCATCAATCACAGTATCAGTAACAGTCAACAATACTAATGTAATATCATGATCAATAATGTTAAATAGTGTTAATGATAGAAAATAATATTAGTATCAGTCATAATATTAGTATAATATTCGTAGCAGTGTCAATATCAGTATTCAGATATTCAATGAGTGTATTTTAAGAGTATCTTGCTCTTGCACTTATGACTTCCAATCAGTTGCCCCTTATAACTCCCAATCAATGTACTCATTGTAACTCACATTGAATCACATGAATAAGTCGCCCCGACTCCCTATAAATCCCAATCAATCTCCATCTCCTTATGACTCCCAATCAGTGGATCACTAGGATCAGTAGGATATCATGAGAAGTTATCATATCATGTATTTGATATTATTCAATACTTCATTTAAAAAGCAATAAATCCATATCAAACATTTGATTTTATAGAAAATTGTAATATTTAGGCTCAACAGAACATATTGACTTTTCCATATAAATTGATATATTTTTAACTGTTCATTGGTTAGGGGTTTCGTTGCTTATGTAAAAGTTGATAGCTCATTTAGTCTGGTGGTATTTTTGTGTTGAACCAATACCATTCTTGTTTCATTTAAATTTTGTTTTTATGTATCTTGTTTTTTATTGCTCATGCAGGTTGGGACTCCTGGGCGTTTATTGGATCATCTTTCTAATACGAAAGGTTTTAGCCTTCGTATGTTGAAGTACTTGGTAGGAGTTTATGTTGTTTCTTTTGTTATATAAATTTCATATTGCAGTTATTTAATATTTTTAGTTCTTGTCTTTGCAATAACGTTGATCTGGTTTGTTCGGATCATGATAGGTTTTAGATGAGGCTGATAGGTTGCTCAACATGGACTTTGAGAAGGCTATTAATGATATTCTTAAGGCTATTCCCAGAGAACGTAGGACATATCTGTTTTCAGCAACTATGACAAAAAAGGTGGATGTTACCTTTTATACTTGTTTTGTTTATGCTTTTGCATAATGATATTTCTAATTTTCATCTTGTTAATGTCTGTTACCTGGATGCTATATCTTCTTTTGGTACTTGTAGCATACATTGTCAACTTTAACTGTTTAAGTATTAGGTGCATAATTGATTGAGATGATTTGCAAATTCATAAATAATGAACTGATGATTTGGATGAGTACGTTCTTATGCAGTTGGCTCTGCTTTTTCTAGGAAGTTCAGTTGCTAATAATGGAACTTTTGGATCCTCACAGAAGTGAATATTTATCTTGTCCATATTCTATTTCAAATCTGCAATCGTCATCTACTTCAACCCGCGTTTCAGGAATGGGTTGAAGAATACATTAAAGAAAACTTCACTGGGCTGACCTTACGAGTTAGTATCATATGGCAGTGCAAATAATCTAATTATATGGTTTTTAATTTCTGTTATTGTAGTGTTATGCAAATCAGAACTACCTTCAAGCACTTATATCTTTCTGTTGAACTGACCCAAGTACATTGCACTTCAACTATTCAGTATTCACTTCAATATTTTTTTATGTTTTTAACTTGGCTAGTGCATTCTATTTAGCATTTTTGGTATATGTATTAGAAATAGCCTAGCAAGTGGTTGGGCTGGAGCCATGTGGTTGCTACTTCTTTAGGTTATTGATTCAAATAACAGAAATAGCCTCTCTATAATGCATATGTAAGACTGCTTGCATTAAGACTCTATGGAAGATTCACTCTCTTTCACTAATAATCCAATTTTCTAATATTACCTCAACAACTTGATCTTGCTTTACCTTGATGGTATTTATGTTGATTGTTGATTATGCTTTGATATTGTTTCCTGCAGGTTGGAAAACTTCAAAGAGCCTGCCTTAAGAATCCTGTGAAGGTATATTTTAATTCAACAAGTTGATTTGAATATTTTCAAAGATATTGATCTAATTTCTTCCTAAAATGCCTTTTAGATTGAGGCATCCTCCAAGTATTCCACAGTTGATACTCTGAAGCAGCAATTTCGATTGATCCCTGCCAAGTACAAGGTTCTTTACAAACTCTCTTTTATGCTAATTAGCATATTTGTCTTCTATCATCTAAGATTGATGCTAGATATAGAAGTTGTGGCATACTTCAGCAAAGCATTCTTTTTTTATCTGAAGCTGAGATTCTGGCAGATCTCAATAGGGCTTCACAAAATTGGACTTGATTTATTAAATCTGCAGTTAGATAGGGCATATTTGAAAACAATCAAATTTTCATGCAAGCCAAGAAGTAAATAGTAAAAGTATACTTACCTTGTTTACAGTCTTTTCAATTATCTGCTTTTAAAAGATTTGAAAATTTTATTTTAGCATAAGAAATTATTCTTATGCTTCCTTGTGGAATTTTCAACCTCTTTGGTGACCCTCTTGATCTATCATACGATTAGATGAATACTAATAGTTTGTCACACTTGAATCGATTGCATGTCACTTGAGTAGACAAAATAGAATTTTCTTGATAATATATATATATATATATATATATATATATATATATATATATATATATATATATATATGTTTGTGTTAGTATGATTATCCAGTAAAGATGTAGCAATTTTTAATTCTCTCCCTACTAACTTGGTATCAGAGCAATGCAATCTTCTCTCTTATATCACTTCTCATTTTGTCTCCTCAAAAGCCTTGAACACATCTGTATTACATAAGAATGATTGTTTCATTAGCCTCCAATTCTTCTTTACTTATACCTTTAGTGCTTGCATGCTTATAGATCTCCACTTGAAGAATTTGACCACCTTTGCACGTGCCTTCTCAGTTGATAGCCCAACATGCTTCTCAATGCTTGCATTCCCATAGCCTATTTACAAATATCCCTCGCGATCTCCTCTATTCCCTATCAGCAATTTCGCCAACATCTTTTGTCCTCTCTACGTCAATCTCTTTGTCAATTCCTTCTATCAATGCTCTTAGTTGTTGGTCTTTGGTGAAAACTCTGTCAATATCCTCTATTGATACCTCTATTTAAAGATTCTATTTGTGCATTCTCTAGCATGAATATCATTTATGTATTTGTATTTGATTCAAAATACTCTCTTTCTCTAATCAGTTGCACTTCTCCCTTGGTAATAAAATGTTTGAATACTTCATCTTTGGTCTATTATTGTCAAATTCAAGTTGATATTTTCTATGTTACCTTGAGTTTGTGGAGAAGTGTTTCAATTTTTTTTAATAGAAATTTACACCAATTTATAATGCAATATTTCTTCATTGTTGATAATATTATGTTTACTATATTTTTATTTAGGGGGATTTACATATATGCCACAAATTTTTATGTATTTAACGGATAAGTTTTCAGAATTACCTATATAACATTTTGGTGTCTCAATCACAATAAAACATATGTAGAAAAAGTGTATTTACTTTAGAAAAGTGAATATTTGTGATAATTTTAATGTGATTTAAAGATTTGTGTGTAATATGAGTAAAAATAAAGATTTAGATGTTATATATATAAATACATAAGAATTTTTTGGTTTTTATTTAAATCCCTTTTGTTTATTTCTTGTTCATTTCCCTCGCCTATTTATGGGTACATATATGCTTCTACTAGTAAATTTGTGATTCTTTGCAAATCTCCCTCTTTTAACAAAGCTGAACGATGTTTTTTATTTTTTTTCAGTAACTTTGAAGAGCTTATTTGAAATTAACAATGCCTATGGTCTAAGTGAAAATTTCTTGTCCATTATAACTAGAGCCGCAAGTTTATAATGGAATATAGTAGTATCTCCCAACCTCAAACAACTTGAAAGAAAAAGAAAAAAAGAAAGAGTAAGCAAAGAACGCATTAATAGTTACGGCTTTATTTTGTACACCTACTTCTCTTTTAAGGAATTCCATGCTTCTTTGATCTAGAATTCTTTTATTCTTTATGGGGACGTGTGTGTAGATTTTAGAAGTTTTAAAATTTGAAATTTGTTTGGGTTCATCTTGTTCTGTATATATATTTTTTGACAAGAGAATAATTTGAGAAACACTTATCGTTTTTGAAAGTGGTAAAGGCTCTGGGTGCTTTGAATAAAAACTGAAAATATTTAGTTTAGAAGCTGATAAATCAAAACATATTATCCTTCATTTAAAAAAAAGGGTCCGTGCATTATATAAATTAAAAATGTAATCCTGTAGATTTAAGCCATTTTTTCAGCTGAGTATTCAATTCGTAGTCGTAGTTTATTACTTATTTTTAAATCATTTGCTTGATCAACTACCATGTTTATTGATTTTTGTCCTTTGACTTTCTTGTGTTGTTGTGTTAATAATTTTATTAGGACTGCTATCTTGTTTACATTCTGATTGAGATGTCCGGAAGCACATCTATGGTCTTCACTCGTACTTGTGATTCTACACAACTTCTGGCATTGCTACTTCGGAACCTTGGTCTAAAGGCAATACCCATCAGCGGTCAAATGAGCCAGGTACTGTCATTTTTTGTTGGAGCAACTGTGAACGATAAATTCATCTATTTTCTTCAATACCTTGTTGAGCTATGCATGTTTTTCCTTTATGCAACCTTACTAATTTTTGTGTTGTTGATGGACATCTCATAACAGACAAAGCGACTGGGAGCATTAAATAAATTCAAGGCTGGAGATTGCAACATTCTTATATGCACTGATGTTGCTAGCAGGGGACTTGACATACCGACAGTTGATTTGGTCATAAATTATGACATTCCCAGCAATTCTAAGGTTATTTTTCTTATTCTCTTAATCTGATTGAGCTTGTCCCCGTTATGACTAGTGTGTTTATATATACAGCCACATCTACATTTAGGATTTTGTATAAGGGATTGTGCTAGTGCATTTATGCATGTACATACGCAATCATGCTTGCATATAGTTATACAATTGTTAAAAGAACTTCTGATTTTTTCTGAAATGGCTGGAATTCCAAAGATTTTCATGGCCTCTTTTATCTCTTTGGTACGGAAGACGTACAAGCATGCAGACTACAGTTAATGAAGCTTCTTAGAAGGATCATCTACTCATGCATCACTTTGGGTTAGGCAAAATGTTAACTAGTTTGAATTCCTTAACCCCTTGTATGGGGAATCCCTTTGTTGATGCATCAAAAAGGTGGCTTTTTCATGATATTTCACATTCCAAGTTCAGGGTAGTGTCTTTTTTCTCCGTTGTTTATTCTCACATTTGCTTTTTTCCTGGGCTTCAATAAGTGCTGCTAGTTATCTCATGTATTTTATATGGATGCAAATTTCAAATTAAATACTATGGTTTGGGCGGAGGATTGCCAGGTCTTCAATAATATATGGTGTTTAGGGTACGTATTTTATGCCACAACTCAATTTTTGCACTGCGGAGCACTGCTGACCGTTCCATATTTTTTACAGATCTATGCAATTAACTACTTTAGGATTTGATTTGGTGCAGTTTTGTTGCTGTTTTTCTTCTCTTCATGTTGTAATCATAATTTTCATATGATCACTATGCTTTCAATAAATTTTTGTGTTAGAAAACTGCTTTCTACATCTACTTTAAAAGAAATTGTTTTCTCCATCACACTTTTATATAAAGCTACACCGTTTCAAATTGACCCTTATTTATGGAGCTTTTAAATAAGCGTATGACCTGGCCTGTTTATTTTATCTGTTGGAACTTGTGTGTGATTGACAGACATCTAGTTTTTCTACTCTAAATTGAATGTTCCGTAATTATAAACCTTATCAGAAACAATTTTGCAATATAGCATGGCTTCCTTATTAATGCTATCTCCCACTTAAAATATACTCTTAAAATGGGCGCAGGATTACATCCATCGCGTAGGCAGGACTGCTCGTGCTGGGCGATCTGGTTTAGCAATCTCATTAGTAAACCAATATGAAGTGGAGTGGTACATTCAGATAGAACAGCTTATTGGTATGTTTTTTTGTTTTCTTACAGCCGCCCATGGTATGGGGAACATAAAATTGTTGGGGGTGAGGATTAGAACTTACATGCTGTTATTGCTTGATTTGAAATTTGTAGGAAAGAAGTTATCAGAGTTTCCAGCGGAGGAGGCTGAAGTTTTACTATTCTTGGAGAGAGTTTCAGATGCAAAAAGAATATCTCAAATGGTATTCCAATTCTTTACATGTTCTCTTTTGAACTTCTTCTATTGCTTCCATTTTCTCAATATTCTGCTTCTTCAACTGCAGAAAATAAAAGAAAGTGCAGGAAACAAGAGACGAAGGAAGGTTGGGGATGATGAAGAAGAAGAAGAAGATGCTGAAAGATATGCCATTAACACCAAGAGTAGTAAGACTTTCAAGAAAGGGAGAAGGTAGGTTAGCAGGATCTTTTTGCACCTGAGATTTTACAGTTCTTTCGAATCCCTATTGTATTTTTTGGCTCTCTTTACTGGAGATGCAACACAAATTTTGGTCGAGTTCTCTTGGATTTTCTCTTCAGCTCCCTATAATTGTAAAACGTTGCTCGGTAATTTAAGAAAAAATGAGATTGAGGAACTTAGTAATTTAAAACTGTAATTTTTGTTTTTTGGTTTAAATGTATTGAAAGAGCTTTAGGGATGATTGGCTTCTTTTTAATGTTCTTAATGAGGCTTATTTGAAATAAAAATAATTAGATGGTTCATTATTTCAATATTGTTAAAATGTTAGGTGTTTGAAGAACACTTTGACTTTATTTGAGATGATTTTCTTATGTTTTTTAAGCATTTTTTTTATACAAAAATTTATATCAAAAAAAAATTATTTAAAAAATTAATAAGAAAATCTTCTCAAATAAAGCCTTCAGGCTTTTAGTATATAATTAGGGCATTGGATATGCATTTGTAGAATGATTGACACTTTCTTATATATGGTGTCAAACCTTTATGTGCTTGCAGATTTATGATGGTAGAGATATTTTTTTAGTAGAGTTATAGAAGATTCATACACTTGCAGATGTAAGAAGTCTATATGAGACAACAGAGTTTTTTACATTAAAATTTATAAACAAAAAATTTGTAGATGATTCTTTAGACATTTAGGTGCTTTGGTGATATTATAACTGAGTGGACTTGGATTTATTGCATTCCTCTCATTGATATACTTGTTTTAAAAGTATATAAAATTTGGAGATCATTTAGTCTCTTAAATAATACCATGAAGTTCATAACTATACTTCAAATATTTGATTTGAACTAACTTATGAATCGAATGAAGACACTTTTGCAGTCATTAGATTAATAAGGCATTTGTTTTGCCTATAAGTTTAGAGAAATCAGACTTCAGATTCTTATAATAAAATTTTTAATGAAAATCTTTAAAATAAAATTTCCGTCGTTATCTTAATCGAGAGTATTCGTAAGGAATTCAACTTTCCTATGATGTAATTAACTACGAGGGCTTACGCTCGTAGGAGATTTAAAACCCACATCAATTTTTCAAAAAAAAATAATTAATATTTCTTTTGGGGAATCAAATTTATAACAATCATTATTATCATAATCGAATGATTACTAATGGATGATATATTCTTTCTTCGGGGAGATTTATCATGTGTTAACATAAACTCGAATATGAAATTAATGATCACTTATCTTGATTATCATAGTCGAATATTTGATTGAACTTCATTTTGACCCTCCGGGGTCATATGTGGTTCTCCCTTAAATCAGACTACAATACGCAAGTGAAAATTTACAATTTCGGGTTTGAACCTGTTAGGAGATTTTATCTCTGTCTTCTGAGGCGGTATATTATCCTTAGTGGTTTGTTGGACTTCAGAATTGAATTTAAATTTAATCATCGATTTTCCAAAGAAATTTAATTAAGATTTGTTTTGCTTCTTGCAAGGCAAATTTCCTTGTCAACACCAACACACACGTGGATGCCTTCGAGTGAATATCAACCTACATTCAATGTTCAAATGAAGAATGCGGTGACATACTTACAACCAATAACATAGGATTTTTCACAAGTGCTAAGAATCTAGACGCTCAGTGGAGGAATCATGCTCAATGACTTGTGGTGGGATAGAGAAAGCTCTTATACCCCTATCACTAACAATAATATAACTACAAGAAGATACATCAAATAGAAGGATTGCGAGTCCCAACAAATTACTGTGGAAAACTTCTTATTCACATAGCAATCTACCTATAAGCAAATGTAGATTCCTTCTCTACGAGCATGAGGGTTTGACATGCAATGAACGAATGTAATGATTTATCAATAATCATCACAAGGAATGTAACAATGTTCTACGATCAACGTCAAGACATAAACAAATGCATTCAAAACTTCAAGCAATGAATATTGAAATCGACGGCAGCCTTCATGTTAATTCCACCCTAAAACATAGTAGTCCCTCCAAACAACGAAGTCTTTTACTAACATATAAATGAACTCAAAGGATATGCAATGAACACAACGATATCCCACCAATCAATACTTGTGGGCTTGCAGATATATGTAGCAACTATGGACCTCCGAAAGAGCACTGCAACGGCTATAGGATTGCGTAAGGCATATGACCGCACCTACCCCGAGGGATAGACACGATCGCGGGCCTCTGCGCTCCTCGCAAACAGGCCAAGTGGAAGGGACAGATTGGACCATACATACGATTAACCATGGATGATAGTGGTTCTCGCCTGCGCACCTCGATGGTTAATAATATATATGGCATAATCACAGTCACAGGTTTCCCCCACCCAATACATCAGCTCGGATGGGATTTAGTAGATGGTGGAATTCAGTTTCCCATGGGCTCAAGCCCCCGTGATTAATTACATCTCAGACCGGAGCCCGAGAAGACTTTCGATTAAGGATACTACATTATCCTTTCTAAAATGGGATTGACACAAAGGTATAGACTAAGAAGTCCTACTCAAGGGGAAGAAAGGTCTAATATGGCTTAGTAAGCATGCATGGTTCATACCAGTATTTAGAGGGACTAAGGTAGTGAGAAGCAAGAAGAGAAAAGAAATCAAGCAAGCAACACATGCGTGAGAGAAAAGATGAAGGTGACGTCATCTTGTGACGCAGATAAGTAGGATTTATAGTCCCTGAAGAATAGGGAACTTACATACTATTTTGGCGTACTAGGAGACCGAGTGTAGTAGCCTCGAACCCTAAATATAAATTAAGTTTAGTGTTCTACAAACAACACTAAGACGCGTGTCCTAACTAATGTAGTGCAAACCTAGACTTACCCTGACTTGGATTGGGGAGCGAGCTAACCACCAAATCGATTTAAAACTATGTAGTTTGGTCATTTTATGAAATATGGATGGGTGGTACAGTTCTTGGAAGTTAAGGCTGACATCTAGAGGATTTCCTAATTAGCCTTGTACTTACATGAGATAAATGTCTATAGGCCAACTGCCCTTTAATTATAATCCAAGGTATACAGAAAATAAAGTAGTCGGGCACCACTGCCAACAACCCAGATTTCTAAGCCTAAGAATGACGCAAATAACTTTGAGTGTGATATTAGGTCTTTATGGCTTCATTCTTCTTTGAATTTCTTCTCCTTGGACTCCTGGAAACTCTCCTCCTTGGACTCCTTAGTTCTCTCCTCCTTGGACTCCTTGGATTCATTGTGGCTTGAATATCCAAATGAAGAGACAATTCCCCCCTGTAGAGGGTATTGCATTCTCTCTTTGGATATCTAAAGCCATCCAAACTCGATCTTCCAAATAGAAGAAGTCTCTCCCCTTTGAGGATGCCTTCTTCTTTTGGAATTCTAGCTGGATAAGAATATCCCACTCAAATATCATTTTCACTACTCTTCATAATTATTACAAATATTATATTAATTGGAAATAAATAAATCTAGACTCTTCTACATGGTTATCCTAATAAAAAAAACTCAAGCAGTTATAATCCCAAATAGTTTATATATAAATGAAAGTACACATCACAGCCATGCTTGGTCATGCTCTTAATTATTGAGGGCTAATGCAGTTTTTGGAGCACCTGTAGCAGTTATTATTAATGATTTTTATTTAGCCCTCATTTATTTAGGGGGTTGAGCAAGCACCTACATAAAACATTATTAGAAATCATGATATTTGCCCCCCTTTTATTTAACATTGCATGAGCATGGCCACCTGCAATAAAAATTATATATATATATATAATTAGGGGTAAATCTAATGCACATTCACATAATTTTCCAGAGTACAGTAAAAGTAAGCAAACACAGCAGTTTCATTCACAACATGCAATAACATCATTGGAAAACCTGGCACAAAGCAGAAAAGTAAACACCGGCTGAGGCCTAAGTCTAAAAGTAGTTCCCTAGCAAACAATTCTATGTGTGGGTAGGATAGATCTTAAGTTAGGTAGTCAATTAAAGTTGCCTAGATTTCAAGTTTGTTGAAGGCTAGAAAAGGAAACTTTATTTAAGGTTCAAATATTAGTGAATTAGGAACCATTTTAGTTAATTTAGTTTATTGATCCTTTTTAATACTTAGCGTAGTGATACTTGAAGTTTAAATTATATTAGCTAATTTTGGAAGGTCCCGGGTCGATCCTAGGTGTTAGGATGAGGGGGTCCAAAAGGTCACTATAGGAAATAAGCTAGTTTTGGGGCTTCTAACACTTTAGGTAAATACTAGGGCTTAAAGTGAGTAGTTAGGCTTTGAGTTTGCTGGATTTGAAGTTTCCTATGCAAAGTTATGAATTTTCGAAGTTTTGGACAATTAAAGGAATTATTAAAATTGCCTAATTAGGGGTGATTTTATGGTTTTGATCTAAATTAGCTCCAAACTGATTGGAATCACTCCCAAAGGTCATAAATAACCTAAGAGGGTGTTCTCAATTGCTTGGGAAAATTTTAGAATTTTTAATAATTTTTAATTATCTAATTGGGGCAAAATGGTAATTTTTATTAAAGTTGAAATTTAGGGTCAGGCTGAGGTTAACATAAGTATCCCTATTTATCCCAGGTAAAAATCTAAATTCTGAACAATTTGAGCTATTGTGGGTATTTTTCTTAGTTAAAATAAATTTATTATAATTTTTAGAAGTTATCGGGCTCTATTTATCGAGTAAATTAGGGTTGATTAATTAAGGGATTTAAAAGCTCATAAAAATTTCTATAAAATTCTAGGTGGTTTAGAATGTCACTAAGTTTAAATCTTGAAGTTTTTATGCCAATCAGGGATCTATCCTAGCTCATAGAAATTTTCTAAGTTTGATATACTGGTCTTTAATTATTATCCTTAGGATGTCACTACGTTGTAGGGATTTAAAATGAAGTTTTATGCTAACCCTCAAGATAATAATGCATGGAGTACACAAACAAAGTAAACACATCATGTCCTTAGATCTAGGAGAGTGTACACTAAGTGCTCGTGCATCCTACACATCAAAGTACGACAAAAGAAATGTAAGTACGCCAAATGAGATGATTAGTAAATGATTGTGACTCAATCATTCACTAATCCACTCCCCCATGATTTCTCTTCATGTTTAGAATATATGTTTAAAATTTCATAAGTAGTGGATCTCCCAAAATTAGGATTTAATTATAAGTAATTTTAAATTGATTTTAAACTACTTATAAATATAAATTTTTTGGAAAATAGGATAATTAAAAATAGAACAATTCATATCTATATAAATATAGGGGAGATCCACTGGTCACCCGAACGAGGTTTTGAAAAGGTTTGAAAATAAATTTTAATTTAAAAATAATTACTATATTTATTACTTAAATAATAGTAAAATAGTCAAATAATAAACTAGTACATAACTATAATAGAAAAATAATATTTAATATTTGAAAATAATTTTTAAATAAAATACATATTTTTTTGAAAAGAATGAGGTAAGGTACGCAAAAATTGGATTTAAAATGAAATAGTTATGATTTATCGAAGTTTTAAAGCAATAAAAGGGTATTTTAAAATAATTAATGTTTAAAAATAAATATTAAATAAAAAAATTTAATAAAGTTTCTGAAATCTAATGTCATTTAATAAAATAATAATAATAATAATAATAATTACAATAATAACAATAATCAAATAATAGTGATAATAAGATAGAATAATTAACATAATGAAAAAAATAGTAAAAATAAATTAATAATAATAATAATAATAATAATAATAATAATAATAATAAATATTTTTATAATAATTTAAAATATAAGTATTATTTTAACATAATAATAATAATAATAATAATAGTAAGGAAAATAATAAACTAATAATCATAAAAATAGTAAATAACTATAATGAAAATAATTATAATTTTACAATAATAATAAAAAAAATAATAATAATTACACTAATTTAAAATAATGACAAAATAATAATACTATTCATAGCAATAATAATAATAATAATAATAATAATAATAATAATAATAATAATAATAATAATAATAATAATAATAATAATAATAATAATAATAATAATAATAATGATAATAATAATAATAATAATAATATAGATAAATTACTATTTTTTAAATAATTAAAAAAATACACATAATTTTAAAATAATTTTAATTTCAAATTGAAGAGGATAAAAAAACAAACGATTCGATATATTATACACATTTTTTAGGTTTAAAAATAATTTTCTATTAATTTTTGAAGAAAACTAGGTTTAAAAGGATTTTTAAATTAGGAAACGGCGGCTGCTGCTCACGGGCTGCCATTTGGCGCGACAGGATTGTTCCCGTCGACCGCGGACGCAGTTTGCAATCATGGGCAATGATTGCGCGGCAGTGTAATCATTGCCGCATGATTACAGAATGATGGCCGCTGGATTATCCCACTTAACCACGTTAGCTGGAGCGTTGGACCGTCCGATCTCGCGTGATTTGAGATGGACGGTCTAGATCCCGTCAGACGACAAGCCGATCCGCAAGATCAGTACACGCAGTCATTCCTAACCCTGAAACGATGGGATTTTGATCATTGATCGGGCGATCGACGGTCGAGATCACATCTCAGGGGACGGAGACCGAACCCAAACCCTAATACTCTATTTCGCTTCGTTCCTCCAAAATACTCAACCAAATGAGTTGAAATTTTAAACATGAACTCTACAGCTTAAGAGCATCAAGGGGGGGGGGGGTCTGAAATGCATTTTTTAAGAAGCTAATTAACCTTGTATTCTAGACTAGAGTTGAGGATTTTACATTAGTTCTGGACGATTTGACCCGCATGTAGGCTTGTTGCACTTGTAGATTGTCCACACTCCTAGTTGTAGAAGAAATCTCTCTTCGAAATGCCTTGGATCGATCGCAAAATGTCTTGGAACGTTAATCTCCTTGGGTGGCCAGAATCCTCGTCACCGGCAAGGTGTCACCGTCGAGCTTGACTTGGGGAAAGTGGGGGAAGGTCCTGGGAGTCTCCTCACCAAATCTCAGGGGTTAAGGAGATCTATCTCAGAAGCAATTACAAAAAGTCCAGAAGCAATTGCAAAATTGGGCTCAAATAGGCTAAAGGGGTCAATTTGAGTCAACCTTGGTTGACCTGGTCAATCAAGTTGACTCAGGACCTGGGCCTGGGCACAGTAGGCTTGGCTTGACTCCATGAACCCATTAGGATAGGTCCTGGGGTCTATCTTGGTCAAATTTGACCAGGTCAACATTCTGACCTTGTTTTGGAAAAAAATAGGTCAATAACAATCAATATGCAAGTGGATAAAACCACCTACACATTAATGTTCATGTTGACCCCTATACATAAAACTATGCCAAAAGAGGCAAAAATGATAATTTAGGCAATGCGTGCATTAACAAAATGCATCACTTAAAGAGTCAAATGACTTTCGAATGACAAATGGATAGTATCATTGCGATCAGGACACTAAATTTTGCCAGGTCGAGGCCCCTCGCAATCGAATCAGATGAGATTAGTCAAAAGGGGCAACTGACATACGAAATTAAAGCGCGAGGCTGATCAAATGATGTCAGATCGACAAACGGACTTCGTCATTGTGTTAAGAACAAGCAAATACTCAAAAAATGTATTGTATTTATTCAATTTGGATCATCCTAATGGGTGACATGAATTTTGAGACAACGCGCATTTCGAGTAAATCAGTCCTCAGCATCGCTCGGATGAACTCCGATCGAAAAACGAATTGCATCGTTACTACAGGGACATCGACAATATCCTAAATGCATTATCAATTCATCTAATTTTTATATTCGATGAATTTGACATGTTGAACAAGGTGTAATAGGCATGAATGTTGAGGAAATCTCGCAAATCAAAATTGTTCCAGTGATTGTTGCATTAATGTCAGCATAAATTAATAATCATGCTAGTAATGACAAGTCATCAATGATGGTACTAGTGGATTTAACTTGAAATTGCCAAATAAAATATAAAATCAATTCATAATTAAATGTTGTATACCTTGTTTAAGTCAAAATGCTTCTCTAACTTCTGCTAAATCCTGTGAATCCCATTTAGTGAAATTCTCTGACGTCTCATCCTAAGTATCTAGTGACTAGCCTCTGTTGAGTAGCGTGGCTTGTTGTTAAAACTGAGAAATTATTCTATATGGAATCCGATCACAGAGCTGTGTTCGGTTGCCAATAAAATCATTACGCGTGGCGTGCTTACGTGGAAAGTTAAGATATTCATTTGATGACTTACTCGACCCGTTTGTCTTTTCAGACCGACTAACGACACCTGCCCGCCCAACATTAAAAGTGAAAAGATGAAAAAGGCAGAAAATTTTCACATTTCTCTATTTCAAGCGCCTATTCTCCCTATATAGTTTCTGCCATTCACTTCAATTCTCCGAGGTTCTTGCAAAAAAATCTTCTAAAAAACATTCAGCAATCTCATGTGCTCAAATGGAGGAGGGAAATGATTCACCTGCAAAGAAAAAGTTGCGTAAATGCTTACATTGTCATAAAATGTACTCCGTATTTCTTTGGTATTCACTGCGTATTTGCTAAAGAAAGGAAAAAATAAATAAAAACATTCCGATAATGATAAAAGATTATACTTATCTCACATTTTACATTCTTTCTGCGTATAGTCTTTGTATATTATGTGTATATTCTACGTATAATTTATTTATTTTCTGTTTATATGTTGAAGACTCAAACCATAACATTTTATAATAAATCATTTGGATCTTAAATCATTAAAAAAATTCCAATGAAGAAAAATGATTAATGTAAATAATACTTGATTTCTGCTGATATTTTTTGTATACTTTGCGTACCGTATATGTATATTATTGGTATACTATGCGTAAACTTTGCGTATTTAATGCATATAATCTACGTGTATATTGTGTTTATATTGCATCTTCTATTCATAATTAATGCGTATCACATGCTTATCTAAATTAATTTTATTTTCTTAATTTACGAAGATTTACATCCATACTATATCTTATCGCTGCTATGTTTCCACATTTAGAACAATCTGTGATACGTTTTTAGAGATAATTCCTCTTGAAATTGAAGAAAAATTGAAGAACCTAAATATCTACCAATTTCTTTAATTTCCTGGATTCGAACAAAACGCCCCACTGATTTACCAGCTGATGACAATGTGGAATATACGAAAGCATTATTTTATTATAGAGGGTCATGTTATAGCTTTCACAGCTAATGAAGTGGCCCTCATTACTGGTCTTCCTAACAAAGGTGAATAGATTAACTAGCTTACCTTGCCCACCGCAACCATCACTTCAAAGGATATAAAGTTTGAAATGCTAGAGTTGACAAGAGAAAGCCCCCTAGAGACTATGTTGAAAACATTTATTATGTATTTATGTTCAAATTTATTTTTCCAACAAAATAATTTCAAAATCCCTAGGTTGTTAAAAACAATATCAAATAATGTTGATGACTTTTCATCAATTAATTGGGCATGGTCGATTGAGGAATGCCTGGTTCATGAGTTTAATAATGTATCTATGAAGATCTCAAAGAACAAGCTAGTAGTTACGTCAATGGTTTTGTGCCTCTGCTAATTATGAGTGTTAAAATAATTCTAATTTAACATTTAATTTGACTGATTGATTTACTAAAATTTACTTTTATTTTATGCAGGTTTGGTTCCTTGAGCACACTTCCATTCATTACCCTAAGTACCCTAAAAAAGGCCCCGTTTCCTTCGATGGGTTGATGACATTATATATAATACTAAGAAGACAACTAAATTATTTGTTAATTTAAAGAGAGACATGTATATATTATGAATATATTACTTATATATTACTTATATATTGCTTAATGTATTGCGTATGTATTGCATATATAATGCGTATATATTGTGTATATATTGCATATAGATACGCAATATTCATGCAACCGTCAATCATTGTAGGCTAGTAATACCCAAGTCTTTTGATTTTCAATTTTATTTTTGGACCCGATTGATGTGCACCGCATAATCCAGAATGAACCTCATTAATGATCTTCAGGGCTTCCCGTTTGTCCAAACAACGTAGCCACATCTGATCGAATGATCGACGGTACAGTGAATTGTTGACTAGTGCATAAGATAGGGCACATTTCTTAATTTGGTAGGAGAGAGATTTATCATGGGGAAGTTTTCCTTCTTGAAGGTAGTCGATTAACGGTCGTCTCCAATCACCTTCCTCATCAGTCGTTGAATAGGTAGAAAGGACTTGGAAGGGTTTGTTACTGATATATTCCAAATCTATAGGAGAGAGGGTTTTGCGACCTTGAATTTTTATAGGGATGGAATCTTCCTCATAACATGCAAATTCCTTTGCAAGCTTTGCTAAGGCATCCGCCGTATAATTGCTTCCACGGGGAACCCTATACAGAGTGATAATAGTAATTTGTTCAAGCAAGTGAAGGGTGTACTGGTGGTATTTTAAGAGATTAGGATTTAAGACCTTATAGGTTCCTGCAACTTGGTTAATCACCAATTGAGAGTCACCAAAGATCTTAATCGCTTTAATCTCCATTAAAATTACGAGTACCAGACCAGTTATCAGAGCTTCGTATTTGGCTTCGTTGTTCATGCAAGGCTCTGATAAATGGTAGGAAAAGTGCATCATTCCTCTCTCTGGCGTTATAAAGATTAAGCTGACTCCAGCCTTTCTAGGGACTGTAGATTGTTGGGTTGCATCCCGGTAAGAGGATGCTGCACCATCAAAATATAACTCTCAGACGGCTCCTTCGAATTTCCTCAAACTCATGATTTGTTCGTCGGGTAAATCATCATTCAAAGAAGAATTTGCCGGCAGCAGGTGTGCCGCCAGGAAGTCGGCAACAACTTGCCCTTTTACGGCCCTTAGGGGAATGAAGGTAATCTCAAATTGGAGTAGTATCATAGACCACCGAGCCAAGCATCCTGACAACGTAGGTCGGGTCATAAGATACTGCAAAAGATTAACTCTAGAAATCAAACTGATCGAGTGGGAGAGCATGTAATGCCTTAGCTTTTGGGCCGCAAAAACTAAAGAAAGGCAATGCTTTTCAATTGATGGATATCAAATTTCAGTAGGAAAAAGTCTTTGGCTAAGGTATTAGAGAGTATTCTCTTTCCCTTGATCATTGACTTGAGCTAATAGGGCACCTAAGGATTCATCTAGGGTTGCAGTGTAGAGGATCAATGACTTCCCTGGAATTGGGGCTGCTAAGACTAGCGGATTAGAAAGGTATTGTTTGATATCATCAAAGGCATTTTGACAGTTCTCGCCCCATACGAATTTGGCATCTTTCTTGGCAAGGACAGAGAAGGGTTGACATCTCCCGGAAAGGTTGGAAATAAACATCCTTATGTATGTCAATCTACCTTGTAGAGATCTTAACTGAGTAAGGCTTTTAGGGGATGGCATATCTAAAATGGCTTCAATTTTGGCGGGGTCAATCTCAATTCCTCGATGCCTCACTACGAATCCTAGGAATTTTCCTGAAGTGACACCAAAGACACATTTCAAGGGGTTCATTCTCAAATCGTAGTGGCGCAATCGTTCAAATACAACCCTTAAGTCATATAGGTGAGCCTCTTTGACCTTACTCTTGAGAACTAAATCATCAATGTAGCATTCAACTTGATTGTGGATTAAGTCGTCAAAGATATGAGTCATGGTCCGCTGGTAGGTTGCCCCAGCATTCTTCAGGCCAAATGGCATCACCTTATAATAAAAGATCCCTATAAAAGTTATGAACGCAGTATTTCTCTCATCTTTTGGGGACATCTTGATTTCGTTAAAACCAGACGAGCCATCTAAAAAGGAGAAAATAACATGTGAGGAGGCAATGTCCACCATAAGTTCTGGTATGGGTAAAGGGAATTCATCTTTTGGACATGCCTTATTCAGATCCCTATAGTCGACACAAATTTGAATCTGACCATTTTTCTTTTAAACTGGCACGACGCTGGCCACCCAAGAGGGATATTATTCCTCTAGAATGAATCCGACTTCGTCCAATTCTTTAACTTCGAAAATGACTTGTTGCTCGATCTCTAAGCGCATGCGCCGAGGAGCTTATTTGACAGGGATGACATCAGGTTGAAATACATTTTTGTGGACCGCTACCTCGACGGACAAACCTGACATTTTGTCGTATGTCCAGGCAAAGCAATCCCTGAACTTAGACAACAATTGAATCAAATATTGGGTTTCACTCTCGTTCAGTAAAGTACTTATGAAAGTAGGGCAGGGGTCATCATCAGTTCCCAGGTTAATTTCTCTTAACTCGTCGACTATTGATTTAATTTCCTCTTCAAATTCAGGGGGTGCATCCCAAACTTGAAGTTCATCGGGATCATCTAAAGTCTCCAAACAGAGCCCATCCAGGGGACAGATGGGATCTGTAGGGACATTTGGAGATTCAAGATGGTAAGTTATCATTAGGAAATACTCATCGTCATCAAATGAACTAACGGTTCCAAAGCCGATACCACTTGTTGGATTTTTCTTAATCTTAGTTTGCCAAATATTCTCGTGGTATCTAGCTTGACCCTTAGTCCATCGATATGGTACAGGGCCTTTGGAGAAAGTATTTTCCACACAAATAGGGAAGTAGCCGAAAGGTAATTCCATTAATTCATTAAAATCTGCCTCCTCAAGGGTTACATCACCTTCATCCCTTGCGGAGGAGGAGCCAGGAAAGAATTTATGGACTTTCTTTACTTCACCGTTCAGGTTGGGGGCCACTTTAACCTCTAACCCTGCAATCCTGCCAGCCGACAGTGAGGTCAGAGAAAGGGTCTCAATCCTCCTACTGAGCTTTTCGTACATTGTTAATTCAGGCTCGTCACTTTTAACTTTTGAGATTTCTACCTCAGAGTCACTGTCTTGGTCTAAGGTGAGATCAAATTTTGGAGTAGTATTTATATTCTTATAATCGAGAGAGAGGGAAACACCTTGATTTCTAGTTCACCATCGAAATCTGATTCCGGGTTAATATATACAGGTATTTCTCTACTGTCTAATGAAGCATGACACCGACCTCGTGCCCTTAGAGCCATCCTCCCACCTCTTTGAGGTAATTGGTTTGGAGGCCTAAGGACAACGATATCAAAGTCATCTTCACTACTTGACTGTGTCATTTCTTGATTGGTGATTTTATCTTTTTCTTTCTTTTTTTCTTGGTTGGATTTTTGTCCAACCATTTTCTCCTCAATTTTGATCTCTAGCTTAGAACGGGACGAAGACCCTCTTGGTATAAAATATGCGGCATCTTTGTAGATCCCAATTTCTTGAATTAATAAAGGTTGCATATCACCCTTAATCACATGTTCAATGCCATCTCATTGGTACTTAACGCATTGGTGTAGGGTAGATGGAACCATTTTATATTCGTGAATCTAAGGTCTACCTAGAAGAGCATTAAAGGATGTTGCCAAATCAATTATATGAAACTTAGCTTCAGTTTTCAATTCTCCTATCTCTAAGAGTAAAGTGTTTGAACCCAAAGCCCTCTCGCCCTTTTCGTTGAACCCACGAAGCACCAACCTATCAGTTGAAAGCTTGCTAGTATCAACTCTAAGGTAAGCGAGGGTCTTTATATTCATTACGTTGACCGATGCACCCGAAACAACGAGGACTCTTGATAACTTGAAATTTCCCACATCTACAGTAATGTAAAGGGGACGGTTGTGGTCGGCATTTCCCAAGAGCAAATCTTTGTCTGAAAAGTAACTCTAGGGACCTCTTTGAAGTAGAGGGCCTCATCTTTTGAAGTTGAAGCCAGTTGGGCTAAGTAAATCTTGGGGTCTTTTGCTTCTAGCGCCTCTCGTGAGAAGTGCTTTGATCAAAGACTCCCTCTTTTCTTTGGAAAGAAGGAGGGCGTCATAAATACTTAATTTGGCTGGCAACTTCCTAAGATGGGCCAAAACATTATAATCAACCTTAGGAACGATGAGCTCGAAGCCTGGAGGAATGAAAGGAAATTTAGATTGTTGAGTGGAGCTTGGATTTAGATCTTCGAAGGCGGATTGCTTGCATTTGTCCTGAGGGGGAAGCCTAGGGGGTAAGACTTTACCGCCACGGAGTTGCACCTACTCAATATCCTCGGGTGGGCAAACTAGGGCGGTGTCCACACTCATCGTAGGCATCGAATCGTCATTTCTCGAAAGAGAGTCAGAATCTGAAAGCTCTATCTCGATAGGACTTCCCTGAAAATTAAATTGGGAGAAATCACTTTCTGATAAGGTTTCAGATTCGACATCTTCTTGAGTGGTCGACTCGGGAAGGTCAGTTTGTTTGACATTGAGATTTATTTCGCTAGAATTTTGATTTAAAACATCAGAGTGATCAATTTGCATTTTAGATTCATGGCCAATCATCAAGACAGAAGTAGGAGGATATTTTTTATTCATCTTTTGACCCTTCGCCTTTGATGGGGCAAAGTAAAAGTCAGATACCAAAAAAGGAGAAATGATTTTAACACCACCATCCACCACTCTAATATATCTCTCATCCACACACTTCCTCTCTACAAAATCATCTTTATTTTCTTTTACATATTTAACAGTAGTTCCTATGACTACTGGAGAGGGAAGTGGCTCAACATCCTCCTGCGAAGCATCCAGGTTAACTTCACACACTGGGCCCTGGGTTATCGTAGTCAGCTATTGAGAAAGATGGAAAGATTTGTTAATCGACTTTTTAAATGCCCGGGACAAAGCAATGTCCCAACTATCTTCAACAGAAAAAGAAGAGTTAAGGAGGTTACTTGAGATAATTTTGATTGAAGCTTTTTCTGGATCTACCAAATACTCTTTAGGAATTATAACGTTACCTTGAGTGTAGTTCCTCTCAAGTCAATCTTTGAACACAATACAGTCCCCGAGTGGGTGACTGAGCATCCGGTGGTATGGGCAGTACTTAGGATCTTCTTTCTTACTGTCATCCTCTGGTCTCCTAGTCTCTGGTAACTGGAAATCTAGCTTCTTTAACAAACTCTTAATGATTTTACTTACCGACTCCCTCTTAAATGGATAAGGTTTTGCCAATCTCTCTCTAAAAGGGACGAAGGAGGGATCTCTAGCATACTGAGGAATTATCTGAAATGGCTGCTTCTGAGGTGACTGTGGTGGTGGAGGAGCGCTAGGCTAACTAACAACTGGCCTCTTCCCTTTGTCAACTATTGAGACCACAGCTTTCTTCTCAAAAGATTTTACCAACTTAGGACCCTTCTTATTTTCAGACTGCTCTCGTAAGAATGGAATCCTAGGAGCCTCTTCCTGTAAATTGCTAGCCTTGTTCAGAAGTATTTCAAAAGTCTTGATAGTGAAACCCTTTAGGAGAAAAGCAACAGGGCCATGGATATTCTTTAGAAGAATCTCCATGGCACGTTACTCCTGTAACTGGGGTTTACACTTCATCAAGAGGTTTCACCACCTTAAGATGTATTCAACTAGAGACTCTCCTGGCTTTTGCTTTTAAATAATAAGATCGCCTACAGTAGTACGTTGTTGCGCTCCAGAAAATCTCTTTAGAAAAAGGTTTTCTAGATCGCTAAAGGTTCTTACTGAACTGTTGGGCAGATTGGCGTACCACTCAAAAGCAATGTTGGACAGACTACTTATAAACTGGTGAAAAAGTAGAGCATCCGACCCTCTTGCGTTGCAACAACTCGCTCGGAAGTGGGCCAAATGCTGCCTCGGGTTTTCAACTCCGGTAAAAATTTTAAATAATGGTGGCACAAAGCCTTTCGGATAAGGGACTGAGTCATGTTCTTCGGGGTAAGGTCTACCCTTCCGAATAGACGCAGTTCATTGCAAAAACGATAAGGCCTCCCTTACCTGATCCTCAATAAGTTGCTTAATATCTTTTTGAGATATAGTCGGAGGGATAGTGGGAACTGTAGGTGCTACTGGAAGTATCTCTGGTGAACAGGGAGGGATCACTGGCACTGACTCAGGAGGTTTGGAACTGGATTATACATTTCTATCTCTTTCTACAATCTCCCGAGCTGATTGTTGAATTTTAAGGGACTCTTGCTATGATTTATCCAGTCTTTCTTGCATTTCTCTAACCTGTGACATCATGCTTGCAAGCTGAGTCTCCAAGTTTCTTATGTGCTCTTCATCTCTAGCTTTTACAGACTCATCTGAATTTGACCCAACAGCATGAGAATCATCATCTTTAGCAGATCAACGCTTGTTGGGCTCAGCTTCTTTATTGGACCCCCTAGTTTCAACCATACAAATGCTACCAACATAATCATCATCATCTTCGAGGAGGTCATCCAGGTCTGGGTCAAAAGTGGCCACCTTCTCTTTACTCAACAAAATGTCTCTTATCTCATGTACTACCTCATTGATCGGTCTATCCCTGATCGACTTGGGATCGAGGGGTAAGTACCCTTTATATTCAGCCATATCAAAGAATTCTTCAGTATTTAACTTGGAGATTATTTCTGTGAGTTTTGGATTAGGATATGGCTGAGGCTTTGAGACTGGTTCATCTTCCATTTCTAGATCTTGATCAATTCTCTCCTCTTTGGCTATCCCAGAACTGGTAGTTATAAGAGTGGCATCCTCTGCGGGGTGAGGGACATATATCTCGGGGGGTGAAGCAGGAGCTTGTAAGATGATAACTCCTACATCTGGCAAGGTAAGGCCCTCAGACCCCTGACTAAGGGGCCTAGGAATGACACATAGATCTTGGGGATCATCAACTAGGGCAGCAGCAGGGGTGACAACTGGGTCATGAACTAAACTAGCTGTGGGAGGACTGTCGACTATAACAACTAGGGTACTGACATGAACATCCATCAAATCAACTGAAATTGGAAGAGGATTGACTGAAACTCGTTGGAGTTGAAGAATGAAATTGGAAGTTCTAGGAGGTGGTGGCAAGATTTCCAACTTAGTTCTTATGGGCACAAATTTCTTCTCAGGGGACTTGGGCCTCTTGCCCTTAACATCTACAGGTCTTCGAATCTCAGCCCCTTTTGGCTTAACAATCACTGAGGCCAGTTTTACAGGTCTAGGAGGGGGTACCGGGGGTTTACCAGTGGAATGGTGGCCTTTCTCGGACCCAGTCAATACAATACCCTCCATTTTAGAGGACGAAGGCGTGGCACCCAATGATATCCATCAACCAATACTGAAGAGGCAGGCTGCCTGACATACTTCTTGTTCTTCCTTACAGATTGAGGGGTCAGATTCTTTACCTCAGACACTTCTTCTTTCAAAATTTCTTTCTGGAAGCGATGTGAGATCACTCCCTTTAACTGTTTCACATACTCCTCTTTAGTCTGCTCAGACTGTGCAGCACAGGTGTGAATTATATTTCTTAATGTCCTAACTGGTGGGCCGGCTGGAGGCCCAGCAGGCCAAAGCCCAGGTGCGCGGAGCGCTCGAGCGGAGCCACCAGCAGTGGCGGCGGCTGCCGGCGGTGGCCGGCTGCTAGTCGGCCCCAACCCATTTTACCTCCGACAGCCGCCGCCCCAACCTATTTTCAGGCCCGAAAAGGTCAAATCGGATGTTTTTTGGGTCCCCGAAACTATTTTTCGACATTTTGGACTCAATTTTGACACTTTTAAAGTGATTCGGGACATCCACGCCTACAATCAGACTACGTTCGAGTTTCAAATCACCTGAAAAATGTCCACGGGCTACACTACATATCTTCAGACTCCTAGAGCTTCGACGTCCGAAAATAGGGGGGAAACTGATACATCCTCAAAAAATTATCTTGATCGGGCATGAATCTCAAACAAAATCAAGTTGAAAACTTCCAAAACAAAAATTAGGAGCATCTGAACTCTTATTTAAGAAAATTATTATCAAACTGAGTGTCTCAAAAATACGAACCCAATGATACCAAATTCAACCCAATCTGAGCCCAAATGAGTCCAAATCAAGGACCCAAAGCATTGTTGGAAGGTTCAAACCATAATTTGGATTACCAAACGGTTTCCAAACATAACAAGCTTATAGTCAAATCGAGCGGCTCGACGAGAAAAATCTAACTAGCCCAAGATCACTGAATTCCGACATCACTAAGACATTCAAATGTCTTTCAAACATCTCATGATCAAGGGATTCAACATCGGCCGTCCATCCAAACACTCCCAACTTGCCATTGATCCCCAACCTATTTATGGGTCATGCCATTCCCAAAATCTATAAATAGAGCTCACTCTCCTGTTGAAAAGGGACCCCTCAAAAGCCTAAGGAAAAAAGAGAGAGATCGGAGATCGCTCTTGTCTCCTTGCCTCCTCGAACACCGCCGGAGTTTTGCCTAACCACCACCGGACCACCAACAGAGTTCCGTCAACCACCACTATTCCACCACTGTCGGACTTCCACCATATCACCACATGACGCCCTACGCTCCGCCAGACCACCACCTGATGCCCTGTGCTCCGCCGGACCACCACTTGATGCCTTACGCTCCACTAGACCACCACCTAGCGCCCTATGCTTTTCCAAACCACCACTTGAGGCCCTCAAATTTTCCAGACCGTCATCATAGGCCCTCACCTTTGCCAGACCTCCACCTGAGGCCCTCACCTTCACCAGATCGCTACCAGAGGTCCTCACCTTCACCTGACCTCCACCAAAGGCCCTCACCTTCGCCGGATCATCACCTAAGGCCCAGAACTCCACCAGACCACCACTTGAAGCTCGAAGTTCTGTCGGTCCATCACGTGGCACCCGAACTTCTATTGTACTGTTGTTATTTGTAATCTTATTTCCATCAAAGGCTAGCAAGACTATTGTAACCAATTCAAGGTTTAGTGAAATCTTTTCAACTGAGCTATGCCCCGTTGTTTTTACCCTTTCAACAATTTTCCACGTAAAAAATCTTGTGTTCTCTGTGTGTGAGCTGGATATCCGTGCAACGCTAAGACGTAAAATTATAACTCTATCGCCGCGTATATTCTAGCCCGCAACAATGTTGTATCTACTTATAAATGCGCAGTGAAAGTGCACAAAAAGTGTGTTGCATTACACTTTAGTCATATTAAGATAATATAAACTAGAGCGCATTCACTAAGCTTTGGTTGTGCTTTAATGAAAGTGCATTAAAAGCGTAATAAAAATGTAGCAAAACCACAGTTAAAGTGCAACGAAAGCATAAACAAAGCACAGTTAAGTCATTTCGTATAAAATTTTCCTTAGTAGTTTAAATAATTTTGAAAACACTTATAATTTTGGAAACTTTTTATATAAAATTAAATCATCTTGAACACTTAGAACAAAAGTGCATATAAAGCACAGTGAAAGCACAATTAAAGTGCAACAAATGCAGTTAAATGTCATTTTCTATACAAATTTTCTTAGTTTTTTAAATAATTTTGAAAACAGTTGTAAAATAATAAATTTTTATATAAAATTAAATCATTTTGAACTCTTACAGATAAAGCATATTGAAAGCGAAGCAAAAACATAGTAAAATTGTAGCAACACAGAGACGTCATTCTCTATGAAAATTTCCTTTGTATTTTTAATAATTTTGAAAAAAATATAATTTTAAAAAATTCAATATTAAATTAAATCATATTGAATACATTCAGATAAAGCATAATGAAAGCACATTTAAAGCATAGTAAAAGAAACGTGAAAGAGCATTTAAGAAAAAAAATTCGCTACGCTTCTGCCTCACTTTTGAAATTATAAGTGTTTTCACAATTATTAAAAATAATAAGGAAATTCTTTTTAGAAAACTACTATATTATATATTAATTATGCTTTAGCTGTGCTTTTACTACTCTTTTGTTGCGCTTTAACTACACTTTAGATTTACTTTCATTGGTGTACTATTGTTAAAACTTTCTACCATGATCTGAAGTAATACATTTTGTAAAAAAAATTTTTAGCATGAATTGAAGTAATACATAATATAAAAATATTACTAGCATGAACTTAAGTAAAAAAAAAATCTAATTTTATTACAAGAAATTTAGTACAAATATTGAATTTAATATAAAGATATTTTTTATTTAACAAACAATCATTAGTAATTACAATTAAAATTTGTTATTGTTGCATATATGAAGAAATAACTTCTATCATCATTCTTATGTACTTAGCTGTTTGGTTGCTGCTCCGATTATGAATTCCTCACTGAAGCATTCGAGCATGCTTGAGAAGTTTATCTGTGTTGAAGGATTATCCTTTTATGTTGTTTTTTTCCCTTATGTCAGGTTTCTCTATTAAAAAAAAAACTAGGCCTAACAAAACATATATTGTCTCATAATATATAATTAAAAGAAAATTATGAGGATGTTAAATTTTACTTTTATGCTTCTTCTTCTTTTTTTCTAGTGGCCGTTTAGTCTTGCATTAGAAATGTTTTTAGACATACATTTTAGTGGATCTTTTAATTTTACACTATCACCCTATTTATCTATTATAATTTTTTTATATTTCCATCAATAATCAAGTCTATATTTTTAGCCATGCTCTTCATTGCAGCCAACATATACTGCTCATCCTCATCATTCCCTTAAGCTCATATGCTAATTTGATATGCAAATCTATTGACATGATTTCTAAATATAAATCTACTACTAGCTTCAACATTATTCTTTCCTATACCTATGCCCATGTGAACTCATTAAGCTACATTATTCACTTTAAAATTCAAAAGTTTATAATTAAATCTATAACCTGTGAATTCAAATTAAGTAATAACACTGATGTATGATTAATGTAATTATTGTTTTTTTTCAAACTAATTTATAACCTTGTTTATTTTTGCTACTTCTAGTTTGTGATGTATTATCTTATATTTTAATAATTTTAAATTGTTAGTTTTTACTTTGGTTAATAATTTAATTAGAATTGCAAAATCTTTATTTGCTTAAGGACAAGTTAGAATTTATGCTGGGAAGAATTTGATAAGTGTAAATAATATATTATTTTATTTATTACATTTTTAGTAAAAATGTGTTGTTTTAGTTATGTTGTGCAGGAAAAATACAAAAAGGTATCAAAATTCTAAGTATCATTTAACATAAAGGTGTCGAAAAAATCAATGTCGCAGTGCCATCAAGGAAATCGTTGGAGTGCCACAATATTATCATGGAAGTGTAGACTTCTTTGTTTGACAACATCGTGGCATCAAAATGGTCATCTTTATAGTGTTATGTTTGTTATCTTCAAGAGCTACGACGTCACAAACTATCACGACTTAGCGCCAAAATTATCACTTGGGCACCACATTGTTCAAAAGTTAGCAGCATCGTGGTGTAGTAGTTATAACTTTCAAAGGACACAATCTGGCATGGAAGCAATTTTACTATTCACTAAGTAACTGGTCCACGTCAGCAAGTGTCGCAGCGAAGCAAAACATTAGCATAGTGGCATTAGTTTTTTTTATGGGTGATGTGATGTCAATTTATCAAGTACATCAACTCTAGTTGCCTAATTTGTGTTTTCTTATAAATTGTCATTGTGTTATGTTTGTAAGGGAGTTCAGTCAATTGTCTAATTTTAATACTTTTAAAGTACTACATGAGATCTCTCTTAGAATCAATTATAAGGGATACTAGAGAAGTATTGGATACAATTGATAGAGTCTTTAGTCAGTATTTGTGTAACTTTATATATTAAGGAAGGAGTATAGAGGATATACATTAATCCTTCCTGATGATATCATTATCTTATATTTATATCCTTTTATGATTTCAATGAAAATATGTTTTCCAATCTTTTCTTCCATGTTTGGAGAAGCCTTTACAAAATCCTTTTCACCGACCCCGGTGAGGCAGAGAACCCAGACTACTTTTGCTTTCTCCTAAAGTAGGTAGAGAATCTTGATCTAATGCTGACGAAGACCTCCCTAGAGCTACAAAGGAGCCAAGGATGATGTACGGAGAAGATGACTCGAATCCTTACTTGGAGCAATCTTTGTGAACACCTCACAAACGCCCCCTCACAAGATTCTCTCTCTCTCTCTCTCTCTCCCCCAAGCTCTCCCTCTCCTTCTCGAAGCTCTCTCAGGTCAGGACAATAGCAAAAGATTCTATCATTAACAAATAAGAGGTCTTATAAAGAATACCTTAAAATTTACCTTAATTTATAACTTTCCATCAAACATTATCCAGGATGATCGACAGATTGTCCTATACAATCAGTATATATTTTTGAGCTCTTGCTGACCATCAGAACATTAAATACTTCTCAGGGATTTTCATAATAAACAACTACCTCAAAACTCTCATGCAGTGAGAACACAAAAAACTCATCATCTCAAACTTTCTATGGATGCATTGAATGCTACCTTCTATTGCATCAAAATAACCAACCTAAGGGGTAGATTGGTCCTTATTCTATGCGTACTTGATTAGAAACTTTGAAGAATCATTTGAGATAAAGTTTATACTCATTCCATCCACATCCTATAAAATGTCTTCCAAAAAAAAGAATATAATTTTTTTGAGTAAAATCGAACAGCTTGTTTTAATATTGAGATGCCTTTTATTACATGTACTACTTTGGACTGGTTGCATTTGAAGTCCTCATCGTGTCATTCTGGTGCCAAGTCATCATCACCTTCTTTAAGCCTAGAAAATAATTAATTATATAACTTATTAGCTTTAAAATGTCATGACACATTATTATTGGACTGACTATGCTATGTGGATAAAATGCCCACATTAAAATAATCCTTGTTGAATGTTGTTGACCACTTATTCCAAATCCAATAAAGATCCTCCAACCAATCATGATTATGGAGGTTTCATTTCATGATCATTTCATCCTATATTTTCTCAAACTCCTCCTCAGAGTCACACTTGTTCAAACACTTATATAAGAGTCCTCTATTTTTATTATTGCTATTAAAACACCTAACTTTTGATGGATCCTTTCTAAAGACGTGTCATTGGCATAGTCTATGATGACTGTCAGGTAATACAACTTCTATGGCCCTTGCCATTTCTTGGTCCTAATCAATAAATATTATCATTGGATGTTTATCACTATTATTTGTACAAATATTATAAACAATCATATAAATGATTCAATTTTTTCTTTGATAAAAAGGCTACCCCTAACAAAATGTTCTATGAATGATTATCAACGCCGTTGAATGCTGCATAAACTAAATTATATTTATTTAGCCTATAGCTAGTATAAAAAATTAACACATATCGAAAATAGTCATTATATATCCAACCCATCACATCAACAAAAAAAAATATATTAAATTAATCAATTTGTAAGTCCCATATGAACATGTTGTCATCAACTTAACAATCTTTAATTAATTGAATCAAAGAATTAGTATCCCCAAATTTAATCTTTATTATTTTTTCCTTCTAAATAAAAGTTATATGCATCATTCTTAGAGAATTTAACATTTTGAACACCTCCAACTTCCTCTGTAAGGTAGGATAATACATCAACGATTCTTATCTTAGCTTTTGTCATTGATTTCAGAACTGAAGCAATCTCATCATCAATATTCCTATAAGATTTTAGAAGGTGTTATTCTGGCCTAGTTAATTCATGATTGCGTGATTTAATAATTTTTTTCACATTATAGTTTTTAGTTTTATCAACAGAAAATCTAACCAAAGATGGACAACCCATTCTGGTCTCTAACTTTTTATATTTCTTTTGTGAATTCATATCAAATCTCTTCTTAAAACTAGCTTTTAAACATACAAAGTCCTTAGATTTTTACTTTCTAGAATTTGGCCAGTAATTGTGATGATCATTGCACACACTAAAGCTAGTATTATGTGCATAACAACAGTAAGCATCATATGCTTCTTTCTCATCTTTATGCACAACCTATAATACGAAGTAAAGTATAGTGAAAGCACAATGCAAGCAAAAAAGGCACAACAATAGTGTAGTAAAAGCTCATCAAAATCATAGTTTAAGTGTAGCAAAAGCATGGTGAAAGCCCCATGAAAGAGCAGCTAGAGCATTGTTGCAATTCGTGGTGAAAGTGGAGTAGCAAATGTTTTGGTGCCTTTTGCTTTTTCTATGCATTTGTATGTGTTTGTACTAAGCATTGATGCGCTTTTTTCAATGCAACTTTGTTTTAGAACTTTTTGAAAATTACATATAAAACTTTGGAAACCCTTAAAATAACTTGAGATGAGGTAGAAATTTTATAGATATATGAAAACCCCAACAATTCTAGCCAAATTAGCTTCTAATTTTTGAACTTCTCCATACCTCCTTTCATCCTTCGTGTCCTATGAGCATTCCATCTCTGCGAATATAGCAATGTTGTTCCTCATTTTATAAATAAGAGAAATATTTTTTGAATATAAATTCTTTTTAAACTCAATTCTATATTTAAATATACTTGTATAATGTCATTATCGTCTCTCAAATGACATGTTATATTTAATATTGAAATTATGAATTTTTGAAAACAGTTCTTATTTTTTGGATATTTGAAGAATATTATATCATCTACAAGAGAATATAGTATTATTCTTATTGCATCTTACAAAAGAATAAAATATTTTTAAAACTCTATTTCTACTTTTAAAAGTATTTTATTAAATTTTATATTTATTTTTTGAGATGATATGTTATTATTTGAATTATGTATACATAAATATTTATTTATAAAACCTTATTTTGAGATTGAGTTAATTATAAAATGTTGTGTCGTCTCCGATGTAGTACTCTATTCTTATTATAGTATTCAATTACAAAAGTGGAGAACATCAAATGTATATAGTTATTTATTTTTCTCTAATATATTGGATTGAGCTTGATTGAAGGTTATTGAAGTTTTGGACTGAAAATTAAATCAATGATTGAATTGATGTATAGATTATTTCTAGATTAGATTTAAATTAAAGTTTTGATTGAATTAACTTGAAGTCTAGACTGAAGTTTACTTAAAGGTGGATTTAAGTCTAGATTGAATTCTTTATTAAAATCTAGTTGAATGACACTTAGATGATTGTCAATCATATCAATATGTAAAAGTTTGAATGCATCTTAATAACCTCACAAAAAAATAAGGTCAACAATCATATTCTGTATAGAAGTTTAAAAGATATATCAGTTCCTAAAAGATAGCAATATTAACTAGGCTTATAAAGTAATATAACATGTTTCAACATAAACTTGTCTTATATTAAAATTTGGTAGCATGTCTGTAAATTTTGATAATTGGGAAAGTTATAAAAAGGCTTTTAAGGAATCTAAGAAAGCTATTTGTGATGCAAAGGGCTTATCTTTTAATGATTTATATAATATATTAGATACTAAGGAGGGACAAAGATATATGTATAAGTTAGCAGAACAAAGAGATAGTGATAAGGA